>JAGPOW010003648.1:126214077-126239330 GCA_030014935.1 Caiman crocodilus | reverse complement strand
GTACATAAATAACTGGCTTGTTATTTAAGAAAACCTCTTCCCGTTTGTTTGTGTTACTGCTGTTGCTGCTGCTGCTGCTGCTTGGGCGGAAGTTTGTTGCCCTTTTATGTCCTCGGTGAAACGTTTTATGGCCAATTAAATTGTTTGTTTGTTTTCACTTCCATATAAGGAAGACTCTCTGTCTGGGCCATGAGCGCTTGTTCATTTAGATGGCACTAAATTTACACACCCTTAGGATCTTGAACTCTCTCACTTCATAGTTAATCTCAGCCAAGTTACCCTCCACCTTCGCATTCTCAGTTGATTCCTCCCTGTTTGTGAATAGCTAGTCGAGAAGAGCTTCCTTCCTTCCCACTATCTCAGTTAGCCCCTCTACCCACCTGTGTGAAAAAGTGATCCCTAACATGGGATACACAGCAAAGGGTATGCAACACATTAAGTGTCCCAGAAGAACTAATTTAAGCATAGGCTTTCTCAGTCTACGTCACAGTGAACAAGTGTTCACAGCCACATTCTCAGACTACTGATACTGAGTGACTTCTCTTTCAACAGTAAAGTCAACCAAAGGAAGCTTGTTATTTTTAGTGGTAGGTCACTTGAGAAAGAAGTTAACATTACTCTGGTAGCATATGCTAAACTCTTGTTCCACTTCTTTACTCCCACATCCAGATCATTGATAAAGATGTTGAAAAGTATTGAACCAAGCGCTGACCCCTGTGGGGCACTGCTGGCCACTTTTCGCCAGGACAATACAGATCTGTTCATTAGGACTCTGGGTCCTACCCTGCAGCCAGGTTCATACCCCCTACCTGTCTCAGTTAAGCCCACACTTTTCCAGTTGTCTTGCAAGAACATCATGGGATACCAAATCAGAGGCTTTTTGGAAGTCAAGGTATACAATGTCTACCTCTTCTCCAGATGCTTATCCAGGTGGCGAGTTACCTGGTTGTAAAAGGAGATGAGGTTGGTAAGTCAAGACCTGCCCGCAGTGAAGCCATGCTGGCTGTCGTTCAGAATCCTACCTTCTACAAGCTTATCACACATAGACTCTGTAATGAATTTTTCCAGGATTTTCCCTGGGGTAGAAGTTAGGCTAATTGGCCTATACTTACCTGGGTACTCCCTCTTCCCCTGTTTGAAGATGTGCACAACATTGCCCCTCTTCCAGTCCTTGAGGGCCTCTCCAGAGCACCACAAGTTTTGGAAGAGTTTTGCCAAGAGCTCCGCAAGAACTTCAGCCAGCTCCTTCAGCATTCAGATGGAGTTCATCCAGTCCTACTGACTTGTATATGTCCAATTTATTTAATTGATTACATACTAATTCTATAGCAGTAATAGGAAGGCAGTCATTCCTGTCCTGCTCATTCTGTTCCCTATCTGGAATGTTTTTCCCCTTGCCCCAGTGAAATACTGAAGCAAAGTAGTCATTCAGGAGTTCATTTTTTTCCTGAGTGCTGGTAACCAGCTGTCCTGATTTGTTGAGCAATGGCCCCTCATTCCCATTTATTTTCCTCCTGTTCCCTGTGTACCTAAAGAAGGTCTTGTTGTCCTTGATTCCCATTGCTAATTTAAATTCAGTTGCTGCCTTAGCCTTTTTAATTTGTTCCCTACAAGTGAATGCTGTTGTTGTACAGTCCTCCTTGGGGCCTGTCCCAAGCTTCCATTGTTTGTGCTTCTCTTTCTTAGGAGGACCATGATTTCCCTGTTTAGCCAAGAGGGCTTCCCAGCCCTTCTGGTACCTTTCCTCCGCATGGGAATGGACTTCCTTTGTGCTTCAAGGGCTGAGTTCTTAAGGAACGACCACTCTTCATGCACTCCTTTTGCCTTTGGTCCCTGGTCCTGCAGTGCTACCCCTACTAGTGACCTGAGCTTGTTGAAATTTGCATTTGTGAGGTCCAAAACTTCAACCCTGCTATCAGATTTGTCTGCCTTGCAACAGACAGTGAACATGATGGTTTCATGGTTGCTGTCTCCCAGGCTATCCTCTATATTCAAGTCACTCACCAGATCGTCTTCTTTAGCCAAGACCAAGTGTAGGAGAGTGTTACCTCTGGTTGGCCTATGCAATTCCTGAGCCAGGAAGAGTTCATTGACAAAGGTCGGGAAGGAAAGAATGCAGCTGGTCCAACTTGGCTGAGTGTTCCTCTAGAGATGTCTGGATAATTGAAGTTGCCCATGACAGCCACGTCCCCTGCACGTGCAGCCTCTGTCAGTTCTCAGGCGAACTGTAGATAGTTCTTCCCCCTGGTTTGGTAGTCTGTAGTATACACCTACAGTTAGGGGTCTCACCAGCCACACCCCCTCCCTCCTCCCGCCCCCCCATACCTTGACCCAGAGGGTTTCAAGCCGTTCTTCTTCAGAGCCAATGTCAACCTCCAAGGAGGTATACTGCTCCTTCACATGGAGAGCTACACCTCCACCTTTCTTCTCTACCTGGTCCCTTCTATGCAGGGTGTAGTCCCCTATGGCTATGCTCCAGTTGCGTTAGGAGTCCCACCAGGTCTACATAATCCCTGCTAGGTCTTAATGACCACTGGAGAGCAGGAGGGGTTGCTCCTCCCACTTCTTCTCCATGCTTCTGGCATTAGTGTACAGGCACCTGAGTCCTCTTGAGACCCTCGGCTTCCTGTCACGCTAAAGGAGAACTATTTCCTCAGTTCCTGCAAGAGTGGCTCTCCTCGTGTCTGTATATACAGAGTTTTCTGATGTGCCAGTCCCTGGGCAAGCTCCAGTAAGTGTTTTTCCTGTCCCCCAGCAATCTTAGTTTAAAGCCCTATCTAGAAGATCAGCTATCCTGGCTGAGAAGAGAGACTTACTCCTCTGCGTGAGGTGGGTACCATCCCTTCCCAGGAGTCCTGTCTCCCTGAAGTCACGCTGTGGTCAAAGAAGCCAAAGTCCTCATGGTGGCACCACTATTGGAGTTGTTGGTTCACTTCCTCAATGCATCCTTCCTTCCTAAGACCATGACCTGCAACTGGGAGCACAGGGGAAATGACTGCCTGGGCCCCTGACCCCTTGAGCCCAGCCCCCAGAGCCCTGTAGTTGCTCATGATCCAGTCTGGATTACTCCTGGCTATGTCACTTGTTCTCACATGGATGAGGAGCGTGGGGTAATAGTTGGAGGGCTGGACGAGCCCTGGGGATCCTCTCCACAACATCTCAGGTGCAGGCACCAGGGAGGCAGCAGACCACATGGGCTAGGTGGTCCAGATGGCAGGTGGGACCCTTGGTGCCTCGTCCTGCACCCCCATCACCTTGCGCCTTCTCGAGGGGGTGGCAGTATGCTGCTTATCTTTTCCTCTGGTGTCACCATCAGAGCCTCTTCATGCATAGGGAGGGGGGTATACCAGTTGTGCAGGGCCAGGGGAGGAACAGCCCTGGCTCTGCGTTTCCTGGAATGTGAGGTAACTGTCATCCAGGTAGCTCTGGGTGGGTTTTTATGGTAAGTCTTCTCATTGGTTACCATCTCTATCTCTTTCTCTACTTCCTTCTTCTGGAGAAGGGCCTGGCAGAAGCCATAATAGCACAGGTTTTGCTATATTGCAAAATCCACCTTCAGTGGGATGCATCAATATTCATAGTTTCATAGTTGGTAGGGTTGGAAGGAGCCTGAGCAGATCATCAAGTCCAACCCCTTGCCATGACCGGAACCCCCTCAGGCCCCAAGGGAGGCACACCCAGACCTAGGGTCAGTGAGGATGTAATCAGGGAACTTCTGGAGGGACTGGACACATTTAAATCAGCTGGTCCTGACAGTCTTTACCCCAGAGTGCTGAGGGAATTGGCAGAGGTCATTGCCAGACCCCTGGCATAGCTTTATGAGCACTCGTGGTGCTCTGGTGTGATGCCAGATGACTGGAAAAGGACCAGTAAGGAGGACCCAAGAAACTATAGGCCCGTCAGTCTTACCTCGATCCTGGGTAAGTTTTTTCAGAGAATTATCCTGGTGCATGTCCACGAGGGGCCAGCAGGGGAGGTTATGCTTAGGGGCAACCAACATGGTCAGACCAACCTGATGGCCTTCCATGACCAGGTCACAAAATCCTTAGACACAGAGATAGCAGTGGATGTAGTCTTTCTGGACTCAAGGAAAGCCTTCGACACTATCTCTCACCACATTCTCATTAAAAAAACGGGGGGACTGTGGTGTCAACACCTACATAGTCAAATCGGTCGCTAACTGGCTGGAGGGCTGCACCCAGAGAGTGGTGGTGAATGGGTCATTTTCGACCTAGAGGGGTGTGGGCAGTGAGGTCCCCCAGGGCTTGGTCCTTAGACCTGCACTGGTCAACATCTTCATCAGTGACTTGGACAAGGGGGTAAAAAGCACCCTGTTCAAATTTGCTGATGACACTAAGGTGTGGGGTGATGTAGGCATGGTAGAAGGGAGGAACAGGCTGCAGTTGGACGTAGACAGGTTACAGGAGTGGGCGGATGAGAACAGGATGGGTTTCAACACTGACAAGTGCAAGGTGCTACACCTGGGGAGGAGGAACCAGCAGCATAGCTACAGGCTGATGAGCTCCCTTCTTGTCAGTGCAGAGGCAGAAAAGGAATCATTACTGAGGGATGGATAACCTTAATTATATAATAACCTGATAACTGATAACCTTAATTATGTGTCAGCCTGACTCCTAGAGGCTCCTAGAGACTGTTTTCTCTCTGGTCAGTACTTAAACCCCCCCCACCTCCCCCGCGAATGTGGACATGTCTACACAGGCATATTAATGTGATCAATAAACTCTAGTGCATATGGTGCTGGAGCTTCCTGCTCCCAAGCACTACATTTACACATGTGCCCTGGGATCATAGGATGTCAAGCCAAGTTGGAGCAGCCCCAGCTAGCTGGGGGCCCTGGGAGTCAGCCTGAGGCTGCTCCAACCAGGCTCAATGTGTTACGAAGGGGCTGGCTAGGTTATGAGGGTGCTTCAGTTCGGGGCTAACCAGCAGGCAGTCCCTGCACTGAAGCAACATGTGCACCAGCCAGCGAGGTCAGAGTCTACGTATGTGTTGCTAACCTGCTATGGAGTTTATTTGTTTTCTGCAGCCTAATAGGGCTACGTGCATAGAAGCCGAGATGTTTAGTGCAGAGCTGATTAGGCAACTTCACAGTAAATGTCTCATGTAGACGCATCCTGTTATGTGTTAATGTCCAGAACCCCATGGTGTGGCCCACTTTGTAATGGAAATAGGTCCCTAGCCAAATAGAATTAAAGAAACAAACATCTGCATCCTAGTACTGTTTGGGAACCCTATTGTATTAGGCTCTGTTCAGATCTGAGAAGATACATGTAGCCTTCTTTTTTCTCCTCTTGTTGTAGAGTGAATTTTGCAGTGATAAACCCAAGTCTGGGGCAAAGTATGGGCTTCCTGAGTCACTGGCTATCCTGTCAGAGATGGGAGAAGTCACCGAGGGAATGATGGACACCAAGGTAACTTTGAAGGAAATAGTGATGCTCCCTTGATGGACTTGGCTATTTGAAAGCTGGAACTCATAATGGAATCCCTCATTGAAATTACAGCAGGGGAGCTGAATGCTCCATCATTTTCTTCATTTTAGTAACTTAGCGATTTATTACGTAGATATGTGAGCTTGGGACTTCAGACTGACGTTTGAAAGGCTTAAGGTGGTAGGGTAATATCAGAATAGCCAGGCGGTGGAATAGTACAGGCCCACAGTGTACTCCCTTAAAAAGATTCTGACTACTGGATGAAATATCAAGCTATACTTGAACTCGGTCTTTTCTCCCACCCTGAGTTGCTGATGTTCCTTCAGCAGTGGGACTGCAGCTTATCTGCACTGAGCTCTTTTTCTAGCAAGATTCCCTAAAGATGTTGCCAGTTTAAATTTTAGTCATGGTGGTACCTCAGGCATATAAATATTTTCCAAGGCTCCAAAGCAGACCTACATGAGCAGGTTAGTTGTTTAGGAGTCAGTCACAGGAAAAATTAACCCCAGTTTCTTTTTTAGATGATACATTTCCTCTCACACTACGCTGACAAGATTGAGTCCGTCCATTTCTCGGACCAGTTCTCCGGTCCAAAACTTATGCAAGAGTATGTATGAAATTAATCTCTCTAGCTATCTCTCTTAGCTATTAGAGTATTGGGCAACCATATTAAGTAATATCTTTTTTAACACGTTTTAGCAGGCTGTATGAAAATCAACAGCAATAATGAAACAGTTGAATAAACTGTGTTAGATCACAAGCTTCTAAAATTTTCAAAGGCTGGCTTGTTTATAAAGATTAGGTTGCCTGCTTCCCTCCTATTCACTTCTGTACATTGACTGCATTGGAGCTTTGGTTGCTCCAAATCTCAGTTTAGCAGCTGGTTATAATGTGCAAGATTGCTGGATCTCACTCCTTATGTAGATAGCTCAGTAAAGAAGGAATGGAAAGCCTGAAAGTGCAAGTGACAAACTATATTAATAGCTGAAAAACCATGACTCAGCATGTGCTCTGTGTGCATGAATTGCATCATTTAGTTGATCAAGGTTAGCAGTTTTCATAAAACTTATCATAATTTCCCCAATTTCTTAACCACGTTCTCTTAATTATTCTGTACTTGATTTGTATTGTGGCCATTTTTGTCCCCTGTGGTCCTCACTTTTTTGGTTTGAAATTTCATAGACTCTTATAATTTTTTTCCTGTAGTTTCAGGCCTATTTTTCTAAATGCTGCTAGCTGCATCAGAAGTGCCAAGAGGCAGTATATTCCTTTATCTGAAGTGAATGCTACATCATTTAATAAGCCCAATGTACTGGGAACTGCTTATGGCAGGGGTGTCAAACAAATGGCCTGTAGAACCATATGAACCAGCCTGAGGGTGTGGGGGGCACGCTGGCTCTGACTCTGCCTGCTGTGTGCAGCACAGGGCTGGCACTGGTCCCTGCTGTATGACTTGTGCTGCATATGTAGCACTTGGGCTGGACCCAGCGCTGCATGTAACATGAGGGTCTGGTGCCAGCTGCATACAGCACTCCATTGGACTGGCACTACCTGCTGGCTCTGATGAATACAGGTGGCCTGAGGCCTGATCTGGGCTAGTACGATGGGGCTCTGCACACACTGTGTACTCTGTGCTGGACCTGGCAGGATAGCACGTGCAGCATGAGCCAGCATTTGTGGCTGGTCTAGCAGGCTGGTGCACGCAGTGTGTCTCATGTTGGCACCCTATACTGCATTCTTCCCCCTCCCGCCCATGGGAAGGCTGACCACACTGACCTCAGAGGGAGGGAGGAGGGGATGGCCCCTCCCTCCCCATAGCAGGATCTGGGCACAGGAGAGGTCCACAATCCCAGTCCAGCCCATCTGCAGGGGCAAGGGGAAGCTGTGGCTTTGCAGCTGGGCAGCACCCCCTAGTGGCTTGTCTGTGCTACTGCCCCTGTGCTGCATGTTTTTCTGGGTCCAATCCACGTGCTGTGTACAGCACAAGCTGAGGAGCAGGTCCAGCATGTGCTGTGTGGTGGCATGTGGGCTGGACCCAGTGTCACGGTCACTGCATGTGGTACAGGGGGGTAAGTCCAGATCTGGCCTGCAAACTGGTTCAGTGAACCTTATCTGGTCCATGGGAGCAGATGGTTTGATATCCCTAGCTTATGAGATCTATTTAATACTCAGA
Source organism: Caiman crocodilus (assembly GCA_030014935.1). Classification (NCBI taxonomy): domain Eukaryota; kingdom Metazoa; phylum Chordata; order Crocodylia; family Alligatoridae; genus Caiman; species Caiman crocodilus. Next base: position 126,231,707 of record JAGPOW010003648.1, on the reverse strand, counting down.
CTGAAAGATGGGGGAAAATACTTATCTGATCCAAGAATAAAACTACATATGTGCATAATATTGACATCATTAGGCTCCCAAGTATCTTGCAGAACGTATGGACTTGTTTTCTGTTACACCTGAGGATTCATTTTTAATTAACGAATTTTGCTTTGTGACTGACCATTCAAAGTTAGCTTGATGCAAAAAAAATACCTATAGTCACAAAAGACAAAGGCTCAAGGGGAATACACAGAGAATAACATTTTTGTGGAGGGTGGCATTGGGGCTTCATCAGAGGAGAAGGTTCTAAAGGAGTGATCTGAGCAAAATTCAGATTTTGCGACTAAATTGATAGACAAGTCTTGCATTTCATATAAATTGTTTGCTTTTAATTTTTTGGCACTTCCATTGTTCCATGTTAGATTGTGGTTTGACCCGTGGAACATGGCAAATAAAGAAAATTGTAAAACTGAATTTCTTCATTAACACACACAAATTCTCTTACATGTACAGAGAAGAGGAGGAAAAAGCTTTATTGTTGCTGGAGGGGGGACGTAATTTCTCCTCTAGTCAGTGACTAGGTTGTTCTGCTTGTGTATTTTTGCCATTCTTGATGCTTTACCTAACATGTGAGCCTCAGAGGAGCTGTGGCAAATTGGTGTAAATTTAGGGTTGCCATATCTCCAGTTTCAAAAAAGGGGACACCTGGGATGGGGGGGAGCAGGGAGGATATATGACTGTGGAGGGGCAGTGATATGCCAGTGTCCTGTCCTTGCTGTCACCCCTTACACCCAAGCCACAGCCCCTCCCAGCCCTGCTTTTGCTCCTCACTCCTGACCTGCAGACCCCTGGTCCTTCCCCCTCACTTCCAGTCCACAGTACCCCAGTCCCTGGTCTATGCTAGTGCCCCTCACTCTCAACCTGCAGTGCCCCTGTCCCTGATGCTGCCCCTCACTCCAAACCTGGAGCCCCTGGCATTGTCAGAGCCCCGCACTCCAGTACCCCAACCGCCCTGGTGCCCCTCACACCTGAGCTGCTACTGCCCCAGTCCTTGCAGTGCCTCTCACTCATGACCTGCTGGGCCCCTGTGAGGAAGGGCACTAGGCCTGGTGCTGCCAGCCTGGCCACGCAGCTCCGTGCTACTGCCCGCACCACGCCCCCCTCTATCCCCAGCCCTGGCCCTCTAACCCCTGCTCTCCATAGACTAACCTGCATGCAGCTATGTGTTTGGGTGTGCAGACACGTGTGATGCCCCCTGCCTTCAATTCTCCCTCCTCTCCTCCTCCTTCTCCCCCATTCCTAAGCAGCTCCTTGGTTGGGAAAACCAGGAAGTCCCAGGGAAAACTTTGATGAGTACAGCAGAATCCCAGACATTTGTTCCTATTTTGTTGTCTGTTTCTTCTGTTTGTATCCTGTTTACTTATTCTGGGCGTTCCTTTCTTTTACCAGGGAGGGTCAGCCTTTAAAGCTGCCCGACACTAAAAAGACACTGTTGTTTACATTCAATGGTAAGAGATTTTTCTGATACCCTATCTGCGCAAATCTGATAATGACCAAGCTATGCCACCTTTGGGACAAACAGGATGGCTGGGAATTTAGAATTCATTGTAGAAAAATAGAGTAAAAAGTAAATTAAGTGTGGTATTCTACATGAGGACCTGAGTGGATTCCAGTATTGGTAATGAGCTATGTGGTGTCTTGCTTCTTCTAATCTAGGCCCAATGACTAGGGACCTACTTAATTCACAGGTCATAGCCAGACAAAGGAAATTTCATAGCTTGGCTGCGGCATGAAGAGCCGATTTCATGGGCATTTCCTAGCAGCCCCACCTCTCACTTCTGATTGGTGGAGAGACCCCAGGAACGGGGAAGGGGGTGGCTGCCATCTTGGCTGCTGGAAGCCCTTGCCTCCCCACAAACCAGTACCTTCCCTCCCCAGAAAGACTGAGAGGCAGCAAGGACCACGGCTCCCACTGGGGAGCCAGCATTTTATTGTTGGTTTCACAGACAATTGTGGATTTTGTGGTTTCTGCGAAATCATGAATTTAAGTAGATCCCGACCAATAGTTGTTATGGTCAATGGCAGTTTTGTGACTTGTCTGGAATGAGTTCTTAGTCTTCTGCCCCCTCATGGTAAGCAGATATCCAGATCAGGCACCAGCAGAAGTAGCACTTAATCCTGAAATTACCAAATCACAAGTCAAAGCCTGAAGGGATCAGTACCACAATGGTCATCTGCAGGCACATTGAGGAGCACTGTGGCAGCAAAGACAAGCAGGTGGTACCATGTCCTGTAGCCTGTACTAAGTGGATGCACATCTGTGTGATTTATCCCCTTTTTAATTAAACAACACAAACTACATGGGATTTTAGTTTGTATTCAACAAAGACTAAATTCTTCCTTTTGGTGCCTATGCCCAACTACAGTTGACTTCGCTTGGAGCTGTGGGCAAAATTTGGTCTTTAATTTCTTTTCTGCACTCATCAAAGCAGGAATTTGATACCCATTTGAAAATGTGCACCCAACCAGTATTCAATATTGATGGAACATAAGAGAGAAATGTGCCTATGACCATCTGAAGAATCTGAATTTAATCTCTACTTCAAAGTAAACATCTTGTTCTGTTAGTTAGTTCCTTTTCAAAGAAGAATTAGTGCATCTTTCTTGCAGGCTACTCAGCCTGCTGATGCAAATGTGTAAAGAACATGCTAATTAAGTAGCAGAAGCCTTGCTAACATTTTTTAATTAATCTGGAGAAAATGTTTTTGCTTTTCAGTGCCTGGTTCAGGCAACACTTCCCCAAAGGATATGGAGGCTTTGCTGCCTCTGATGAATATGGTTATTTACTCTATCGACAAAGCAAAGAAGTTTCGTCTAAACAGAGAAGTAAGTTATATGCCGCTGTCTGTTACTTTCACATAAGGTGTAAAACTGATTAAATTAAAAGATGCCATAGTAAGTTTTGTAAGGTTACGAGCCTTATATTTGAAATGGAGCTATTACAGTTGTTATATTTTAATATGGGGTCATATTTGACACTGAGGAGTATATTTGGTATTAATTTCCTTTTTAGAGCAGGAGTGTCAAACATACAGCTCACAGGCCAGATCCAGCATGCAGTACTACTCTGTTCAACCTGCAGGGCTACCAGTGGGCCATTGGAAAGTATGAGGAGTAGCCTGCTTCAAAATCTAGGGCCCTTGGGCCTGGTGGACATGGTGATCCATCTGGAGGACTAGCAAGGGTTAATACCACTTGGGTTGTCGTTCAGCAGTTTTACCTATTGTCACTGCCACAGCCCTATCTCCTCAGCTGTTGCCTCATGCTGGAGCGTGTCAAAGCCCAGAGCTAGAGCAGCTGCTGTGATATGGGTCAGAGCTGGAACTGTCACATGTACTGGGCTGGAACCATCTTCTGCCCTTGGCTGGATCCAGCCCATGACACAAAATGAGTTGAAAAACCCTGGACCAATCTAATAAAAAGGAGCTTTTATACTTCCTATCCTAAAATGTTGCTGGGTACAGTTAAGCAATTTGACATGTTTCCCACTACTTGACTGATGGTAATATTTCAGTGGCAGGATGACATCAAATGTAAAGATTCTGTCTTCGTACTGAAAAATGTCTTTCATGTCTTTCACCAAATTCATTAGTGTTAATGTTTTATTGTTACTCTATAAACACTAACTAAAGGTAAATTGAATCCATTTTGCTCATACACTTGAGAGAGCAAGAGAGAGAACTCTTTCCTGAAATGCTGCCCTTTAAATAGAATAATCCCAATCCCCAAACACTTCTGTGTTTGATTTTAATACATTTTAAAACAAAATCATGAAATTTAGCAAAACTGTTCTTAGTGCATGTAAATAAACATGTGTAAAATCTCTGCAGAATCTAATCCTGTTCTTGAATCTACTATTTTTCAAGTGGCAGAAGATAGAACAGGGTGCTCCTCCATGTATAAAATGGAGATGGATGTTTCTGTCATATACTTGGGCAGTGGTTCTATATATTTTGTTGTGGGCCTAACTTTACTTGTAGAACTTTTGTTGCTGATTATGATAAAGAAGGAATATGGTTTGATTTGGATTCAGATCTAAGTTAATGAAGCTGACATAAGAGTGAAAAATCTCTTTACCTGTGAACTAGGAAGGCTTTATCTGAAGGTGATATGTAAAAATTTCAAGGTGTCATTTTGAGCAGCTTTCTGAGTAAAACTCATTTTAAATTGAGGAATTTTGAGGCTTTATAGCTATTTCAGACCCTCCTTCCTTACTGGAAAATTATCTGAAGTACCAAGCATTTCTAAGTATTGTTTTGTTTGTCTTCTGGTGAAAAGGGTAAACAGAAAGCTGATAAGAACAGGGCTCGAGTAGAGGAGAATTTCCTTAAATTGACTCATGTGCAAAGGCAGGAGGCTGCTCAGTCCCGCCGGGAGGAGAAAAAACGGGCTGAAAAGGAGCGAATCATGAACGAGGAGGATCCAGAAAAACAGCGTCGCCTGGAGGTAAAATGGATTTTTTTGAACTGCTAAAAACGCTGACACCAATTTTCTTCCTTTTGTTACTAGGCTTGCTTGTTAGGTTCCCAGAATCTGCATGTGTTTTCTGGTTAGCCTGAAGATATGATTTGGCATGGAGACAGATTTTTGTTATTCATTTGCTAATTATTTATTAAGTTGTCTCCCAGAGTGGGCTTGTTAGCTAGCTTGTCCTCCTAGCCTTGTTTGTTGTATAGAAGAGATTGGACCCTGAAAACAGCATCTGAGTTTGCCCAGCTATCTTGATCTTTTCAGAAGCTCAGCGTGCTCCTTTAGTGGGGATATGGATGTTTATTCAAGCCCCTGTGTCCTTTCCTATATAGGAAGCTGCCTTGCGGCGTGAGCAGAAGAAGCTTGAGAAGAAACAGATGAAGATGAAACAAATCAAAGTGAAAGCCATGTGAATCCAGTCTGGGGAACTTTAATTCACGGCGTACAAGGAACTAGATAACTTCATAATCTTCAAAAGCTACTAGCCATTAAAAGAGAAAAACCTTGCATCCGCATTAATTAAAAATCTGGGTATTTACAGCCACATACAGATGTATATAGAGGGTTTTCTGTCTGCAGTTTCCTGTCAGATGGTTGAATTGGTTTGCCACTTCTGTCTGTTTTAAAAAATAATAACTTGCAATATCCCTTGAACTTTTTGCGATTGTTCTGGGTTTAGTTAAAAAAAACAAACAAAAAAACCAAAAAAAAACAAGCAAAGATTGTAAAACTAGTCATTTGTGCCAGCATAACATATCAGCGCTTTGATGATTAGATTTTGTTTCTATTTAGAGGTGGGGGGCAGTTTTCTTTTAAGTTTAGGGTGAGGAAAACATAGATCCCCATGTGACTAGTAAATTGCACAGTAAACATTGTTTAGTGTGTATTTATATGCTTGCCTGCATCAAGCTTATTTAAAAAGGTGCAAAACTTAGAGCCTGTATATGGTATGAATATTTCAGGGATATAAACCAAGAATAGTTTTAGGAAAATCATTTTTTGAAAAACAAAAGGCACTGAAACAGTATTTCATAATCTGTAGGCTTGATTGGCATAGACAAAAGCTGTACATCCGTTATGTATCAGGGAATGGCATACAGGAGCACTGTTTCTTTCTCGTAGTTCTGAATGCTGCAAGCTTAATACAATGTGAATTCTGTACTTGTAAGTGTGTTTCTTATGAAGTGAGTGCATGGTGAGCTGACAGCTTCATTTAGAGTTTCATAAATATTTTAAATTTTACAAAGTCACTTCTTAAATATTTTCCTCCTGGTCTGAGCAGCTGCTGCCTATTTAATGTTCACCCAGAAGCTAGATTCTCAGTGAAATATCTGTATAATTTCCCCTTCTATCAACTAAGGGAAAACTCTATAGAAGATGAGCATCTTTTTCATCTGTTGAAAAGGCTGTTTAGTTCTGGATTTTCAGATTGGTTGGTTGGTTGGGGGGAATAGACACCTGTGCAAGCACTTAGCTGTCTGTCGAAGCTTTTGCATTTTATAAATGCTTCCTATCTAGAAGGCATTTTATTGTTGCTTGTAAGGGACACTCTAGTTTTGTGAGGGGATAATCTTTGTCTTTTACATTTTCTTGTTTAATGCTTTATGTGCAAAACTTGTTCTGAGGCAATAACGATGACTTGCTGTTGAAACAGCATGTGCTAAAAGACTTTTTGTTGCAGCATGAGACGCTTATTCACACTAATCTGAATGCAGAAATCTGTAATATGATACATGCAAATATATTAATTTTATAATAATTGGTGAAAAATAATTTAAGCCAAAAATTAACATAAGATTTATGTGGAATCTAACTATTTTAGCATTACTTAGCTTTGAAGAATGAGATTTAATATAGTATTTCGCAAAGTTCTTTTAAAGAAAATACCATTAATTTGTGCTCTTTTCAATAAGTGGAAAGCTTTCCTGAAGTCCCATGAACTTTTGGGCCATGGCAGCTAATTTTGTAATATGAACATTCATATGAACTACCTATGGAGAGTAAAATATAACTGAAACATTCCAACTGCCTTGACTTTGGACTCATTCCTTTTCACCATTTCATATTACAGCCCTTACATTAAAAACAAAAAAAATCAATATTAAAACAACTAGCTATAGTTATATTTTTTTCTCCACTCTTCTTTAGCCTAACTTCTTTGTGTTGCAGGAGTGTTGCCTTCTAACAGAAATTGTCGTGTTTGTCATTTGGGATGGAAATTGCCATATTTGTATCCTTCTCTTAGTAAGAAGAGAGCCAGCTTGTTTCAGACAATTTCAAAGTTCTCACTTGGTATAGATGAAATGTCACTGTCCCAACACTAGATGTCAGCTCTTTCTTTTAAGGAACATTTCCTAGTCATCTGTGTTTACAGCTAGAGGAAAATGGGATTCTAGAATACAGAGCATAAGTCAGGTGGTCAAAATATAGCCTGTGGGCCAGATCTGGTCTGCTGGTTGATTGCATCTGACCCATGCCCTGTGGTGCACCGCATGGGGCTGAGCTCTCCCTGTTCCCACCCAGGGCATCCTGTGCTGAGCTCCAGCCTTCACCTGCCCCATACCTGCTAATAGTCCCATAGCCCTGACTAGTGTGCACGGCTTCCTGGCGAGGCTGCTTCCACTCAGTCACCTGCAGGTGGCTGCTTATTGTGTAGGGCAGACAGAGTGGGTAGAAGGTGGTTGTGAGCTGGAGCCCTGTGCATTGGGGCCAGGAGCTGGCTGCATGCAGCTGGGGTGACTGGGATGGCCACCAGCACAACTGCCATGGCCACTACCAGTTTCCTGCACTACCTGCTGCCTGGACTGGTGCAGCAGGGGCAAAAAGGAGGAAGAGAAGCTGGGCAGCTGCAGCAGAATCAGCCCTGCCAGGAAGCTGCATATGCTGGCACAGTGCACTTGGTGGGAGAGAGCAAAGCTCGTCCCATGCAGAGTACTGTGGGCTGGATGCAGGGGGGAGGTAGACTGTATCTGCACTGCACCGCCTGGGCAAGCACATGTCCCCTCTCTCACCTCCATCCCTCCTTCCATCCCTGGCCGGCTGGCTTTCAGGACCTAGCATGTGGGTACCCCCACACACTCACCCCCTCCACCACCACACCCCGTATACAAGAATAAAACTTTATTTTGAGCTATCATGCAATTGCCTCTATATGCACTACTCAAAAATCATAAATTAGGATAAAAATATTGTTTAATAAAATTAAAATATGTTTATTTTAAGATGCTTGATTTTTAGCCATATGGGTTTTTATCTACAATTTGTTAAAATGATATCTTCTGAAAGATTTTGTGTGTGGCCGTCCACATCTTGCTAAAACTAGTTAAGTGGTTTGCCAGCCAAAACAATTGCCTAACCCTGGTGTAAATTCACAGCCCATTCTCAGATAGCTAACAGAGCTAAAAATCTTACAACAAAATATTAATATATTTAGGTGAAAGATGAGTTGCAATGGAGGCTTATTTATTTGTTTATCTTCCATTTCAGTATTAAAATATTAATGGCGGTGAAGAATAATTAACACTTCTTGCATGCCTTGCAGAGATTTTCAGAAGTTTGAGAGTAGTTTGGCAATTGAACAGAGTACTTAAAGAAAAAAAAAGCATAAGCCAATACTTCAGTCTTCCATATGCATTAAATTTAAAAGTGTTGGAGTATTTCAACTGCAGGGCAGCATTGGGTTTCAGAGAAGCTTTTGGGTTCACTTAAAGTTGAGAACTTCCTGCCACCATGAAACTGATCTTCGGGATCACAACTGAGAACTTGGATGCAAGAGTCAGGAGATGAATCTCAGTGAAAATTTGATGCCACCTCTAATTCTATCAGTATCTATCCCTGTCACCCATGTAAAGTCCTGTTCATATTTCCAAGATTGATCTATGCCCCTGAATCCATGGGTCTGTTCCCTCCACATCCAAGCACAATTTTCCATTTCTTTTTCCTCTATAGATATGGAGAGAAGAGATTCCATTCCCCCCACAATGCTTCCACTCCAACATACAAGACGTCAGAAGCTGTATGAAGTTGTCTGCATTTCTTGGTGTGTTACATAGCCTCTTTATGTGTTTTAGTTTCTGAGTCTATGGCAGGTGGCCCCTTCTGTGAACAGGCAGCAATGCGAAAGATTTGGTTTCTTAGCTTTTGGAATTCTGATATATTTTCAATATCCATCTCAACTGCGTGAGGTAACATCATAATTTATTCTGGCATAGCTGTGTGGAACCATTGACTGCCTTGGACTGTTCTTCCTTGTAGGAATAATAGTTCTTAGCTACTTCTGGAAGTGTAAGTCTGCAGATTATGCCTTTCTGATAAACTTACACAAGCCGGATTGCAAGAACAGTGTAGAAGTATAAATGATATCTGATCTGAAATTAGTTTTTTTTTCCATTAACTAGTAATGATAGCAGTGAGAGATGATCTCACCAACAGTATTAAAAATGCTAGGTGACTGAATCCTGCTCAAACTTGTTTAAGATTAACAGCTGACTCTATTTTTATACCTTGTAACAACTGAGATACTAACTGTTGTACTAAAGAAATTGAACTGTTTGCATAGCTGAGCTGGCTTTCCCATTTTTCTTTTCCTCTAACAAATATTTTGTGTTGAGTTGGTAGTGTTGGAATAATGCAGCCATGATGGTCTAGCAATTGTGAGAGGCAAGGATTATTATGACTGATACCTTTTTATTGGACCAGCCACGTGTGGACTTAGAAAAGCTGCTGGGTGCATTGCATTAGTCATCATATTAGATTTGCATTCAGCAGAATTGTATTGCATTCAAAAGCTTGTGTAAGTATACCCCAGCCATGCAGTTGGTCAAACAAAACATGACACCTGCTGCGATCCTTGCCTCTTATACTGACTCGTGCATTCTCTAGGACAGAGGTTTTCAAACTGTGGTCTGGGGACCACCACTGGTCCGTGTGCTCCATTCAGGTGGTCTGCAGAAAGGTTGCGGAACAATCAAGAATATCTATTTGTAAGACAGCTGATATTAAAATATGATTTGTGTGCTTTGATTTGTAGAATGAAAAAACGTTTAGCTGAGATCCTCAACAATTTTCAAGTGGTCTGCAAAAAAAAAGTTTGAGAACCACTGCTCTAGGACTTTTAGAGGAAAGGTGCAGCCCTTTATGAAGCTGTCCAATATAATTTGTAGTGATGGACTGTTACTAGTGATGCAGGTTCTGGCCTTGGGCACGGCCTGTTTGACCTGAACATGTTACTGAACCTCTTTGCCTTGGCATGACCATTATGATGCTGAGCTCCTATATAAGCATGGATTAAACCAGTGAAGTAGGTAACTGAAGTTTTAAATACTGCTTCGAGGTCCTTAAATGGAAATCACTGTAATAGTGTAAAATTGCCCACTGTTTATGTGCTTTGTGATGACAGAGGTGGCCCTGGCTGCTCTGAGAGAAAGGTGTGAGACGACACAAAACCACAACTGGCAGGAGAATGGAGGGTGGCAAAACTGCCCCCGGGGGCTGTGTGGCTCAGGTCCAGGATGCAGTGTTACTCTCCTCTGGGCTCCCTTGGATCATGTTAAATAGCTAATGCCTGGCCTGCAGACTCCCCTCAGCGGAGACCAGGTGTGCAATAATTAGCATGTTTGTACAATAGTTTCAACCCTTGTACAACATACGATCAATGCATGGATAATTTTGAGGCAGCTCATTGATGCAGCACATTCATCACCGAGGTCACTCTCCCAAACTGAGGTTTGGGCTTGCTCCCGGCTCACTCTCACCAGGAAGGGACTTTGATCCTGAAAGCTTGCAGAAAAGGCCCATTTTCTTGCGATTTCCCAGTTGGTCTAATACCAGCTATCATTTTGGAACCAAGAGTTCTAGTTTTTTGTATGTCTTCAAAATAAAGACTGGGCTCTTGGTCCTAGCTGTGTTGGTCTAAGGACATAGGCAGGCCAGGGTCTCGGGAGTAGATGTGATCTCTCTCATTAGGCCAGCTGGGTGGGGGGGAGGGGACACATGTTTTGGCAAGCTTTGGGGTCCGGCGTGGGGGGAGGGCGGCGGGGGGTCTGCTGGCCTGAGGCGCCAAGGAATAATGACACGTTTCAAGGCTGATGCCCCAGTTCTCGCTCACGGGCGAGTCCCAGCGAGCAACGTCAAATAAAGACGACTTGCTCCATGTGTATGTCCGGGTTTCTTCAGCGCGCGGCAGGCTTCCCAGACAGACGGCGTTTCCGGCCGCCCGTGCCGGCCTTTCCTGACCCGCGGAGCCTCGCTGGCAGCCGCTCGTCCCAGCCGCGCCCCCGCGCAGAGGTCACGCACGCGTCATGTGGTGGCGTCATCACGCCGCGCACGGAGCTCTGCCGCCTCCCGGGAACCGGCGCCTGGAGCCCGAGGTGCGAGCGAGCGAGTGAGTCCGCGCGCCGGGCTCCTTGCGTTTGGGCCCTGCCCCCCCCCCCCACACACACACACACCCCGGGGCCGCAGTGGCCCCGGCCCTCGCCGCCGCTTCTCCGCAACCTTCCGTGCGCCCCCCTCGCCGGGAGCCGGCAACGGCCCGCGGCCCGGCAGCGCCCGCCCGTGGGAAGCGACAGAGCCCCGGGTCGTGCCCGAGCAGCACGACGGGCTCCTCGCGCAGAGTTCTCACTTCCCGCCTGCCGCCGCCTTCCAAATGACTGCCCTGTGTCGTGCTGCCAGGGGCTCAGAGCAGCGCTTCCCGACCAGGAGCCAGGCCCCCTACGCGGCTGGGAGATCCTCTGGGCCACCGGCACCTCTTGGATCGGGGGGGGGACCAGCAGAAGCCACCGACGGGCCGGGCTGGCAAGCACCTGCAGAAGCTGCCAATGGTGGTGGCATTGTCAGGGAGTTGCACCAGCCCTGCCCACGTCAGCATCAGCTGTCGGGTGGGGGGCACTGGCCCTGTCAGGAGTGGGGCATGAGCACCCCCATGCACCTGCTACCAGTTGCCTGTCAAGGGCAGTTAGCGTCACAAACCCGATTCGCCAGATAAACTGTTTCTCATCTCTGAGGCGTCTTTCTGAGTTCTTTGCAACGGAAAAGCTGCTCTCTTCTTTCTCTGTAGGCAAGAAAAGAGCGAAAACAATGGCATTTTTGAAGGCTGCCTTGAGTCTATCCAGTGAGACCCCTGGGTTTAAAGAAATGGGTACTGAAGGTTTGCAGAGCTGGACCTGGCTCTGGAGCCCGTAATGTTAGGTCGGTGATGTGCAGCCAGGGAACTGCAGCACCCTAGAATGCTGCAGGATCCTTTTAAGGGTGATGCACAGTATTAGCACTGTAAGTGTTTGCGCACCTAACACATAATTCACCACATAAACTCAAATATTTTCTAATAGGTTTCCTTAGTGTCAGAGACATTCTGATCTGTTGAGGTCTTTCTGAGTTTATGCAACAGCAAAATTGTCCTATTATTTGTCCGTAGTCAAAAACCAAGTGAAGACTACATTGTTGGCACTTCCAAAGGGGCCTTGGGTCTAACAAGGGGTTCCTTGAGTTTAAAAAGGCTGAGAACCTCTGTGCTAGGTACTGTGCAAACACGCAATGAGCATCCTTCCCAGCAAGTTCCTTAGGGATATCGGTCTGTGCATTGCATGGTAATCAGTGTGTGATAGAAGATGTTTGGTAGATTGTTTAGGTTCATAAATACTGGTTTTCAAAACTTGCTGCTACATGTTGGAAGCAAATTTACTTGAAACAAATATGTTCTAATTTTCTAGCAACTGATTAGAGTTTCCTAGGTATAGCTGGAGATGTGAATGGGGCAGTAATTAAAGCTGCAGGGATGCACAACTCAAACTTTTGAGGGCCACTTGCAAGTTATGGTTCCAAATGGGGGACTTGCACAAATGGGATCTGCCCCAAATGGAATGGGAGTTGAATGGAGGTCCTCAGCCTCTTTGCAAGTAGAGAAACTGGACCATAGACTCAGTTATGTGATTTGGTGTGCATTGCAGATACAGGAGTTGCTCAACATGTTTTTCAGTCATTTAATAAAGTGGTCATCATAGAGAGCTATGATGAGCCACTGGGTTTGCTCTGGCAGGTCTCATGTTTCATGCCTCTGTTGCACTGCAGACCTTCAAAGTGAAGGTGATACATTCCCCCCCCACAATAACTGATTTCTCTTTTTCTTATTTTCAGGATATTTTTAATTTCACAAATTTGGAGTATTACAAATCTGGATTCCATGTCTTTTCTTGTAAGTAAACCAGAACGAATTAGGGTGAGTGTTATATGCCTTTTAGTTTTATTCCAAATAGCACTGCATCTGTATAAATTGTTCACTTCCGTACATGAAGAGGTTGCAGGAATGAGGAGGCCTGGGATTGAGCCATATTGATTCGAGTGCCATTTGGACACAAGGCTTTCAGGGTTCTTATTATCTGAAACTTGTGACCTGAAAGCTAGATTTTTAAGTTTATTTTTAAAAATGTTTACTTGCAGAGGAAGAAATACTTCTAGAACCTATTGATCTCTGAGCAAGGTACTGTATGTGCTTATAATGTGCTTTTATAATATAATAAGCATTCATTCTCTTCAAGTATTGGTCATTCAGTAGAACCTTATTACAAGGAACCATTTTTATAGCAAATTGTCCCTTTAGCAGTCCTGACGACAAGAACCAATTTTTTTCATTAACTTTATTATAGCAAACACCCCCTTAATGAATTCTTCTCTTGAGTTCATGGCAGTTTGTTATAATGAAGTTATACTGTTTTTGCTGTTGTACGGTTGTGGTTTTATATAATTCCTTATAATTGAGAAAAATTGCAGAAATATTAGCCTTCCACCTCCTTTCTCTTTGAAAACATGATTTTGGCTGGCCTTAGCACACATATTTTGGCTATTGTTCTGAATTAAAATTCATATAGAAGTTTTATATTTAACTTGAATGTTCCTTTTTTAATGGTTGGAACAAGACAGCTTTGTTTTAGTGCTTAAAAATCAGGCAGCAAATAAAATAATTAAAATTAAAACTTGAAAATAAATTACATGGAAAATGACTTAAGGATGTATTTTAATATAAAACACCAATACTGCAGGTAGGGAAATGCATCTTAAATATTAATTTAATTTTTTTTAACCTGTATGGAGTTGAACTGAACGATCAGAGCAACATGACCATCAATCTAACTGCTACCCTGAGTTTTAAACATTGTTCAAAAATGTTCTTTTGAAAGAAGCTAACGCTTCATTAGCATGTGTACTTTTACTTTTAATATTTAGTTTAAATGATAAAAATAGACCTCTCCAAGGCAGCAGGTATCTAAACACATCATAAGAACGTTTACGAGCACTAGAATGTTTTGCAAGAGTAGGAGTATGAAGTATAGCATGTTTTTTGGCCTAAGAGTGTATTTGGCCTTATTTGCTAGTGTAGAGCTTCCAGATTGAGTGACATGAAGGTACAGGAGAATCTGAATCTTCTGTAGCCAAGTAATTCAAAACCCACTTAATTCACAGTGGTTGCTGAATTAAGGATGAGCCATTCAGCTGTTTGCTGTGGCTGGTGTTCTGAAGGACACTGTTTCTCTACTCTGCTGGAGCGCCACAAGTGGTCCATCACAGTTGATCAAAAAGTGACGGCTTTTGAAATAAAACAGCAGGAAAGAGATGGAACACTCAGGAGTCCTGCTCAACTTTTCTGCAGCTCTGTATACCTCTGGTTACTTCATAGACCCTCATCTTTGCAGGGAATAAGGAATTTAAATCTTTCAGAGTATCTTGAACGTCATGAATTTGAAATGCAGGGGACCAAAACATTTCAAAGTCAATATAAAAGGGTCCAAATTATCCAAATTACTGTGAGTACATACAGACTTAATTCACCTGCATGCAGACATTAGTAACTGATAATAACAGAGGCGCTATCCCAGTGACTAATTAAGCATACTTTATGGTATGCAGCACAAGGAGTTCCTATTGTAGAACAACAGCAATGATTGAGGGACACTTTCTCTAGTTAGGTCAGTCTAAGTGTCAGCACCATCTGCAAATTTGCCATCCCCAATTCCACCAAACTGTCCTCCTCCCTCTCCCCCACCATACCCGCTGGCACTAACCCCTGATTGTGCCAAACTGCCCCAATCCCATCAAACTGTTTACAAGAGTTTATGGTCCAAGAGACCAGAAAATGGCTTCAAATGGCAAGATAGCTATATTTCAAATTTTCTATATCGTAAAGTATACAAAAATGTATCTTTTCAGCTGTGAGTGACAGTAGTTTTGAAGGATCCAATACTTTAAACTATCTAATATTGAACTAACAAAGTTTTTCCTATACTAACTGCTCTGGAATCTTACATTATCCAGAAGTTGGTTGTGTGCTGCCAGTGGGTGTATGCCATTATACAGATATGGGAATGTTTGCCATTTGAAATAGAAATAGTTGGTTATGGCAGATTGGAAGAGGAAGAAGGAGGGGGATATCTCAACTGATCGATGAGCTCCAGTTTGTACTGTGCAAGTGTTAAACTAGTTAAGTCATTGGTATAGTTCTGTCTCAGGTGATACTGAAAAAAAAAGCTATTGAATGTATCTAGAGAAAATAATTAACTGGCTTTGGGGTTTTCTTCTTTAGAGGTGGGTGTCCGAAAAGTTCATTGTTGAGGGATTAAGAGAGTTGGAGTTGTTTGGAGGTAAGTACTGTTTTGTTTTGTTTTTTTAGATCCTTCAATAGAAATCTTGTTTATTTTGAATGTGAAGGTACCCATCAGTTTGGTGTAAATTAATGTCTAACTGCCACCGGAATGAACGGATCAATTTGTAGTACTAAGTTTTCAGATTGGCTCACAAAAGTGAATTTAGAAGGAAAATAATTTGTCATATTATGTACAGGAGTTGCTTTACAGCCTGTTGTAGTGCAGGTGTTGGGACCTTTCAGTTCATGGTTCATAACATTGTCTGAATAACCTGTTCTCTGTGTTAAGTACAGATTTTGAGCCTGAAAAAGTTACTTGCAGCTTGTTAAATTTGCAAGCAAAGACAAATGTTAAAACAATAACCTTACAGCTTCCCAGTACCCTCTGGTATGTGATGTAAGCAATGAAAGGAAGATATTTGGGGTGGAGAAAAATCCATTTTACTTATAAATTGAACAGATATGATCTTTCCATGTTTGGCTTTGTAACTACATTGAAACACATTTTTCTATCAGATGTTGTTAAACTGTGTCCACTTTCACCCTGGTTACAGGCCAGTACCATTTAACAAAAGTCCTTAGCCTTTTGAAAAATATTTCTGCTAACTAGGCATCAAAACCAGATTGATTGTACTGCTCAGTAATGTGTTAAGCTACGGGGATACCAAAACTGTTTTAGAACCTGACTGTAGCTGGTACATCTTTGCTGATCACAAGGCCTGGACTATTTCCAGGGTTTTTGTTTTTTCCTGGCTTACCAATGCTTCTTGTAAAATATCTGCCATAGTATAAAAAATCTGATTTAGAACCCTTTCTCTGAGTAGCTCTTAACCCCAGTATAAATAATGTAATTCCTTCTGATTTGAATGTGAATTGTACTTGGGTTGAGAGTGGAACTACTGCATTTTACCTAAGCCCCTTGCTGCCTAGCAACACTGTTACAAGTGGCCTCAGGAGGTTCAAATAAGATTTTTTGGTACTTTAGAAGATGTGGAATTCTGCAAAATATTTCTCCATTTCCTGCATCTCTCTTGTATGTGTTGTTAAACATTCTGAGATATTATTTAAGTAAATTTTCCCCCTAAATATGTAAATACATCTATATCAATATCTTCTAAAAAAATGGATTAAAGATCAGAAATTAAAAAAAATGTAGGCTGTTTGAATCTGTTTAATTTCTATGCTTTTTTATTACACTTCTACCTGTACCATTCTTGATATTTTTCGTGCTGTTTGTAATTTACCATTGCAAATTTAATTGTAAATTTAAAATGTTCTGTCTGGGAGTGTTTACCTGTGTGCGCCTAGCACCAAAAGATTACTTTTGGGTTATTTACATATCTGTTGAAGAAAACATGGTGAACCATTAATTTCTTTAATCCAGAGCAGCCTCTGGGTGACTCTCGGAGAAAAGTAAGTGATTTTTTTTTGCAGGCTGTGGTGCTGTGTTTCATTGCATGGAGATATTTCCTTGTGGAAGCTTGATTTTTCTTTTTACCTTATTTATATGTCATCTATAGATTTAGATTACATTTGTGGAAACAGGTTTCACCCTGGAAAGCAGATTTTGGTGTGTGGTTTTGAAATGCTCACGTGTGGTGGTTCAGTCATAATTCTAAAATTTATTCTCCAAAGCTCATGTTTTCAAATTGGTTACTGCTTCTGTATACTACACTTAAGTTGTCTTGCTTTTGTTTCTCAAAAGCACCAAGCACCTGTAGTCCTATTTACCTAAACTCATTTGAAGCTCTGTGTGTCCTGAATGTTTGAAAATTGGGGCAGCATTTCAGGTTGAACATTCAAAATTGGTACCTACTTCTGAACATTTTGACTATAATTTCCTTTCTTTACTTTCTACCAATTCACCAAAAAAGGGCCCAGCATCAAAAAATAGAATCGGATAATCTTCGGTTTTAAAGGGACTTTACCCTGCAAAATTCCATTGCGACTGCTATCTGTCTGACTTGCTTCAGAGCCCACATTACCAAAGTTTCATGCCTTTAACTGGTGCTGCATTTCACATTCTTAAAGATTAAATCTCCTGTGGTGCCATGAAATACAAACCAAACATGTGATATAGTCAAAAGTAGGACAGTTTGGACTAGTCTAGTTCTTGTGGTCCTGGCCACGGAGATTGTCTTAGCCTTTAAATTGGTATTAAATAAGTGATAATTCTGATAACTAGGGGCGGATGTACTATGAAACTAATGAAACTTAAGCTTCAGGGCCCCTAATCCCAGAGGGGCCCCAGAAGCAACTGTAGTCCACATTGCTTAAAAATTTTGGGTCTACTATATGAGAAGGGTTTTTTAAAAAATAATAATATTAATAATATAGTGTAATTCAATACAAAGTAATAGTAAATAATAATTCATCCCCCCATAACTTGAAAACTATAAGGCATAAGAAATTATTATTCACACCAGTGACTTTGACATGTGAGATAATCCAGTACAGCAATTTTAATCAAAATCTGAGATGTAGTGGT
>JAGPOW010003648.1:126022510-126213977 GCA_030014935.1 Caiman crocodilus | reverse complement strand
ACTTTGACATGTGAGATAATCCAGTACAGCAATTTTAATCAAAATCTGAGATGTAGTGGTTAAATTTTAAAAAAATTTGTGGTGATCTGTCATGGAACAGCCCCACTGAAGAATATAACAGTGGTTACCCAGACCTTGTTGCTGGTTGCGAAGGGGCCCCCATAACAGTTCAAGTTTCAGGGCCCCAAAAATGTAGGTCCACCACTGCTAATAACGATAACTTTAAGCTCAAATTTGTGTAACAATTTAGCGTATGCCTACAATTTTACTTGTGCAGACTAAACAGATAATAGTCAGGGTTATATTGGATTTGGTGTTTCCAGAGGATATATCCTCAGTTTAAACTCATTGTTTTACAGTGATGTCTTTTGTTAGGTTGTTGCACCATTGTGTTTAGATTAGTCTAGAGACAAAATGCATCTATTGTGCGTAATTTGTCTCTCTAAATGGAAGACGTTAGTGGGTACGTAGACATCTTTGATGATGATGCTGAAGTTTTTTGCATTGAAAAAAGCACCAAAATAACTTTTCTATTTGGGTAGCTATGGAAGCAGGGCAGTAATTACTAGGGAAAGGAAATTATTGTAACTTGAGTCAAAAGTGATCATGAGACACTCAAGTGAAAACAACAAATAACAAAATATTCTGTTTTACTATGGCAGCAAACCCCAAATGTAATCCAAATTAATTTGATTTGGCAAATTCAAGTCCTTGCTAGGGTTGCACAGCTCTGGTTTCTTCATGGCATTGATAACAGAGGAATTGCACTTTTAAAAATAATTTTCTTAAATGAAAGTCAAGTTAAATCCTAACCAGAAAGCCTGAGATTACAACTGTTAATGAAGATCACATTTTATAAAGCTAATAAGGCGTGACTTTATCTTACAGCTTTCATGACTTTGTACACCAAAATTTGTCTTATGTGAAAACCTTAGGAAGCTTTTTTTGCAGTATTTCATAAATTAACATTTCAGTTTAATGTCATGTTACTATTTTTATTCTTGTATAATGTTGAACATTTCATTAGGGTCCCTTTTGCATTAATATTTAGTTATTTTTAACATTTTCAAACTCTTAATGTTTCTACAGAGGTGAATGAAGTTTTCTGACATACTAAACTGTTTCTAAAAGGGTGCTGATAGTATTTTCCATTTCAACTGAAACAGCCTGAGCTATATATTTAAAAATAATAGATTAACTTATTTAATCTTTTTGCATCTGTTTTGTTGGCTTGTGTCATATCTGGGGTGGCTTTTGTTAAAGCAAATCACTTACAGATTGCACACCAGCTGTCATTGCTCCAATAATGCTGCTTTTCAACGCCTTCAGTTTTCATTTCCTTGGTGGTGCCTTTCTGCTTTAGAGGTTTCCATCTGCCTGTATGCCTTTCCTGTTAATCCTGCTGTTGACAGGAGTGAGTGGAGATGCTGAAATTTATAGTGAACAGGGCAGTAACTGCAAATCAGAATTGGTAGAAATCTTTAATGGAAGTCTGCAGATAAGAATGGGTCTCAGCCTTCAATTCACAGCGAAATGACAGGTTTGTAACTGGAACAAAAGATTGTAATCATTAGCTTCCTATTATGGCTGAGACATCCTAGTTGATATTTCCCTGCATGTCATTACAACGAGCTGGTACGATACTGTAGGGCCTCTTACTGAGGTTTACAATAAGCTTTGTCCTTTCTCGTCACAGATTGGTTACTACCCCTGTTTTACAGCTGGGAGAAAATGAGGCACAACATGCCTGGCCCAAGGTCACACATTCAGTTACATGCCTGGGACCACAACCCTGGTTTCTTGACTCTTAGATTATGTATACACATTAAAGGCAGCACTGTGCAGAGATACCAAAGCTGTCTATACACTAGTCCTGACCCAGAAGTAGTATAGCTGCATTAGTAGGGCACTGCATCTGAACTAAAGCCCTTCTGCTCTTCAGACTTAATTAGCTGGAGTACAGCATTGTATGGGTACAGTTATGTTGCTTCTGCTTGAAGACACACACAACTAGCTCAGGTCTCACTGCATTGTAGTGCCTTGAGCCAGGTAAGCCTCCACTTGCTTCTCACCCAAGATATCTCTAGAATAACTTGTATTCAGAAGAAGAATGGAAAGTTGTATGCCAGTACTAAACCAAGGTTTGTTTAGATTTTAGTGGCCAAGGACAGGAGACCGGCTCAGTGGTGTAATAAAACTTTTTCCATCTCCAACATTAGTAATTCTAGCATCTAAAGGGTAACACTTGCTCTGTTGCTCTGGAGCATTCATTGCTGAAGTAGTGCCTCAAGCATCCAGGATAAGAATTTTTTTAAATCTCATTTTAATTTTTCAAGATTCAAATAATCAACAACTAATCATATTACACTGTTTGCTTTAACACTATAGTTATCATGGTTTTAAAAAAAATATACAGATAATGGTTAACTTTCTTTAGCAGATCCTAGATTTGACAGACTGCTTGTGACAGACATTGATATGAGTTTATCCGATTACCCAGCAAGTATCAGGCTGAGTAGTATGACAGTATGATATTACCACCTTCATAATGGTCACCTTACTTTTATTCTAAATATAAAGAACTTAAATGTAAATGAAACTGCCAATCACTTGTGAGGCAGATCCTTATCCTTCCTGAATCTGCAGGTTGATTGAACAAATTGCTTCAGGTGAGTTTTGTGTTGTTCCCTCTGTCTCATGTGGAATGTTAACTCTGAAGTCTAATACCATGGCTATTGGCCACATTCAGATACTCAGTTTCTCCTGGAAGAGTGAGGAGAAACCCCAAATGTACAGAGGTTCAGGATTATTCTCCCAGAACAAAAATGATTCCTTCAGGACAAAACTAATTTGGGAACAACTAGGGTTAATTCACTCTTAGCAAAGTGAGTATCTTTACACATTCTCTCCTGAGAAAAGCCACAGCACAGTACTTCGGCATCCTAGGATGCTTTGCCAGTTCTCCCCAAATTCTCCCATGTCATATGAACATGGGTACACAGCCATTGTGACCTTTCAGTGTTAATCAGTTGAGCAGAAACAATCATCTACTCTGGAACTGCAGGCATGAACAGTATGCCACCACTGTTTTGTTCTTTTCTTCAGGGTTGATTTGTGACCGCAAGTAAACATTCACAGCTGAGATCTTTACTCTGACTTTGAAATAAAAATCTGCTCCACTTCAGTTTTTGGCCGGAATGTGGATTTAACCTTTGAAATGTTTGCTGTTAGAATAGCTTTTTTTTTATTATTCTGTTCTGTTAGAATAGTCCTTTAGGAACAGTGGTTTAACAGTTGTTTTGAGCCCATTTTAATGTTTTTTTTTTTATCATTTGCTGCTTAATGAAGCAGCTGTTTAATACTAGTATCAAGAACGCTTTAAAACAGTGATGAGGTAGAATAACATTTTGTATTACATAGTTTGTGATTAAAGAAAGCTAACAATCTTCAGTGGGGTTATAGCTATAATGGCCCCTTGTGACATCCCACAACTGTAAAATAACATTTCTCCTTCAGCGATCAAAATAAGTGTATATTTTCAGATTCACTCCTCTGCTAGACTATGAGAGATTCAGAAAATGTCTTTTATAGCAAATTTGCAGCTGGACATAAGTGAGAGAGAGTCTAGTGTTCTGAGGAGTCAGGGCATGTTTAATGTTTCTGGCAGTTTTAAGATGAATTCATCTTCTTTATCCACATCTAGCAACATAAATGTATTTGATCTTTTGGTCACAGAGAACAAATCCAGAGCCAAGTGTGTCACACTTTCGATTAGAACAAAAACTGAGGGATGAAATAACCCTGAAAGAAATAATGTAATATGCCTAAACAATGGGAAAAGGCTCCTCTTGCTTTTCTGGAAACCCCACCCAGGAAAATTGGAATGCAGCTGTGCTTTCAGCATGGCCAAAACTTGAGACCTCCTTTTGCGCACCAAATCATTTTTCAGTTTTTGTGACAAACTCCTATAACACAGCTCAGACCTATAATGCCTCTATGAAATGGCAGAGCTTGGTTGAAATAAGTTTTAAGCATGACTGAGCATGAACAGAAGGGAACATTTGTCTTTTCTGCTGGTGCATGTGGATCTAGCAGAAAGCTCTGTTAGCTATAGTGAATAGAATCTGATAGGCTTGGGAGTGCGGCTGCTGTGTTTATTTGGACTAGCTCTTGGCTGCAGCTAAACTCTTGCTCTTATTTAGAGCTTCTTTTTTTGTGCGTACCTGATCTACATGTCTGGAGCAAAGTTGGTTCATCATTTCCTGCAAATACAAGAATTCAGCTGTGTTTGCCTTACCACAGAGAGCACTTGAACAGATAAGCAGCTGAAAAGCAGAAGCCTCTGCATTGTACAGGAAAAGCTTCTTGCCAGTGTGCAGAAAGAATGCTACAGACAGGATTCCATTTGATTGCCCGTGCAGAGGCAAATGGGTAGTAGTATTAAAAACTTGTAAAAGATGGGAGAAAGTGTATTGTTCTGAAGGTACAAGGGTAAGGCTGTCATGCACAGCAGTGATTGGGTTTGTTAAAATCTTTTTTGGGGGGGACCTTTTTTACAGTAAATAGGAAATTGTCTTGTTTGGTTATATGCAGTGGAATGCAGATGTCTGGACCTTCTGAAATGAGACATCTCCTGGACTGAAAAAATATCTAAGAAGATACAATTCTGCTTTTACTTCCAAATTCCCTTCATTAATACACATATATGTCCAATACTATAAACATGTGCATTAACATGTGTCATAGCTGCTCTTCTAGATGGCCTTTGTTTCTCTCGCTGACTTCTCTCTTGTTTTTCTAGACCAATGAAGCGAGCTCAGAGTCGATAGCATCTTCCCCCAAAAGGGACGCCATGAGCAGCTTTTCACCAGATAGCAACTGTTATGAGTTGCTCACCATTATAGGTAATGTTCCTAAGGAAAGAATCCTCGTTTTTCAAGGATCCTTCCTCAAAGGAAGCTGGATGCTTCTTTTATGACTTCTTGTTTTCTGAAATATTTTTTTCGTTTTTGGTTGTATTATTAATTGTAAAATCATTTCCTGTTTTGAAAGCCTTACAGTTGAATCTAAAGGATGAACAGGATGTGAGAAGGATGTGTGGTCCTGAAGTTAAAATGAAAGGGCACTAGACAGGACTCTTGAGTCTTTTTTTTAGCCCAGCCATTTGCTTTATGGGTGGCTCTCTGCAAGTCACTTCACTACCTCTCTATGCCTCAGTTGTTTTTTAATCTACAAAATGGGAAGGTAATGCCCCACTTCTCAGAAGAGTTGGGAACACATGCTTATAGGTGGTGTACTTTAAATGAAAGCTTACGTTTTATTGTAACAACTTATTATTCCACAAATTTGCAAACAATTGTTCAGGTTAGAGAAGGTGTGAGCATTACAGATGCTCTGTACTCTGGATCTCTACAGAAGAAGAAGTATTAATGGAAACTCTCCAGCAGTGAGGTTCAAGCAACAATATGTTATTTTGGTGCTCATGGAATTAATCTTTCTCTTTCTCTTCCAGGCCAAGGCTTTGAGGATCTGATGATTGTAAATCTAGCCAGGTATAAACCAACAGGAGACTATGTGACAGTCAGAAGGATTAACCTGGAGGCCTGCACTAATGAGATGGTGACATTCTTGCAGGTATCTTTGTGTAGATCTTTCATTTATACTGAAACAATTTGAGATCTAAGATAGAAGATACTATAGAAACAGATTATTATTTTAGGGGGATTGTCCTGGCTGAAATCGAGACTTTTTATCAAATCTGTTTGCTTTTGGAAGAATTATCCCTCGCTTGCAGGAATGAACTTTCCATGCAGAACTGCTAGAAGCACGTCCTATGAGTTTAGTTTCAAAGCAGAGAGTTAGTGGATAAGTCTTCAAATTCAGGAGATCTCATGCCATAACTTGTTTATCCTTCTCCAGTAAATAGAGCATGGATCTTGACAGAAAGGAGATGCTGCTTTTTTTTTTTTTAAATATATCAAAAACATCTCTATGTTCCTTGAGTTGGGAAGCTGGGATTGTAAATGGGCACTCTTGAGCCCAGTGCTAAGTGAGCAATTCCCATTTGCAGATATCAAACCAGGACAGTCCAACTCTAGTGAGAAATTATTGCAGCTGTCAAAACTCTCCTCTCTGCAAAAGGAAATAGGGATTTCTTTTGAGAAGGTTCAGGATAATCAATTGATGAAAGAATTTTAAAATCTCGCTTGCTACTAGACTTAATATTAGACTTTAGGTGATGACACTGAAGTTTTCAAATGCTTGGACAAAAATAGTCTGTTCTGTGAAGAGAGTGTTAGTTGCAATTTCACGCATATGACTATAGAACAACAGAAAAACTTCACCTAAGATAAGACACAGCAACAACACACAATTTAGAACATACAACAGCCTAATTTAAGACACAGCATAAGTCTTCCATAGTCCCAGGGACAGGCTGCAGCTAGGCATTCAGAAGTTGGTTTTTTGGGGGTGGGGTGTCACAGTAGGTTTAGCTGTTGGGGGCAGTTCCACAGACCTTATTTTTGCCTGGGTTTTTATATGCAATCTGCACCCTCTTCTCCACCTTTGGTGCCCTGACACTGGCATACTTTTTTCATCTGGTATTTTATTTCATGCCTTTGGGATCTTTGTCTGATGGTTGCTTCTTTTCACCAGTCTCATTTTGAAATGTAAATGTAGCCCCCCCGCTATCATCTACAATTAAAGGGCCAGAGATTTTTGCATTGGCACCATGGTTTGGCCAACACAGTCTATTTTAAATGTCCAGAACACAGATGCTCTGTACTCTGGATCTCTACAGTTAGTTATTTAGCTGTAATCTTATTCTAAGTATCTTTTTTGCTTTTAGGGTGAACTTCATGTGTCCAAGCTCTTCAACCATCCCAACATTGTGCCATACAAAGCAACCTTCATAGCTGATAATGAGCTATGGGTAGTGACACCCTTCATGGCCTATGGTAAGTGGAAAGGGAACATTTGTAGTATTTGACAGGGTCAGCTAGTGGTTTGGGGAAAACACCTTTATTTTAGGAGGTGACATCATCAGTTCTTTCTGCTCCATCAAAAAACATTTCTTGGTTTCTTTCTAGGTTCTGCAAAGGATTTAATCTGTACCCATTTTACAGATGGGATGTGTGAACTGGCTATTGCTTATATCCTTCAAGGAGTTCTGAAAGCCCTTGACTATATTCACCATATGGGTTATGTACACAGGTAAAAAGGGAATTGTCTCTCTGTGTAGAATCTGCATAAAGTCTTGCAAACTACATTCATTCAGAGGGAACTGGCTAGCTTATGGGACTGTTAATAGATTATGATGCCTTTCTCATTTAAACTGCCAGGTTCAGCCTAGGGTGGTAGTGATTGGGCATTGCTATAATCTGATAGCTGTTTGATATGCTGTGAAATGAGTTGTCTATCTCAGTTCATTTTTCTGGAGACAAGTGTCCAGCTTGCAAAGAAACCACCAAAGGAATTCATGGTAAGAGGCATCCTGGTCAATCTTACAGTTAAGAAAACTATGCTGACAGCTGCAGAGGGAGTTGGGATTGAGGGAAAATGAGGAGTTTGCCCTGATAGTTACAGTGTCCAGCACCTTTAGGCCTGCACTTTCCTTTATCGTAAAACTATTACTTTTGAAAAAGTAAACCAAAGGTTGAACCTGGGGTAATGTAGGTCCAGATTTAGGTCTTTGCCAGGGCCTCTGAGGTATAAAGATGAGAAAAGGGAGGTTGTGACAGCGGAAAACAGCTGTAATCCTTTGTCAAGGAAGTTGTTAGGGGCTATGAGAGGACTGTGACAGGAAGAGAACATAGTTAGGGAATGTAGGAATTTCTCCAGAACCTGAAGTATACATTTAAATCTCTTTCTTCCTATGGAAATGACAGGGGGCAGGTGACAGTGTAGCCACCAGCTGCTGGTATATTGAGGTCTCTGCATATGGAGGCATAGGGAATCGGGTCCATGTGTCTATTGGCTTTATTGTAATATTACACAATATTCATAGGTGGCTGTTAAGGGTCAAATTCTTCCCTTCTTTCATTGCTGCTCACTATATTGTTCCTGCATGCTGTTGGGGCTATTATCTTCTGTACCTTCAATCAATGAAACACCCAGTAATTTAGAGCTTTAGTCTTTCTACAGACTCACTTTCACTTCTAGCTTTATTAAAATAATGGTGAAAACATGTCTGTTTTTGGTAGTTTTTTTTCTTTAAAGGAGTTGAAGCTATTTTTTTGCATAAGCGCATGATATTATTGGGCTGTTCTGATCTCTCATCCAAAACCAGTGCCTGCAGCCATTTAATCTGTTTGTTGCCTCTCCCCCCACCCCAGCTCCCCCAGTTCCTCCCAAACTATCGTGTATAGTGGGAGTAAGTTTCTAAAGCAGATTGTAGAAGGCTCCCGACTGTTGGGTATTTGATAAATGGACCAGCAATATATCTAGGCTTCAGATTACTCCCTCCTTAGCTCCTATATAGAATGCACATAGAGGGATGCCATGAGGACTTGAAGTTCCTTCTAGGGTAAGTGATCTCTGACTTTCTTGCTTTAAGGAGTGTGAAAGCTAGCCATATCCTCATCTCTGTGGATGGAAAGGTATATCTCTCTGGCTTGCGAAGTAACCTGAGTATGATCAACCATGGGCAACGACTCAAAGTTGTTCATGATTTCCCCAAGTACAGCATCAAGGTCCTTCCCTGGCTCAGCCCTGAAGTTTTACAGCAGGTATGTTCAGAGACCTTTGGTCAGTCATTTATGTCCTCTTTCTCAGTCTTGACTTGATGGAGAACAGTTCTGGACAAGATGCACAAATGTATTTTCAATCTAATTTTGTAGCCTTGGAAGAACACGTGACCACATAGCCATGATTGTTGGAAGAGATGCATCAGACTTCCTTGGAATTTGCTTTCTTTCCCCTATTATAGGTCTCAATGCAAATTTCTCAATGTCATAGTAAGAGAACTGGGCTCTTGGGCATTTGCATAGCCAAACTTACTTACTCTCCTTAATTGAACATGGTGCTCACAGCCATCTACAAAACCAAACTTTTCCCCAGGGCCTTTCTTACCTCATGGGAGAGCCCCTAATGGTGCCTATGCAGGCCTGATGATGCTCATCCTGGGGTTTATGAGCTGCTCACATGAATATCTTTACATTCTGTGGGACTTCATGTGTTGTGGTTCCATTTGGTAACTGGCAGGAAGAGAGTTTTAAAAACAGACTCTGTCTCTTCCAGTTGGTCCCCCAGGGGTGGCAGAGAGAGCAATGAAGGCAGACTTCCTTCCTGAACCTGACTGGAATCTTGGATGCCAGGTCAGGACCTTCACCTGCAGTGCTTGTGTTGCCACCTTAGCAAAATCAGCTGTTTAAAGGTTATGTCTCTAATCTGCTTGTACACAGCCTTTTGTAACCTTGCTGTGTTTGTGTGGTTCTGGGACACGGTTCAGTGATGACAATCTCTGACTGCTCAGAGCCACTAATGTTGCTTCAGAAAGTTAAACTGACATCTTAGAAACTTTTAGTGTGACTTTTCCTTTTATTGATCTTTTCTTGCTTGCACCTTTTTTCTTACAAATAATTAAAAACAGCAGTGTGGCAGGGGGGAAGTGAATGTTATTTGGGTTAAAATGAGCCTGTGATAAGGTCTGTGTAATGACATTGGTAGGATCTTTGCCTGCTAGGCAGTGTTCAGGTTTCTGGTGGTGGTTCCAGAAGCTAGAAGGAGAATGCTGTGACTAGCACCTAGGTAGGCATAGCTAGATAGGTTCATCTTAGGTACTTGCAGGCTTCCACAGGACCAAAACATGTTAGCACCTCACAACCCTGAATATATTAAATCTATATGGTAGGAATGTGTTTTATCCATTTTACAGGTGGAGAAACAAGGCAAAGAGGGGTTAAGCAGCTTCCTCATGCCAACATAGAAGATAATGGTGGAGTAGGGAATTGAATGATCCTGTGTTTCCCAAGTGACAGACTAGTGCCCTGACCCCTGAGCTGTCTCCCTCCTGCCTCCATGGAAGAAACAAACTGATTGCTCATCTTTTTGGAATTCAAATCTGATGTCTTGTAGTATAAAAGCATAAAATGCCCCTGTTGGAGTCTAGAATATTTTGATGTCACCAGTTTTAGCTCTTCCTCATTGGTAGCTGATCAGATTCTCACAAAGCTTTAAGTGTAACTTTTACCTGAATCTGTATCTAATTCTGCCTCTCTTTCCTAGAATCTCCAAGGCTATGATGCAAAATCTGACATTTATAGTGTGGGGATAACAGCCTGTGAACTGGCAAATGGACATGTCCCATTTAAAGATATGCCTCCTACTCAGGTAGATTTTACTTCTGTTCTCTGTGTGGCTTCTGTTCTTCCAGCCCAGCGATTTAACTGCATGCTATGCAGCCAGGAAAATAGATTCCATATTGTTCTTGTAGCTCTCTACAAAGAGGCAAGCTAGTAGCAGCAGTGGGAGGAGATGTAAAACACAAATTCTGACCTTGTGAAGTCATTAACATACAATGGCCCTTTTTCACCAAGTTAATTCTATTAGCCCTGGGCCTCTGAGCAGATTACAAGATGGTTAAGTATACTGTGTCCTTTCTTACCTCTGTTTTTGGTTCTTTTTCTTTCTTTCTTATTAGTTAGCATTGCTGTTAAACTGATGACTTTGTCCAAGAAAGTATGTGAAGACATTTAGAGATGTGCAGGCTGGCGGAGACCTTATGAGGTTATCTCTTTGCTAGTATAGGATTGTTCCCTAATGTTATTTTTAGTGCTCTCTTTCCAGTCCAGTATTAAGTGTTCTAAAATACAGAGATTCTTTAAAAATACTTTGGGTTTGGACTTGTTACTGATTGGTTTGTCTAATGCACATTAAGTCCCCACTTTTATTTCTCCTCTTAGGGCTCCTTTCTTCCCTGACTAGAAGGATACATCTAGACAGATGCATCACGTGGGTTTCTGTTGAAGCTGGGAATCCAATATAACACACAGTTCATGAGACAGGGAATTAACGTTGATCGCTTCCTCAAATGCTAGATGTGATCCTTCTCCACCAAAGTTGATAGCAAGTCTTCCACTGTTTTCAGGAGAATCAGGAAAATCCCATTTAATGTAAAACAATCCTGGCTTGCAGACTGACTGCGGGTGGCATCTCAGTGATGCCTGTCTTTTATTTTTCGTGTGGGCAAGAACTTGAATTCTTCCAAAAATCAGGGACTCGCATGGAAAGATGGACTAGAAATATCTACTAGGAAATTCAAGCTAGAGAACTTGATTGACTGTTTGACACCTCTGCACACAGATGGCGTTGTGCACATGGGTTTCTCTTGAGGTGTAGAAATTAGTTGGAATGTGTAACCTCTACCAGCTTAGAAAGATGCATACTTCTGAGCTGTCCTGTGTGGCTGAAGTTGCATCATTGCTCTGGTAATGAAAGCATTGTTCAGAACATTCCTACAGAAGTGGTATTACTGGAGTCTTGGGATGTGAAGGTTTAAGGAGAATTTGGGAGGCATTGTTCTTACCTGTTCTAGTCTGTCCTCACTGTTAGTGCAAGCTGACTTATTCTTATACCTAGCCACTTCATGAAACCCTGCTGGCAAAATAAAGGTGTCCAAATGCTGCTCAGGGACTGAGGATCCAACAGAAGTTCCATAAGCAATTTTCCCAAATCGGGGGAATCCTAATAGTACAGCAAAGGCTCTGATTTTTTTTTTCCCCCTATGCAACATCTACCTTCTTTGAACTGTCAAACTGGATATCTAACCTTTACAGGTTATAAATGTGCATACGAAAGTTGCCTGGCTCTCTGATTTCCATCAAGTAAGACTCCTTCAAGGGTCCAGAAGCTGCATGGTGGAGTTATATGCTATGACTTGTGGGATCAGACCTCATGTGAGAACAGCATTGAGCCTACCACATTCTGATTGTAGCAATCCATTAGATTAGCGACTGAAGAATGCTAGAATCTGTCTTGCGTAAAGAGCAGGGCTGCATGAAATCATGATGTTTTCTGGTCATGGACTGCTTGTAGCACACCACAGTTGATTATTTTTGTATATTAACATGATGACAATTGAATTTATCCTAGTGGGACCTGCCAGCTCTCTTACTGTGCTCTTCTATTGTTTGTACTCTGATGTAGCACTTTTTTTTTTATCCTTTTCCTTTCAGATGCTCTTGGAGAAGCTGAATGGGACAGTTCCATGTCTGCTGGACACCACCACGATTCCCGCTGATGAGCTAACTATGAAACCATCCCGCTCAGGTGCTAACTCAGGGATTGGTGAAGGCCTGGCTGTTAGCAACGTGAGGGCCTCCAACGGAGAGTCGACACTGCATCCTTATCTTCGGACTTTCTCACCCCATTTCCATAACTTTGTAGAGCAGTGTCTGCAGCGTAACCCGGATTTCAGGTACAGTTGTAATGGGAATCTGTGGTCACAGGCATGCTGTTAAATACCTTTTGGAGCCTGGTTATTTTAACTTTTGGCTCTCTGATTCTGAGGTTGCTTAATCAAGGCTTCTGAGTTGGGTCTACAGTGGCATTTAATTAAGTGATCATTGAAAAGCAAACTGCATGAAATTGTACCCTGTATGTACAGCAAAAGAGCTGTGCAGATTGTTCTACATATGTTGCCTGAAAGCAGTAGTGTAGTACTTCAGTGCGACTTCCCTTCAGAGATTTCATAGCATTTTGAAGTTCCTAACAGCCTCACAACCTCCTTCTTAGTTGGTGGTGTTTTACTCTGGAAAAACTGAGGCAAAAGTTAAATAACTTGGCCAGAGCCACACCCCAGATCTTTGGTATATGCTGGGAAGCTAAGCCAGGAGTTGGGACTTCCAGTCCCCAGTGGACACTTTTGGCTCTGTTTTTACCCATAGGAGCGCTTCTGTTGTCTAGCCCAGGGGTTTTCAATCTTTTTAAAGAAGAGTACCCCTTTTGGTGGCAGTGGTCAGACGCAGGGCAGGGCGGGGACTTGGGTGCTACTGCTACCACCCGCCATGCCCCACTGCCTCAAAGCCAGTTGCACATATGGCTTTGTGGGCTGCTGACAGGCCTCTCACCCAGCCAATCGCACACCACCCATCAGCAGCCTGTAGAGCTGCACATGTGACCAGCTGTTGGAAAGCAGCACGTGCTGGTGGCATGGAGCGGTGTGAATGGTGGTGGCAGCTGCCGCATACAAGCTCCCCCCCAGGAGGTGGCAGTGCAGGGTGATGGGTGACGGTGCTCTGTCCCTGCTTGCCTGCATGTACCCCCTAGGACATTCCCAAGCACCCCTAGGGGTACACATACTCCCGGTTGACAACCTCTGGTCTAGCCAGTACAGCTTGTCTTGAGATTGTCATGAATGAATGCTGTAAAGCAGATACCCTGCTTGAAACAGTTCATTTTATGCGGATTAGGCTGAGAGAAATGTTGGAATAGTCTGTTTACCTCGAAGTTGTTCGGTGGTGAGCAGGATGTAGAGCCATATTTCCTTCTGGTTCTGATGTTTCATATTTCACAGAAGATGCAATACTCTTTTGGGCAAAATTTTTAATGTGGCAAGGTATCTCTGGGCTCTGCAATAATGCAAATTAACCTCGAACAAATACTCCCGCCTTTGATTGCGGTAATTGCATTATTGCAGAGCTCTGAGATACCTCAACACACAAAAAATTCCAGTCCAGAAGAGTATTCCATCTTTTTCCTTTTCTGTAAAATATGAAACATCAGAACCAGAAGGAAAATATGGCTCTACATCCTGCTCACCACCAAACAACTTCGAGGTAAACAGACTATTCCAACTTTTCTCTAAAATTAATCTGCATAAAATGAACTGTTCCAAACAGGAGGTTTTACCACACCTTTAACTCTCCCATAAAATATGAACTTTCATTTCTACCTAGGAGAACTTTTACAGTCCTTTCTCGTGTGCCTGAAGAAGGGTGCTCATGCCTGAAAGCTTACAAATAAAGCATTTTTTTTTTTTCAAAAACCTAGTTGGTCTTATAAAAGATACCCCCTCTACCACAAGTTCTGATTCCTTTTGCCTCTAATATAACTACAACCTGGATACCTGAAAAGCAGATATAGAATTGTATTTCTTCTTGCAGTGCGCTTACAACCTCCTGCAGTCCTCTGGTTTTATAACAAGCTATTCTAACTATAATGCCCTTCAAAATTTGCTAGTGGAAGTTTTTGAGGGGGGGTGTTGTGGCGGTTGTACATATATGCAAATATATAACTTGTCTTGCTGTTGGGGAAAGGGGAGTTTACAGCAAAACAATTGTTATTCAGTTATCACACAATATGATGCAGTTAATTGATTGTTGTCTTGAGGAGCCACAAATCCCATTGTCATCCAGGGAATACCATATTTACTTGAATACAATTCCCATTCCCCCAGTTGGCATGGGGGGCAACCTCTCATCTCATAATTGCATACAAGGAAATCTCACTAAATACATTGGCTGTGTGCAGATATAAAAAACCCCCAAAACAACCACCCCCCACCTCTGATGGCACTTGAAACTCATACACTCCTGCGCTGAACCCGGTACGTGTCCAGAAGAGGCAGCATGTTAACTGGAACCGGCTTACTCAATGCTTGTATAGATCGAATGCTTTAGTAGGGCTTTTTGGGCACTTTTATCTAATAACTGATTGAATCAGCTTTAGTCAAAAGCACCAGAAAGCCCCACTGCAATATCCAATATACAGATACTGCAGGGCCGGGTCAAAGTAATGCACTGTTGCTTCAGTTAAAGTACAGGTTTTTTGGGG
Source organism: Caiman crocodilus (assembly GCA_030014935.1). Lineage (NCBI taxonomy): Eukaryota > Metazoa > Chordata > Crocodylia > Alligatoridae > Caiman > Caiman crocodilus. The sequence goes on along the minus strand of JAGPOW010003648.1, from coordinate 126,199,202 downwards.
GTGATGTTAATGTCTGCAAACAGCCCTAATGTATCATTAAAATGCTACGAAAAGCAGCACGTGCTTAGCACTGGAAACTATGAAATCGATTTAAATGCAACAAATAGTGAGCATAACTATAAAACACGTTGGGTAATCATGCTGGTGGGAATCTACCACAAGGATAGGTTGGTGCAGGCCATTTGTATGAGTTATATAGCAGTGCCCATTAAGTGCAGTCCCCCTCAGCACGGACTCTTTCTAATCACAATGAGCCCTAACACTGCATGCATTTTGACTTCCTTGTCACTCCCACAGCTGAACTGTGCCTTTCTTTCCCATTTCCAATTATTCCTGTTTCTTCACCAGCCTTAAATACCTAGCAAGCATCACCAAGTGGGGTCCCAAACAGTTCACCCCAAACTGTCGCCCCCCTTCTCTCAGCCTGTCGCATATGGCCCCACCCTTCATGCAGTGAAGCTGCACCAGGGTGCTCTGCACCTCATCTACATATAATTTTTTGAAGTATTTCAGGACTTGTGACAAGAACACCTGGTTTCAGTCACAAGTGGGATTATTAGCAGATGGATCCTCTGAGAGGGGTATCCGGAGTACACATACATACTGAGCAGTGCTGAGCTGTGCAGTCACCAGGGCTTGAAATACTGTTGACTCGGATCCAGCCTAATGAACTATACAGAAAATCATGAGCCTTGGGTTTTGGACTAGTATCATGCATAGTTTGTACTATGTGTAAGTAGGTGCCAAAATGCTGCTCAGAAGTGCTTTTATGGCGTACCTGTGCTAAAACTTGCAGCAGTTTCAAAAAAACATGCATCAGCTGTGGATGAACTACGTGCACGGGTACTATATGCAAATTGCGACAGCCCTGTTTGTTTATTTCAAGGTTACTGTTTTCAGATTTGCTCCTCGATTCTATGTGCACAGGGAGAGCAGAGTCCAAAAGTAAGAAGAGGGGGAAGGGGCTGCCAGGGGAAAATGTGAGGGGTGGGGGTGAAGCAGAGTAAAGGGGGTTACCTGGCCCTCCCCAGATTTATTTTCCCTGCTGTAGCAGTGGGAGGCAAACAAATTCAAGGCAAACTTCCAATAATTAAATTCTGTACATGGAAATTTATAACAAATTTATAAATATTCCATGTATAGAGTCTAATTACTGGGGGGTCATCTTATAATCAGGGTCGTCTTCTCTTCAAGTAAATGCAGTAACTCCATTCTGACCATCACTTTCCCCTCTTGTAAGGCAGCTTGTAATGTCCAAGTGGTTGGGAGCCATGGGTTTCATCCTAGCAGTCCCTTTTTGGGACATTGGTTAAGTCATTCCTCACTGGGTGCCTTAGTTTCCTTGGTGTTTGTAAGGTGTTACAAGACCATCAGGAACGCATTAAAAGGGCAGCATGTCACTTATGCGTGTCACACTTCGTTTTCATGTGTTGACTCACTGTTTTGATTCTCTCTTATACAGGCCAAGCGCAAGCACCCTGCTCAATCATTCTTATTTCAAGCAGGTAAAGTGGTTCATTTAATCTCCCTGTCAAGTGCATTAGTCTTTCCATGGTGGCCCTCATACTATGGCTTTGCTGCTCCCATTCTGGTGGGAGAAGAACACTTCTGTTGACCCTGCCTCTAGAACTGCTCATCTGTGAAAGTCCCCTTTAGGTGGGGAGCTTTGCAAAGCTCCTATAATCTGAACATGATGAGTTTAAAATAGTAGGCTGGCATCTGTGTTTGGAAATAGTAGTTATAACTGGAAAAATCTTGCTGAATTTCTCTTTTCCCCTTCACTTTTTCTAATAAGCCCTGCTGACTGTACTTAGTCATTAGCATCAGCAGAGGAGGGAGCAGGGTACTAATGATCAACCAACCAACCAACCAAACCCAAACCCAGCCCGCACACAAATGTAAGGCACTGCATTAATCCATTGGGTCTTTCCAGAAGTGGAGAGTCATTAGCACTGTTTTCGAATTAGCAAGGAATTGGCTACAATGACTTGAAGTTTAACCCCCACTGGGGGCACAGTGCCAGGCCCTGCAGCTGTCCTAACCCAGCCAGCAAGAGAATGGGTTAAACCAGCTGACTTCTGCTGGTAGCATGCTGTGGTGCAGCTAGCCCAATTCGTGTTGTGGCATCACGTGTGACATCTGAGCATTAGTACTGCAGTTGCAACTGTGCACGCAAGAAGGGCTCACTCAAACCAAATTTTAACCTTCCTTTCTGCCCCAGATCAAGCGTCGTGCTTCAGAAGCACTTCCTGAACTCTTGCGCCCAGTTACACCAATCACCAACTTTGAAGGTACACGGCAACAGGATCCCAGTGGCATTTTTGGATTGGTATCTAGCCTGGAACAGCTGGAGGTGGATGACTGGGAGTTCTAATGCTATGTGGGAAATGTGTGGTTCTGAAACATTTGAAGGAGCTTGCTGGACATAGTAATTTATTGACTCCCTTCAAAAAAAGAAAAGCAGTGATGAATGTTACATACAGAAGAGTTTACAGGTCTTTGGGAAGGAACTTGAGCCACCGTTTACTTGGGGAGCAGATTCTGGAAACAAGTGGACAGGAGGTAGCTGAAAAGGACCATCACTTCCAAGGAAAGGCCAAATGTTCCCATGGCAAATGCATGATACCAGCAGCCTCCCTGAGCACCAAGTATTGGTTGCTTTGATAGTTTTGTTTGTTAGAGTCAGCTTGAGTTTGTCCTCCTTTGCTGCCCTCTCCATGCACATGTTGCTTTAGAGATCACTGACTCCCTAGTGCCCATTAGTCAAGATGCACAGAGCTCTCTTTTGTAAGGGTGCCTTAAAGAGAAATGTGGAGAGGGGAAAAAGGTGTAGTTTTTAGATCTGGGCACTTTCCTCTAGACAGCCAGACTGCTACAGTACTGCTGTCACAGGGTGACTTGTGGGGAGGGCACTAGCATACTTGACCGCTACTCTAGGTTGGGGGCAGAGGGGAATGGGGGCTATGAGAGACTGGAGAAAGGTGTGCCCTACCGTTGCAGGCTTGTTTAGAAGTTAGGGCATTTCTCTGCACTGGCAGAGACCGACAGATATTTATTTTTTTTAAAAATAAGACCCTTTTCACATGGTGCTGAACGCTCCAAGCAGCTGGGCAAAGGGTACTTGGGCTTCTGGGACGGACCTGCCTCTCCCAGCACAGCATGAGCAGAGCAGTGCTGCAGGGTCACCAAGGTGAATTTTTTTTTTTTTTAAGTATGATGTGTGTATTTGAGGCTTTGGATCTGCAGCAGGCCCAGTTCTTAAAGAAAGGCACTACCTGGCTGAGCCTATCCTCTGGCAGGGCTGTGTCCCCAGGGAGAGGAGAAAGGTAAGTTTGAGGAGTCTTTTGGCTGAATCTGCCTTTCCCCTGGCTCTTTCTGTCTAGCCAGCCTGTGCAGAGTTCTCTTCTGCCAAACATCAGTTTGTCACCTTTGCCTCTGAGTCCTGCATAAAGTATGTTCTCAGAACGATACTGAACCGCTCATTCAGCTCCCCTTGCTGCAGAGGTCTGTACCCTGCTAGTGACAGGCTTCTGCTGTGGCAGCTCTCCCCTTCACTGAGGTATTCACATTTTCTGAACTGTGAGCACAGCCTCTAGTACAGCCTTTCTGAGGATGCCCCAGACCTTGAAGACCTTTCTCCTCTCTAATAAAGCACTGAGAATCCAGTCCTGTATGCAAGGTTGATAGGAGCAGTGGTGCTGGCAACAGGTTCTTTTTGTGTTTATAAGCTGTACTTGAACCCAAATAAAGTTTGTAACTCTAGTTTTGTTGCCAAAATGAATAAAATAAGTATTTCTGAAGTTCCTACTTTAATTTTTTTCTTTTTTTACATCTGCAAGTGGTGGAGAGAGTTCTTGCCCTCCTGTATTAATCTAGGTGGCTGGACTAGAGGACGACATGCCCTTGCTGGCTTTAACTCATCAAATGTGTTTATCTGGTATAGCAACAAATGCAGGTCATGGTAGTGGGTAGATGTTGGCATTATACACAACATTGGTCCATCTAGTTCAGTCATTCTCAACCAGAATTCTAGCATCCTAGCATACCTTGAGATCCTTTCAAGGGTGCCATGCCATTAGGTGTGCAAACATACTTCACAAAATAAATCTAGAGCTTTCAACTAGGGATTCCTTGTCAAACCCATTATAACCTGTGGTGGACTTTGAGTAGTTTGCAACAGAAAAAGTAGTTCTGTTATTTTTCTGTAGTCAAAAAATAAGTGAAATCTAAGCACTGGCATTTTGTGAGGGGTGCCTTGAGCCTAAAATGTTGAGAATCACTGGTCTAATTAAACTGTCCTAGTCTCCAGCTAGGGAAAATGTTTTACATTTCTTATCCTTATATGTTTTAGCTACTGGACAATGAACTTGGTAACTGAAAAATGCCATTAACCCCACAGCACTGTTTAGGATTGGAAATAAATCCACTTGTAAGGTGCAGAATGTAATGGTTTGCCCATGACCCAAATGTTACTGCATTTTAGATGCCCCGTTTGTCCCAAGTATATGCTTCTTTCACCCCTCTCAAGGTAGGAAGCCTCTGCTTCTCAACCTCTTTTGGACTGGGGCAATGGGTGATTGGTCCTCATTTTGCAACCATCTTAAAAGGACAAGCCTAACCAGTTAGCAAGTTCATCCACTGTCTTGGGCCTGTGATCAGCAATCCAAAAAAAGATGCTTCAAAACATAGCCTTTTCCTTGTCACCTAAAGGCACGTGGCAAACAGGGAAAGGGGTGAAACTTTCAGCATATTTGGGGGAAGCTCCTGTCTTTGCCTATTTTTGGATGAGGAAAGCTATGGTTCCTCTAGCTTTACTTCTCCAGGTAGGAGTCCCTTCGAAGTTCTGATTTTTGATCAACTCATTCATTCCTGGGTTTGAAACTAATAGTTTAGTATCCTGTGTGGTCAGGAGGAAAAACTTCCTGGCCCAGCTGGAGCCAGGCAGGTAGGTCTTCTCAAATTTGTAGTGTTCCTTTGAAGGTATCTGTTGTGTGGTGTTAGACAGCAAAGAGCACCACACAGTGAAAATGCATGCTGTGGGTCATTATAGGACTGTAATCCTGTGAACTGGCCTAGTTTAACCAGTGACATCTGCAAGGGTCAAAATATAAAAGAGGCAGAGAGCAAGGCTTGTTTGGGGCTGCATAGAATAAAGGGGCTGTTTCTTCATATAGTGTGACTAGCATATTGTAACTGCAGTAGGTTAGTGACCAATCCCAGAACTTTCCATTATTGGACCTTCTGGCAAAGAGACTAGCTTGAAGCTGACAGGTTTGTAGAGGAGAAGACAGTTCTAGAACCTGCATTAAAAAAAATGGCATCTAGGGGGACGAAAATAGCAAGAAGGAATATAAACTGCTTACACTTAGTAGATGCCAGAAATAATCTTTTGTGTCTGGAAAATTAGCCTGCTTTGTGATGAAATCACTTTCACAGTTAAAAATAAAACATCTTAGGATAGCTCAGTTCTTATTTCCAAAAAAACACATTTGATCTGAAGCTTCTCCTGTTTGGACCTGTAGCATGCATGTCTACCTGAAGATAAATTTTCTGTCACTTTTGCTTCTCATTCACTATTTAAAGCACATAGTTTTAACATTTAAAAACTAGGACTGGAAAAATACTATATAAAGTCTTAAGTTATTCAGTCAGCACTAAGTCACTGTGCATGCTGCTTTTCTGTCCAACTAGAAGGATGTGAAAATAACACAGGACATAGCTCCTACAATTACTAAAGCTAATTAAATTGGACTGATGGGAAAGGCTGAAACTATATCCTTCTCTCAACATGCATTCCTAGCAGTATGGAAGGTTTAAGAATAAGTTTTATCAAAAGGAGGTATAGAAAGTGAGCAACTAGCTCAGGACGCTGGAGGTGAAACAATGACCTTGTTCTGGAAGTGTCATATGGAGTAAGTGCAGATAATGTTACAACTCTCACCCACCCTTCCCTCCTGAAAGGGAAGACTAATTTACACCAGCAGTGTCAAGGACACTCTCGAGTCCCCACTACAGTTGGATAGCTGACTGTTGCTCTAGAAGTGCTCGAGTCTAGACAGCCACATGCACAAACTCCCTGACTCACCTGTTCAGGCTCATACCTTTATGGGCTGCTGACAGAAGAGTCCAGCTTCTCTTGGGGACCTGGTAGCTAAAGAAGTTAATGTGGCACATCAGCGAATGGTTTCCTGGTGACCTCTGGCTGGTTACTAATGTGGCTTAAAGTCTCCTCAAGGCAAAAGCCAAGATGAATGGGGCTTTTTCTACAAACCTTTATTTGAGAGTTACAAAAATTTGGGGGGTAGGGGAGGGAACTGAGGGTTGTGCTATTCTGGCTCATCACCAGGCTCCGAGTGATCCGACTCCTTGTCCTTGTGCTTTTCCAACTTCGCTATGAGCTCTGAAAAGACAGCAAGAGTCAAGGCAAGGCAGAGTGGTCCCTGGTTAGCATCACTGTGCAAGGAACCAGTAGCAGGACATGGGGCTGATGCCTGCAAGAAACTGACCCAGGCAGACTGCTGCAGTGACAGCATTAGGTGCTCAATGGGGAGGGCAAGAGGTGGGCACTGTACCAGGAGCTTGAGGGTGGGTGCCCTAGCAGTCAGAGGGAAATGTGTTTGCTACACCAATTTACCATTTGAATGCCTAGGCCCACTGAACCTGTAAATGCTCCAGGTCCAACCCAGCAGCTGCCTTGGGCTGTACTACTCAGCTAGCTCATCCCAGCTAGTGATCTTCAGCAAATAATGATCCAGGCCCTCCAGGCTGGGGTCCCAGCTGGCTTTGCTCAGCTGCATGCTGGGGCAGGGTGTGCAGTTCTCAGTGCTTACACAAAGACAGGCTTTTCCAACTCCTTGGGTGGAGCAGGGAGCCCATGGAGATTGATGTAAAGGGCTGTTCTACATCCAGCTAAGAGCTTTAAATGCCAGGACATCTGTATTTGTGGAACTGTTTGGCTTAAGAGAGTGGGATGGTGCCAGGCTAAGCTGGCTCAAGCAGTGGAGAAAAGCAATCAACACCTCTAGCCTCTGCAGTAACATTGCAAGTAGGGTAAGAATGGAGGCAGTGGTACCTTTAGCTGGATTAAAGACGCCATTGGTTTGCTTGTCACACACATAGCAGCGTTTGGATTTCTGGTAGTGCTGCAGGGCGCAGCCCTCACAGAAGTAGTGCCGGCACCTGCAGGGAAGGAAGAAGAGCTGGAGTGAATGTCCCTCATGGAACTGCAACAGGAATTAGGCCCAGTCTCCATCCCCAAAGGTACATGGAGAGAGGGAGGGTGTGACCCTGCTTATTCTTGTGGAAGCTGTAGACTTCAGTGTGAGCTCAGCTGCAAGCACTCCCTGTACCTGTAAAAGCACAAACTCCCCCAACAATGCTGGCCTGAGTACAGCTATTGTACAGACCCAGCAGAGGAACAGTCACAGCCTCCTACCCAGTAGCTGGGAAGTGGGGAAATATGACAACGCTGGGAACTGAACCCAGGTGTCCTAGCTGTCAGCTAGGCCATTCCTAAACTGGTTGAGGTTTTAGAATGCCATGAAACACCTGCTAGTGAGGCCTGACTAAATCCTGACAGACTGCCAGTATAGGCACAGAGCTCTCCTGGTCCGCAATTCTGGGGTTGATGGTTGGGCAAGGGGCTGGGAGCCAGGGCTCTTGGATCCTCTCAGCTCTGCCACCACCTCCCCTCTTTGTCCTTGAGCAAATCTCTTCAGTAATCCATGCCTCAGGTTCCCCATTTACAAAACAGGGAGATGGTTGCTTAATAAGAAAAATCACAAAGCAGGGGGAAGCTGCCACAGCATGGTAACTGCAGTTACCACAATGGGTCTGGTATCCTGGGAGGGAGGGTGCTTTTGGGCACATCCATGGTGCTCCTGGAAGTCTTGCCGAGATGAAGGCACTCTTTGTTGCTACATTTCAGGAAGTGCACTTAGCCTGGCTTTTCTAGGATAGGTGCTTGTAGGGCTCATAGGGGAGTACTCCAACAGTGTGGGCACATTCAGAATAAAATCTGAGGCCAGGTCAGGAACACCCAATCTGACCTCCTGCCGTTACATTCACCCCATTCCCCACCATTACCCCAACAGAAACACCAGTGCAGGGTCTGGTAGGCATTGAAAACTAGGGCAGGCCACACAGGTGTGCCAGGCTTGAGTGGACGCTGGCCACATTTGCCATGACAGCTAGTGACAGTAACCCAAAAGCTAGAGCCTTTGGTGTTTGCCCCAGGAGCAGACAGAGGTCCACTCACTTGGTCATCACAGGGTTCTTGAAGGAGCCTCTGCAGATGAAACACTTGAAGGGCATGTCATCATCATCACTGCTCACCTCGTAGTTCTCTTCATCTGCACAAGAGAAACTATTAACCAGATGGAGGCAACAGCAACTGAGCCCTAAAGCCAGCCTATGCCTGCACCATGAAATACTGAGCACATAGGCTTTGTAGCAGGTAGGATCAGTTCTATGCAGTAAACAATAGAGCTCTGGCATCTGGGTGTCTCTGATGTCAGCAGCTTGTGTGGGAATGAGATATAATTAGTTCTCATGCCAACATGCTTGCTGCTCATCTCACCAAAGCAGGTTCTTCCCACTCACTTCTATAAACAGTGAGGCCTCCATTCTATTTTGCCAGCTCTCCCCAGCCTCACTGCTGCTGAATGGTTCGGCTCCAAGCCCAGCAGCTGCATGCAAAATCCTGGACTCTTCTGCTGCGCGAGGGATCACAAGCACCACAAGGTTCGTGAGCTCTAGCCACAGCTATGGACATGCTGAGCCACAAGGCAGCAGGAGGGATGTGGAAGTGGGGAGGGGAATTCCACATGAGACCTTGTTAACATGGTACCAACAAAATTTAGGTGGAGAAAGAGTTATCAGCAAGGAGAGATGGCTGTTCCATACCATTGACTCCATAGCGCCCTTCGTCTAGCTCCCGTTCGATCTGCCAGCCATGTTTGTAGTCTGAGCGGTCATGCAGGAATTTGCAGCTATCTGCAGAACAGTAAACAAAGGGTTAATGCCCTTTCCAGTCACTTCCTTTTGCAAATGGATTACAAAAATAGATGCCATGCTGCCTGGACTGCTGGGAAGAGACACTATATTTGTGTGCAATCCCCCACTTCCACAGTGGACACAGAGACAGCAGCTGGAGCCTGCCCACTGAGCTCTGCCACTCACCACCTTCTGATCTGGAGCGTACATGAGCATCACACCCAACAGATGGATCTCACCAGCCTTGTGGTAGAACAAAGCCACAGGTTGGCTGAACACCACCAAAGCAGATGATGTGTTCTGTTCGACCTCTCACACTTGCATCTTCCCCTGCCACAGAGGGGAACAGTTACAGAGCCAACAGCTGGAGCTGCTCAGTGACACCCCCTCCATGTTCCTGATCAAGATCTTCTAAGGATTCTGCCCGTGGAAGAATTCACCCCAGGCTCGGTGTGTGCAGGGACTACCCAGTGGAAGGACAGTCAATGTAGGACGGATGCGAGCAGTTTGGGGCCAGGTGACTGTCAGGATCTCAGGACATGGCAGCAGGGCTGGGACAAGGGATGAGCCCCTCACCTCCAAAGCCACAGAAGCCAGTCTCCTTGTAGTCTTTACAGATGTCAGGCTGGTAGTCCCATCTCACTGTGGCCCTCAGGTGCTCTGGTGCACGGATCGGCCCTTTCCTGAAAGGTTGAAGAGTGCTTAGAAGGGGAAGGGAGCCATGACCTGTCAGAGATGCTGACTAGGTAGAATCCAGCTGAGAAGCCAAATTTACTGCAAATTTGGTGGTGATGGTGAGAGGGGCAACACTGGCAGCTCTGGGACTGAGGACCTCTGTCCCCAGGGTGGATACAACATGGGCATCAGGGACATGGATTTTTCCAAGCACTACTGTGACTGCAGAGGTGCTGAGTCATGTAAAAATCAGCAAGAGGGTCCAGCTGGCACCCACCTGACCATCCCTGAGGAGGCATTTCCCATAGACGTGTCCTTGGGCTTCACATACTTCTGATAGTTATTAATCCCTCGGTAAATTTTATCATCCTCCTTCCCTCGTAGCTCCTAGAGATTGGGAGAGCAAGAAAACAGGCAAGGGGTCAGCTGGGAAAAAGGACTTCCATCCAGATCTGCTTCCTCAGTTCTCCTTGCAGCCAGAGCACTGGACAAGGCCAGAGAAGCCAACTGGTTCTCACTAGAACCTAGGAAGCAGATATGTACTTGGCCTAAGTCAGAGAACAACAAGCTTCCCCCACCCTGACATTCCAGGTTTTGTGGGGACCTTTGGTGCTCATAGGAAATGGAGAAAGGCTAGCCACACAACACAGCTCTGCCAATGCATCTCAGTCTTGACCTCCTTTCCCATACCTGCTCAACAAAGATACCTGCTGCCTCTGCCTTATACCTGTCAGCTCCACCAAGGCATATCCATCCCACTCTACAGCACTTCCAGCCTTATGCCTCTCTCAACCATAGACACAGTGTAAGCTACCAAGCTTTTGTGGCCAGTCTGCTTTTCACTCTGAAGCACTCAGGTCCACAGGAGTCTGCAGCCCATTCTCTCTCACCAAGCTTCCCTAACACTCATACTCTACAGCAGTGACACAGGCCCCAGGAACAGGGTATTACCAAACAGAGATGGACAGGCCCCCTCCTGTCCTGGACATGGTTGACTAACCTCCTGGATTTTCTGGCTGCGCTCAAAGATGGCCTGGGCATCTTTCTCCTTTTCAGTGTCTAGTTCATATACTGCTGTGGCACCCATGTCTTCTGGGCCGACAGGTTTCTGAAAAGCAAAAGACATGTCACAGTTCAGAAGGACTGCACAAGGACTCATGTCCTATAGACAAGGAGGGAAGGATAAAGGTAAGAAACTGAAGTCAGGGATAAAGACATGGGCACTACCTAGTTCACTCTCCACCGGTGACATTGGGATGCTTTTTGCACCATCCCTCAGTAGGTGACCCTGATGACTGTCACCTTGGGTCTACGAATCATTTTAGGTCTTGTCTCTGACAACTTTCCAGAGCCTTGTGATCAGTAATGAATGTTATCCTCTAAGGTGGGGAAGTATTTGGGCTATTCTGCCTCAGACCTCAGGCAGAGTTGGGAATAGACACTAGGGACAGACCTCTCTGTACCAAGGCACACAGGTAGTTAGTTGCGTCTGGGTTTCTACCCTGGTGGCAGGGTTCTTGCACTTGATTTCATTAATACACCCATTTTGTTTAGCTTCTTTCCTAATATAATGTAAACTCTGGCTTTGTCAGTCTGTTACAAACAGCCCCATGGTTACAGGGACTCAGTATAAGGACACCCACACAAGTACCACCCAGCCTTCATTCAAAATAGACCCAGCTCTATATTTATCTGCTGAAAACTCTCCAGAGCCCAATATCCACATTCTCCTCCTGCACCTCCCCCGCTGTTCCCAAGCATGAGTGACGCACTGCAACGGCCCCCAGCCTGCCAGCTGCAGCGGGGGATAATTACAATATCAGGCTATTGTGATACAAGTTACAATGAACTAGAAAGACATGAACTAACAAAGTCTCATGCCTTCTGGGGAGAGGCAGCATTGTCCCTGTTTTCAGATGAGGAAACAGAGGCACAGGGGAGCGGATCTGTGCAGTATGAGCTGCATGGGCCTTTCCTCCTATCCACAGCCCATCCTACCACCATATTCTGAAGCCAGCCTCAACACAGAAACAATAAGGACACTGAAGAGGCCCTTACAATCACCTCCTGGTGTTACTTAACCCAGATCGAATTGATCTATCTTTGTGTCATGTGGGACACTCAAGGTCAGGCAGCGAAACAAGATACAGCTGCTTGGATTTCCAACATCACAGGAAGTTATACATTTCATTAGGCATTTGAGAAGAGTTGTGTCTAATGTAAGGACTTGTAACCTCTGCACCATCCTCTGTTTTCAGTTGCATGATTAGGCCACTGGAGGATGCCTAGGTTCTGTTTCCCATTCTTCCACCAACTGGTTACACAATCCTTGGACAGTTATTTTGTCTCTCTGTGCCTTGGTTTCCCCATTAGTAGAGCAGGAATAAAACTACCATTCCCTCTTGTGAAAGGCTGAAAAAGGAAGAGTTGCCTGGAGGGGCAAGGCACTAGCTTCCAACTTGGGCCACCCGGCTCCAAGCTCCTGGTTCATTGCCAACCTCCTGTGTGACCCTGGGCAAGTCACTCAACCTGGAAGGGACTCAGCTTCCCTCATGTAAATCCTGCCCTGCCTCACAGGACCATCACAAGGATGACTCCATTAAAGGCTATCAGACACTCTGGCCCTGCAAGGCTGGGAAAGCCCTCAAAAAGGCAAACACACAAGAGAAGCACTCAACAGAGCCATAAAACCAAGGCATGGGACCAAGATAAAGCAACCAAAATTCCCATTCAGGGCAAGAGTGTCTCCAGTAGCTCTCCTGAGGATGCCCAGTTTTATACTCTGCCAGAGGGCAGACAAGGTGATCAGCTAGCTCATTTGGGCTCTACTGAACCTACAGCCATGTCCCCTTCAAATGTAAGCACTGTACTCTCCTCACCGCTGATCGGGTTGATTTGTAAGCGACTCCAACACCTTGCGATGCCTCCTCATCGCTGCTGCTGTTTGACCCATATGAAGTCTTCTCCTTTATGCTTCTCTGGGTCTGCAGGGGGAAAGAAAGACACTGAAAATCTAATATTGGGAAATGGAACACAACACCCAGACACAAGAGGCCCTCCTCCCACGAGGGAGGCCATCCCTAACAAGCTGGCTCCATGCTGGCTACAGACAGAACTATAGCCCAGGGAGGCAAATTAATGAAACTTTGGGCGCTCAGGTCTCATCAGGATCATGCTCTGCACAAATCACTAAACTACCACTAAACTGTGCAAAGGCAGCAAGTAGAACAACAGTGGGAAAGGGGAGCATTCTAGTTACAGATACCAGGATCACACCTCCACACCACATGCATACATGAGACCTCTCTCTCAAGTGAAAGACCTTTGCACAATAGTATCTACAACTCAGGCTCACAACTCTTGGAGTTTGCAGATACTGCAAATACAGTTCAGGCTACAATGCACCTGTTTTGGGGACAGGGAAGTGGACACAGAGCAGTATGATATGTCTAATGGCGTCACTGGTTGGCCCAATATAAGGACACCCTTACATCTAAGATGAGCTGCTAGAAGGGTGGCCTCCTTGAGGACACAGAGACATGAGATGTAAAGCTGCAGTAGACCAACACTGCCTGAAAAATGTCCCACGTTCCTAATGATGCCCAGGGCAGTTCTGAACAAGAAAGGCCGAAATATGGAAGAAAAGAAGAAAAACATTTGTGCAGGCCCCAGTATCCTGTCTTGGCTGTATGCCACCGTCAGCTACTGGTGATAGGAGGTAGGTTCGTAGACCAGCAAACAAGGGGCAATGCAGTCACAGTGCCCAAACCCTCAACCCCGGCCCATCTCGCTTGTTCCATCACAGGAACAAATCACAGGTTTGCTTCAGATCCAAGGGGAGCGCTTGCCAAGCCAAAGCCTTGTGCGTCCCTCTGTTTACTTCCCACCGCAGCTGGTGCAGCAATCCAGGGGCTAACATCACCCGCATACGTGAACCCAGTTCTGTCACAAGTGCAGCTGTGGCATCTGCCCCGTGCCGGACCGGGACATTTGGGGTCACGTGAAACACCCAAGGCCTGTGGCTACTGTGTGTGGCTCCCCACCCGCGCAGCTGCACACCCCCCACTGAGGCCTCTGCTCCCTCAGATGTCCAAGGACTGCAAGACAAGCCATGCGAGGGCGGGGAGCAGCGGCTGCAGACGGCCACGGCGAGCCAGCTGTCAGCTCCCACCTGTGCACGAGGGAGAGGCCCCCAAGTGCCGTGGTACTGAGCTCTTCCCTGGGGCTTTTCACAGTCCTGGGTGGGGCTGGGCCAGCTGGCAAGATGCCCCGCACCTGCACCGCACCGCAGCAGGGGGGCGCCGTTACCTTCTGGACCATGGGGTTGGGGGCATCCCGGCGCCGCTCCTTGCGCACCACCGCGCTGCCCTCGTCGCTGCTGCTTCCTGTGGGCAAAGTGGCCATCAGATGTCAAGCCAGCCCGAGCGGGCTGCCCTGCTGTCCCAGGTTCAGGGGGCATTGTGGCCAGGTGCCCCGCTCCCAGCCCTGCTAGGGTCCCCACCCCTGTGCTCAGTGGCTCAGTCCAGACCCTCCCCCCCGCAGTGAGAATGGGATGTCCTAGAACCACCTGCCTTCAAGCGAGGACGGAGAGGATGGTACAGCCTAAAATCCCCTCCCCAGTGGCACCAGCACAGCCCAGAACGTGCCACCGCTTGGTGGTGATAGTATGGTCCGTACCACCCATGATAATGGCACAGCTTAAGAACCTCTCCTCCCCCCGCCTGCAGTGGGACAGTCCGAACGCCCCTCCTCCCGGGGTGGGCCCGCAGTCAGAGCCCGGCGCTGGCAGTGGTATGGCCCGCCCCCCCGCGGTGGAGTGGTCGCGGCCGCGGCCCCTCACCCGCCTCCTGGTCGCTGCCTGGTCGCTTGCGCCGCCCCCTGCCGGCCGCCGGTCCGCGCCGCCGGAACATGAAGCTGCAGACCGGAGCCTCGTCCGCCATTTTCCCGGCCGGGGCGAAGAGTGGAGCTGCCGGGCTAGCGGGCGGAAGCGGCCGCCGCTGCAGCGCCCCCGCGCGGCTGGGAGGAGGGGCGGCCCGAGGCAGGGCGGGGCGGGGTGCGGGCGCCCCCTGGCTGGAGGAGGGGGAGCAGGTGCGGCCTGGTCCCGGTTGCTGGGCGCGCTGGGAGACAGACGTCCGGAGTCGGGGCTGCCCTCAGCGGGCCCTGGCATAGCGCTGTCCCATGCAGCTCCGCAGGGTTTCCTTTTGATAAAGCGCTTTTGGAAATTCCTGTTTCCATCATCCCCACTGATTGCAGAGGATTTGGGGATTTAGCGCCCATCTCTCAGCTGCCTAAGCACCTCTCCGCTCCAGTCACTTTCAGCTGCAGCTCCGAAATGTTCGTTAACCCTCTCACTTTAGTGCTGGAAACCCGCGACGTGGGGAGAAGCGTCGGGGCCACATAAGGTGCCAGGAGCATCCGGGAAATGGACCTTGCAGCGATGGAGACTCGGGGACTCTTAGCAGCAGGGAGATCTCCCCGCAGCTGCATGCTTGTCAGGTGGCCCTCAGCTCAGGGTGTTTGTGGGGCTGGAGGAGGCAGGGAAGGCAGGCAGGTGTGTGAGTCAGGGGAAGCTCTGGTGTTTCAGCCTGCACTAGTCGGGTGGGCCCCTTTCTCATCACCATAGCAATAAGTAGCAGAGCTGAGCGTGTGTCTGGAGTGTAACTGGGTGCTGTGAGGACTGCTGTGGAGGAATGGGTCATGCTGAGGATCGGAGGGTGGGTCCCGTGCCCTGAATTGGCCAGGGGCATGGGACGTAATGCTGGGGCTGCCCTGTATCTCCTGTCTGGGAGAAGACTTCAAGGGGGCTGATTTGCCTGCACCTTGTGCTGTCATTTCCATCAATGCTGGAGGAGTGCAAAGCAGTTTGCACCCTGTCTTGCACAGGTGGAAATGCTGACCCACAGTGAAGGGCAGCAGAGACCCTGGCTGAAGGATGCTGCTCCTGGACTCCCTGATCTGGCTCCTGCTGGATGACCATCAGCATGTGGTGCCACTAGCGGCAGGGGGTCTCAGAAAAGACCCACTGTATTTTTCTCATTGGGTTCCTTCTGCAGAGGTCTCCCATCACATGATGGTGGGGTGGGGAGAGGACGTTGTCACACTCTGGGGAAGGTGTGTTGCTGCTTCTCATTTTTTGCACGGCCAGTGAAAGGGTGGAGGTATCTCCTTTCTCAGCTCCCAGTGTCACATACATCCTGGATGTCTTCATGGAACAGAGGCCAGGGACGGGAAGGGTGGCCAAGGGACAAGGACACAGCCCTGGCACTTTGGAGCACTAGGTTTAATTACCTCCACTGCCACAGGCTCCCAGTGTGACCTTGGGCAAGTCACTTAGCCTCTCTGTACCTCAGTCTCCATCTTGAGAAATGGGGATATTATTACTGCCTTTTCTCCCAGGGGATTGCATGCATAAGTGTGTTAGTGATGTGCTTAAATGGAAGGTTATAGGGCCAGATAAGCACCATGGATAGAGCCAGCCTCCTATTTTTGTAGCTGTTTTCTGTTTCTCCTGTAGGATTGTCCCTAACTGGTTATTATGAACTACCATCTGGGTGATGGTCCAGTTGTACCTTTGAAGGTTACAGGACACCTCTTTGAAAGCCAGCATTGCAGTCCAACTTCCCATGACCTCAGCTGCTGGGCATTATTTTTTCTGTTCTGGACGCCAAGGCACATGTTGATTTTAACTCCTTCAGGTTAATTGCCTTTGACTCAGGATGCTTAGATGTTGATATTTTCTTTTGATGTTGTGGTAGCCAAGTACGGTCGGCAGGGCTGTGGCCAAGAGCCCAGACAGCAGGTGAGTACTTTTGACTGATGGAGCAGAATTGGACACAGACACGTATTGGTTAAATTGAGATGGATTTACTTACACTGTCAATGTACACAGCCTCACACTGTTGATGTATACAGTGTAGGCACTTCCATTATAGTTGCACTGGGTAAGAGCTCTGAACAACACACGGGATATTTTCGAGCATGCAGGGCATGGGGTATGTCGGGACGGTCGGCGATGGGGAGTCATTGGTGGGTGATCAGTCTGCCAAGTTTACTCCAAGATGTACACAGAGTTCTCCAACTTGGGCGGAAACTGCTCCAGCTTTTATACGGCTAGCGAGCCAACTGCTAGTCTCCAGGTAGGAATAATTTACAATCAGCCAATGGGTGGTGCTCACCCAAACAATGCAGTTGTTAGGCTTGGCGGGAACTGTTCACTGCACCGGGGTTTTCCTCACTGTACCGAGAAATTCCGTTGCACCGAGGAATCCTATTGTGCCGAGAAATTCCGCTGTGCCGAGGCATTTTAACTACTGAGTACTGACAGATGTTCTGCCCATGAGTTTCTGAACTTATGCCCCAAAAAGCATTTTGAGGCATGTTGTGATATTAAAACAGTGTTAAGGACTGATCCACTCTCTATCCACTGCTTTTTATTTTTAAGTCAAAAAGGAAATCCCAGCCCCATTAAAACAATGAAGGATCCAGAATGAAGCCAGGATGTCATCTCAAGTCATTTGCTGTTTTTACTGACTTTCCTGCTGATCTATTTGGCTTTAAGCTCAGGCCTTGACATAATGTACTTGAACCAATACATCCCAGAGAATCCTTGAAATGACCCCTTGGGAATTCTAGGCCCTTTTCTTATCTCTTATGGGAAATCCCATAGTGAGCAAACCACAGTTTGTAATGTGTTATTGCTGGTTACTTGGTATGTTTTGCAACTGTTCAATTAAAAAAAATTAGTTGTCCACCAGCAAGAGGCTCAGAATGATACCTTTTTAAGTTTCTGGCAATTTTGCACCAGCCTTGCACCAGGGATTACCAAGAATCTTATCTGATTTCTGGGGTTCTTTGCATCATGTTTTGTAGTTCTGTTGTAATCTTCAACTTCTCTCCCAGGGCCTTCTTGAGCTCTCTTCTCACACTTGTTACCACCTGCAAAGGCACTGTGTATTATGCAAAGCTCGCCCACTCTCTCACTTTCAGGTGGCTGTTACAATGACACCTAGTTAACCAAGGCATTTGAGTCTGTATTTGCTTAGCTGTATCTAATTTTACAGTCCAAACACATTCAGCTTTTACTTCCCATCAGTGGTGATGTTCTTTACACGTCACATGTATCTTTGGCAATACAGTGGAAATCTAGGGACACAGTACATTGCTCTGGTATCCTAATCCAGGAAACACCTCCATGAATTCTTTGAGAATGCTTTTTCCTTTTGTTCTGTAGACATATCACTTACTCATTAGGTCTTCTGTAGTTGCAAGCCCATCTGGCATCCTGGGCCACATTTTCAAGCTCTTTTAAGTGGTGGCTGACTTCATGGGGAAGTATCAGTGTCTCCCTGCTACATTTGGTATCTTGTTTTAGAAAGGAAACTCAGCTTTTATCTTAATATGTTTGTTTGTTTGTGCTTTGGTATGCTGATCGCTAATCACTTTATAAACACCAGCTGTGACTTGGCTGTACTCACCTCCAAAGTCTACTTTGAAATTCATGCTTTGTTCAGTTCTCTCCAGGGGAACTATGGGGGAATTTGCTTTGCAAATTTATGAAGGATCCCAGCGAGGAACTGTTTCTGTGGTGTCATTATTGCATTATGGTCCTAATGAGTTTTCCCTCCGTTTTCCCCCTGCTCCTGAGCAATCTTTGGGAT
Source organism: Caiman crocodilus (assembly GCA_030014935.1). Taxonomy (NCBI): domain Eukaryota; kingdom Metazoa; phylum Chordata; order Crocodylia; family Alligatoridae; genus Caiman; species Caiman crocodilus. The sequence continues at coordinate 126,180,876 of JAGPOW010003648.1, read as the reverse complement.
TTGGTCAGAGCCCCAATTTCTTCATCTAGCACCTGACTTCTCCTTTGAATTATGGAGTTTCTTCCTCTCTTCCCCCATCTTCAGGTGGTTCCAGAAAGACCTGATTGCTATGAAACATACTCCTTTTATCCTCTATCCTGCCCATGAATCCCTCTGAATTTTTAGATTCTAGCACCGCACTGGGTGGGTTTTTTGTCCAGTTTCTAGGGCAACTCAGTTCCTTCAGATTTCCACCCTTCTGCTGAGAAGCTGGAAGCAATGGACTTTATCTGAGATTACATTTCCCTTTTGGTTTTGCCAAGCAAGATCTATTAAGCTGCTCGTAGTCTTTAAGGATCAAACTATTCATGGGTAGGCAGACAGGCACCTCTTCCTGTCATTGGAGCACAAGAACATGAGGCAGTGCAAAAGGAAAGACGGTCATAATACAAAAGACCACAGGCTATGTAGAAATTCAAAATCATAAGCTGTATATGGATCCCCAAATTGTCACAGTTATTTCAGCTCCTCAGGAGCTGAGAAAGCACAGGAGAGGGATCCTGTCCCCCTCCCCTTTCTGCTGACTGGGAGGGGAGCTGTGTTAGACACCTTCTCAGAGCCTGAGGAAGGGAGCATCTCCCTTGCCCCCTGAGAAGAAGGGGTTCCTTGGGGACAATGCTTTGGTGCGAGTGTGGGATCATCTAGGTCTCCTGAGCTTTGGGAACCTTATTTCCCAACATCAGGAACATGGAAAGTCTGTGCAGGAACAGAGCTAAGGGAGGGAGCTGGCAGGAGCATTGTTCTGAGCAGGCTGAATCTGGGCCCGTGTACCTGCTAAGGGTCACCCCAACACTGTGACTATGGGTAGCCCAGCCCAGCCCAGCCCCATAATGTCATGAAGGAGAACAGCAGGCAGACAGGGGAAATGCCAAGGACAGCGAGTAACTGCTGGCATCTGTGTTAGTTGTGAGTGAGAAGGAAAATGGGGCATGTTCCCCTGGCATGTGCCCCATGCCTGTTTCCTTGGGCGATGCTCCCAATACACACAGGTCAGGGAAGCAACTTTGATTTGAGAGGGCTGACAAGAGGGAGGGCAGGGGGGGAATGAGTTGGTGGAGAGGGAGAGCAAGAGAATGGAAGTGGGGGGGCACGGGGCTCCAGGGGCTGGGGGAGGTCGGGCTGTAGGTTGCTTCACACAAAGGAGACTTGAGTGTAAGAAGCAGTGAGCCAATCACAGGCAGCAGCTGGTGATGAAAGGATTCGCAAGGCGGCACAGGAAGCGCTCCGGCTCCCCCAGCTCTGGCTGCAGCACAAAAAAATCATCTCCACCAGGCAGAGGGACAGACAGACAGACAGACAGACCCTGAAGGGGAAGGAGCCCTGCCCGGTGTTTCCGTGAGGAGCCCTGGAGCGCGGTGAGTCCTAGTTCGATACCAGAAGAGCAGGGCTTGGTGCTGAGCGCACCATGTACCGTAAAGGAGACAATGCTGCTGGCTTTGCTTTGTGAGGTTTGGGGGAGGGGGTGGGGGATTTGACGAGGAAGTGGAAGCATTATTACTGTTAATTTTGTCTAGTCTCAGCCCTGCTGAGAGAAAGTGAAAGAAACAGACTGAGAGGGTGAGGGTGGAAGGTGCGGAGCCATCAGGAGAGAGGAGATGCCAAGGGAGAAAGAGATGGAGAGAACAGGCAGATGCCATCACAGAGGAGACCCCAAGCTGGGGAGAAGGGAAAATTGCACAAGAGCTAGCCAGCAGGAAGGGGTGGTGGGAGCTGGTCCCCATAGCCCCCTGTGGGTCTGGTTGGTAGGAAGAACATCAGGAGAATGTGCCCATAACTTTTGCCGTGGCAGGAGGCAGCGGGAAGGGGATTGAATGGGTGGCCCTGGGAGCTGGCGTTCTCAGAATGAATGAGACACCAGCGAGTCTGTTCTTGGCCCTGGGCAGCTCCTTGAGTATGCAGGGTCAGCCAGGAAGGAAGTGATGGGACTTGCTACCTCCTAGGGCTAATGGAGTTCAAGGCTACTGGGACTAAGCAGGGAGCTTTTGCATTCCCTGAATGGGCTCATGAGGTAAGAGGCCATCACCCAGCAGTTAGTGAAAATGAAATGAGGTGTCCTCTGTGCTCAGAGAGCTGCAAGGTGCCTGGGCAGTGGGGCTGGATTCTCTGTCCTGCTCAGTACACCTGGGATGTATTGTTTCTCTTTGATCTTCACAGCCCTGTCTGGGCTGTAACTTCTCCAGAGGCTCTTTGCCTCATGCTGCTGGACATGCAAGGAATGGGCTGGCTGGAGATGCCAGGAGATTTGTTAGACCACAGCTAATTTATGCAGTCTTCTGCTTGACTGCATGTCTTCTAATGCTTCATCCAACCTGGCTTCAAACCTTTCCAGTGATGGGAAGTATATGTTCCTTTGGAGACCATTTCAGGTCTGAAAGCATAAATAACAATGAAAGTATCTGGCTTTTTCATAAAGCTCACAGCATAGTAGAGTTCAGTATCATTATCCCCATTTTACAGATAAAGAATCTGGTGTGTGGAGCAAAGTGACTCCCCCAAGGCAACCCAAGAAGCAGTGGCAGAGCCAGGCATAGACCCCCATGCCTCCCTGGTCACAGTCCAGTGCTCTGTGCACCAGATGGGAGCCAGAACTAAAACATTTTGATCCAACAGTTTAATCCAAATGGATCATTTAAAGCCTGAACCGGCACTTGGAACTGACACGAAATGACTTATAGGCTCCCGTTTCAGTCTATGAGATTTGGCATAAGGGTGGTGCATCAGCTATCAAACTAACAGCTATACAGCTTGGCAATTAGCTGATAGAAATCAGGGGTCTGTCCTTGGGATGTATAAGTGGTGGGGCTGACTTCAGGAAAGACATGGGGTACCTCAGTCATACTGTCAGTGATCTAGACAGACAGACTGAAGTGTGGCTCTGAGGGTTTTATCTGCAACCTGTTAGTGTAGGTGACAGAAGCACTGTGAGACTGGCTTGGAGGGGTTTCGGGGTCCTGGCATGCAGGATTGTTTAAATAGGAGACCTACAAAGAAATACTAAGTGCTGCTAAAAAGCACTTGGTGTGACTTGGGAAGGGCTGCTCTTCTCTCTGAGCCAATAGTTGCCTCTCCCCAATGTGGCACCAGGGGGCCATGCTGCTACCAGTGACATTTTTTTCGTCGGACCTAGAACTAATCTCCTGCCCATTTTTGGTAATTAGAAAAAGATCATGTAACACTTGTTAGAAGAGGAGTTTCACCTCTGATTCTCTTTGGTGGTTTTATGCTATGTCCCTAAAGATGCCCCATGCAGTTTGTGCAAAAGTTTGGGACCGGCAAATATGAGAATAACTAACAGTGTTGCTGTGCACTAGTAACAGCTTGAGTAGTTCCACCCTAGAGATGGCTGCATTTCAATTGTAGGTTAAGTAAAGGATGTGGCAGCCATAATGCAGAGGTTACCAGGAGGGTAGAGCAGAGAATATGAAGGGGAGCTCAGGTGAATCATGCCAGTTTGTAGAGTGATTTTTGTTTCCATTCCACCAAACTTTTCCAAGTTGGTCTTAATGGCCAGCCTCCAAATGGCCTGGCAATTCCAAATCATTTGGGTTTGTTCCAGCCTTGCCTGTGCTGGTGCTGTCCACAATTTTGGAGAGGTCTGGGATATTGCTGAGCCCTTCAGCCACTTGCCCTGCAACTCTGACCCTCCGAGACTGCCTCCAAGTGGCACAGTGGTTTCTTGCAAGCTCTCATTGAGATATATACTAATATGGATGGAGAGATGGCAATTTGGGGAGATTAATTTATAGAGGCAAGGCAGTTAGAGGTGGATTATGAGAATACTGAAAGGAGAATTGGGCTAAAACATGTCCTGCAGCAATGGTTGAAGGGGGTGTCACTGATAGCCATTGTCTAGTCTGCCATTGCAGTCTGCCAGTGTTGCTGGCTCTTACTGGAGTATACTGGAAGTTCCTGGCATTTACAGGATTTACAGACCATGGTTACACTGTGATTTTTTGGGTGCCCAAACCAGGACACCTCCTCGTTAACAGCGGGCAGGTACTCTGGTCCTGAAAACCAGGCCCCATTAATCTCTCAGGGTGGAAACAATCATTCTGAGTTTCAAAACACTAACCACTGTGGAAAATGTTGGCTGGTGTGCCTCTTTTCTGAGGTATTGAACACCCACAGCTCCTGGTGGGACGAACGGGTGCTCAGCATTTCTGCTACATCAGGCTTGTCTCTCATTAGAGCCTGTTCAAAGTGAAACTCTGAGATCAGCATCTTTAAGTATGTTTTAATAAACTAAGTCAATTCTCGGATAAGCAACCCATTGTTAAATCCTAGTTAAAGGTGCAAAAGAGCATGGGTAACTTCATGCATCTTACAAAAATGTTGCCTCAAACCCAGTATGCTGTAACTTACAAAAAGACAAATGACTGAAGGTCCAGTAGAGAGAACCAAGCCAAATCACAAAGGGCCTGCACAGTTGGGCTGCAGGTACTGGTAAAATGCTGGTAACGCTGCAGGCCTAAGCCTCATCTCCCTGTCTGAGCATAGGCTGAGCAGCTGTGCAGGGCAGAAGTGAGTCCAGGTAATGACCACTGCCAGAAAAAAAACACTCTATTTGCATTGGCTGTCTGTTATAGGCAAAAAGTTTATGCTCCTAGATACATGGTGGTGTATAATTCTGTTAGTGACAGATTCAGGGCCTGATTCTGATCAAAGCCACGCACCCACAACCTCATTGACTTAAGTGTCAGAATTGGGCCCATCTGGAGTGTAGCGAGTCAGTCCTGGTCCTGTGGGTGACTTGTGTCATTTAATCACAGAGGGGCCCTTGCCAGGGGCAGGTTGCTCAGCAGTGACTTACAGACTAGAACAGCTGTTTAGGGGAAATCTTTCTCCACTAACTCAGCCAAGGAACAAGACCTGGGCAGTCTCCTCCATCCCCAAAGTGCATGGAGAGTCCTCAAATGTTCTCTGATGATCTCTCCCGGCCAAAGAAGGGAGGGGAGCCCCTGGGCCTAGGGGGAGTGGTATGCAGCCAGAAGGAGCATGGTGGCCCCTCTAGGAAGTCAGGCTGCGGGGGCAGTGAGGGGAGAACTTCGCCCCAAATCCCTCTTCCGTCCCTGCATGGGGCAGGTGGAGCAGGGATTTCCCCCCAGGATAACTAGGATGCATGGGTGTGGCCCACCACTGTCATCAGCCACCAGGTGGCACGGGCAGATTGGCAGTGCCCTCAGCCACTCCTGATGAGAATCAGTGAGTGGCAGCCATTTTCACAGTCTAGTCTCTGGCGTAAGCCTCAGGTGCTCCTTGAGGGGCCTCTGACATCCACCAGTTTCCAAAGGGTCTCAACTACTGCTCCAGCTGTGGGCACCTCCTTACTTTCCAAGTAGGGGCCAGCATAGGCATGGTGCAAGCTCAGACCTGGCCAACCTCACATGTGTCTATCTTCAGGATCAAGACTTCCTATCCTGACCTCTCCATCTGTCTTCTGCCCAGAGCAGACTCACTGCTGGTGCTCTACAGCTATGCATGATAAATAGTCACCCTGCTCCATGCCAGTCTCCTAGCACCATCGACTTCCAGCTGACTCTGTGCCCCTCAAAATCCAGGTCAGGCCCCCAGCACGTTGCCAGCTGACCAGGATTGGGCTGAGGCCAGGTGAGAAGACAGTTTCTCCTACTGCTAGCCCATTCCTCCCTGTCTCTCTCCCTGCTCCAGCCTCCATGCATGCCGATTGTGAGTTCCCTTGGTCAGGGATGGTGTGATTATGGGTTGGCACAGCACCTGCTACAGTGGAGCCATTATCTGGGAGTGGGGCTGCCAGGCCCTACTGCAATATCAATGATAGCAAAACAAATCCTGACCGCTCCATGCCTCGGTTTCCCCAACTATAACACAAAGAAATCTCAGCAGATTCCCCCCATCCCTGAAGGCCTGCAAAGCACTCTATTATTCAGTTGCTTGAGCCTGAGCTCTCTCAGGTGACACTGTAGAGACACTGGGCACATATCTCAGCTCCCACTGCGGCTGGTGCCTCCCTGGATAATGCCATGGGTGGGTGGCAAAGAGAGTGGGGTATGTGGGACCCTTCCTCTCACCCATTTCTAGAGTGGTTCTTGCATTGTTACTCCTGACAAAGTCAGCCCTGTTTCTCCTCAAAACTACAGTATTTCTTTTCAGCATTGCATCTGCAGATTTCTTCCCACTGGCAATTTTTCAAGAGGCAACTTGGCCCTGGGAAGCAGATGAAAAAGGGATTAGAGGAATAAGCTGGTAAAGGTGTTAGACACAGAATCTGGGTGAACGGGGAAAGGGCTGAGGGACGTGTGCACCCTGTTAATGCTTGCCTTGTGGGCATAGGTGGTGGAAGGCCTGGGCTAGTGGGGCTTAGCTCCCCAAAATGCAGCTCTACTGCTCCATCGCCACTGCCATGCTCTGCTGCCACAGCATGGCACCCAGCACCCTCACCATGCGTCAGCCCTACAGTGGCCATACAGGAAGGAGGGATGGCCCTGCACCACTCTGTACTGCCCCCCACACCCCCAGAAGTTTCTCCTGCCACCGCTGCTTGTAGGGCTTGATCCAGCAGGTCTTTGACCTTGATGGGAGTTGTACAAGGCAGCACCTACATGGAGTTATTCATCCGGTCCCCGTTTCCACCCCCATATCTGAGTACTTCATATCTCTCCTGGCCACACCAGCTCTGTTAGTCCTATTATAAAGAATGGGGGACTGAGGCACAAAGGCTAGGTGACTTTCTCAGGGTCACACAGGAAAACTGTCAGAACAGGAACTTGAGATCATGGTCTAGATTGGGACCCTAACAACCGGGCCATCCTTCCTCTTTCCACCTTGGCCCCAAGAGAGCAGCCCCCACAGCTAATCATTCTTGAGTAGGGTTTTGCCCAGTGTGCAGTCTCATGCTTGCTCTACCAGCTTGGACCACCAACACATGTAAGCTATTTCCAGCGTAAGCTTCTTCTCCCCTGTCGCAGCAGTGGCCCACCTTTTTGAATAGCCACAAGGAAAAAGTTGTGTCTGCATTTCCTTAGGGAAAGCCCCAGTGAATCACTTCTAATCCCTCTTTCTCCCTCTGCCTGCCCCTGCCAGGGCCTCACTTGTAAGGAAGCTTGTGCTAGTAATAATGCTGTAAAAGAGGAGCATGCATTGCATGGCTTATGGGATCAGAATGGAAACAGTTGTTTCTCATCTAGCCCAGGTCACTAAAAGTCCCAAAGTTGTGCTAATGAAGTGGGGGCAGGGAACAGGGGATGGTGTGTGGGGGGGACTGGAATAGGATGTGTAATAGTTTGGTAGGCCTTTCTTGACGTATAGGCCTCCACACCTCCAACCAGGTGGAGGTAAGAGGGGCACCCCAGCCCTGGGTGCTGACTTCGAGGGGCTGCTGGAATGCTGCTGGAATGTTCCCCCAGAGTGTTTGCTGCATCTGGTGCAGCCTTACCTCTTCTGGGCATAGGAGCCAAGCTGGTGAAGCACCACACTGCCCAGCTGTAGGAGCTGCATAGTGGGACACAGCAGGAGCAGCCTTGTGCTGCCCAGCCCTGGAAGCTGAGTTGGAGAAGACCTGAGATGCCTGGCCATAGGAGCTGGGTGCAGAGACATAATAGGAGCAGTGGGAGTAGTCTTTAGGTCCCCAGGGTAGGTAAAAACCTCTTGTGACCTGGTTGTGCTGGGCTGTTCCAACTCAGATTCTAGAGTTGGACAGTTCAGGGCTCTTCCTGCTGTGCCCCAGTGCCCAACTCCTAAGCTTTGTGGCATGAGGGTACTCCAACTGGGCTCCTGCAGTGGGGGGAGAGAGATGGGCTGCTCCAGATATGACAAAGGAGTGCTCACTGCCACCCAAAGTTTTGCCCAGAGTGCCAGAACATATAGTTACACCTGTCTCCAACATGACTAGTCTCTTATTGGCGGTCACTAAGGGAGGCTAAGAGTTAAGCAAGCCACTGAGACACTCTGAAACCTGTATTGATGAGGCTCTGTGTGCACGTGCATGTGCATGCGTGCGCGTAAGTGGTGCTGCTCCTTCCAAGTTCAGTGGTTAAACTGAGACCCCAAGCTGGCCATGCTGACATGTTCACTGGTGGAGAGGACTGAACCTCACTGAGCAAAGCTGAGCTCCAATACTGCCCCTGCTCTTGCCAGGGCTGTGCTAATTTATCTACCAGGTACCTTTTGCCAGCCTTAATTTCAGCATGCAGAAACTACAGTTAGAGAGAGGGGCCAGGAGCCCTTGGAAATGGCTCCGCTTTTAGACAGAAGCAGCGCAAATGAGCCTTGCCTCCTTGCCTAGCTCTTTACCCATGGGAAAGTCTAATGCAAAGGCATGATTATCCCAGCAGTAAACATACACTTCACAGGGCTCTTAATGGAAACCATATGCCAGAACCAGAACGGGGACCTACTGCTCTATGCAGTTTGCTTTGCTCTCTCTACGAACAGGAAGTGCTGTAGTGTTTGGAGGGCATGCTGGCTAGAGGCCCCTCCAGGACTGCAAAACCTGGTGCCTTTCAACTCAGTGAGATGTTGGGCCAAGTATTTGGGGAGAAGAGAACTTCAGGAAGGGAGGGAAGAGGACTTGCTGCTGCCAGGGCGAGAGGTACCACTGCACCCCACAAGCATACTGCAAACCCATTAACTCTCAGCTCCCATCCTAGCAAGTCTGGCTGTAAAGTTAACCATTACAGGGCAGCTCATGTCCTCTGAGGGAGAATCCAAATATCAGCTTAGTGCTTGGTAGTTTCTGACAAATCACACTCTATTTTGTGTGGGCACATGCATGCATGGGGCCTTCCTTGTGAGCATTTTGTGCGCTGTTTCTTTAAATTTGGAGTGGGAACGCAGGCAGGAAGGAATTGGGGGTGCTGGGGAAGGCTCTGAGAAGAAGCTTAGAAGTGGCCCAGCAGAACAGATCAGGTTGATGTCTCAGGCAGCTTTTCTTACAGCAGTCAAGTTCCTCTGTCAGTGTTAAAGAGAGCGTCTCTTTCCCATGTTCATAGCCACAAGATGTTCAGTGCTGAGCCTTCCCCCCCTCCCTGCACATGCCTTATCTTCATCTAGAGAGACAGTGGATTTTTAAAAAAAGGAAACAAAAGCAAATCGAGAGGTTCCAGCTCAGGCTGAAGTCTTGGGGAGGTGGCCTGAGCCAGGGCTGCAGGACTGACTGGGCCTTTAGCCAAACCAGGCTGGTGAATGTTGTGAGCTAGTGTAACATAAGTAGTACTAGGCTCCCTTCACACCGTCCTGGTGTTACCTTGCCTTCCTCCCAGTTGCTGCGTGGGTGTGGGTGAGTGGGTGCCTGTGTGTACAACCCTGGGAGGACAGGTTATTCACCGTGATATGTTTAGTCTTATTCTTCTCTGACAACCCTGGCAAAAGTTGGGTGGCCATGCAAAGAACATACCAGCTCTCCTGCCGCTGTGGTCTTAAAACAGGGGTTTTCAACCTTTTTTAAGGAGGGTACCCCTCCTGGATTGTACCCACCTGGACAAGTTGGGGTGGGAAGAGGCATCCCCCAGCATCTGGTTGACAAGCAGCATGCAGTGGTGGTGCATGATGGTGCAGCAGCACACTTCCCAAGTACTTTCAGCGCACTTCCCAGGTACACAGCAGTGGCATGGAGAAGCAGGGGTACTTGGGAAGTGTGTCACTACTGCACTGTGCCACATTTTCCAAGTACCCGTGCTTCTCTGCACCACTGCCTTCAACGTGTACCCCTGTTGACAACCTCTGTCCTAAAAGGATGCCCTAGCTGACTGAGAGAACAGTGACATGTAGTTCCTTCCAGTGGGATTCATCGGGATTAAAATGCCCCAAAGCCATTGCCTTTTTAACAAGAGGCTCTGGGCACTGAGAAGCCCAGCTCCAGATGCCTCCCATAGCTGGCCTCTCTCATGCTGTGACTGGCTCTGCTGCTGCTGGCTCACCAGAACACACTCCTGGCTCCTTGGAATTTACTCCCACTGAGATCCTGGTGACACCGCTCCATCTCCCAAGCACAGCTGGGGCAGAGCGTCACCAGGAACTACACCTGGACTTTCAAAAGATAAGAATAAAGTTGCTCCTTTGCTGTGATTAGCAGTGTCAGCTGGGGACTGACTGATACTGGACATATACTTAGCATTTCTACAGTGTCCACTAATGTTCAACACTTGGCACTTCTCAGTCCACCCAAGCTATCTCAAGGTGTTTTGCATATACAGATAGCTCTCACTCAAGAGGACCAAGTGGTCAACATCCTGCCCTCTTATCTTCTAGGTGGGCAGTGTGGGGCCTAAAAAGGCAAAGGAATTTGCCCAAGGTTTTGCAGCAACTGAGACCCAAGTTTTTTGGTTTGTCATCGTCATCTCTTCATCCTTCCTCCTCTCACCCCGGTTCTGATCTGGCTCGTGTTGCCTCCGTATCAAAGTGTCTCTCAGTCATTTGTGCCTCCCCGCCCAACCCACCCTTCCTGGGTTATGTTGTTATATTTTGCTTACATGGGGAACTGAGGCAGAAGGAGGCATCTAAGGTTAGACAGGAAGCAAGTAGTAGGAGTAGAGAGCTGAACCTAGGTTTGGCAAGCCCTTGGGTGTGATCTGAACCACCATGCCCTGCTTCCTTCCTCTCCAGCATGTAACCATTTCACACAATTGCGTATGAGTCCAATAGGACCTGGGGGACATGGTCTGCAAACCATGAGTAGCCCCGAGGACCCACCGTGCTGCATGACCCTTTCTGTCTGTGTCCTTGGTGCCCATCCCACCTGTTGCTTCCCTGCTTGCATCAGGGACCATCTTTCCCTGAGGGGTTATACAGCTCCTAGAGCAACAGAGCTCTTATTTTGGTGGGGGCCTCTAATTGCAACTGTGATTCAAATAAGAATAGAAAGATCTCTGCTTTGTTTCTATGGAAACCTGTATGTGAGCATTTGTCCTTATTCTGTATTGTGTCAGGAATGGCTCAGGAACCCATCCATCTGGACTCAGTGACCAGTCAGCAACAGCTTAAGGGCAGAGATGGGAGTACAGGAGGGGTCCCACAGATGACATCAGCCAGGATGCCATCCTGGCACTGTCCACCTTGTGACCTCAGTCCCTTCCTATCTGTTCTTATGTGAGATGCGTCTCTTCTCACTGTTTAGGCCAGTGAAAACCCACTAGAGTACCTCTGTGCTCGCAAATGCAACTTTTTTGTGCCTCTCCCAGTGAAGGTGGCTGCCAGTAGTAGAAGAGGCTGCAGGCTAGACAGGGTACAAACACCCCCCCAATGTTGCAAGACCTGTGTCCTCTTAGCACTTCCACAGCTGGAACTGCAGTACTGGGAGCCACAGCCAACCTGTGGACACTTCACAGCCACACTGTTCAGCCCACTAGGTGGGCACAGTTGCTCAGTTCCTCCCTGCTGGTCTCCTTTGGCAGCTGCTGCACGTGCAAAGCTTCTGATAAGAGTTGTTCAGAAAGGATGGTCTGGTAGGCCCCCAGTGTGGCCTCAAACGTGAAAGACCAGGGTAAGTCTCCTGCTCTGTCACAGGCTGCTTGTGTGCCCTAGCTTAGTTACTTAGCCTTGCTGTGAACTCTTTGTGCAAGTGATGTAATGGCCTGGTCCTGCCTTATAGGGCGCTGGGAGGATAAATACACAACAGAGCTGCCTCCCCATTCTCTGGCAGGAAGGATATGTAGTAACTTCTGTTTAGACACACGTGGAGCTACTGTGTTGGGGGCCCTTTCTCTGCGCCACGGCTATTGAGAGCACTCTGCGAGGAGGGAGCCGTTCTGAGCAGGGTATGCGCCCTGAGCAGGGCAGCGGGTGCATGCCTGTGGTAGGAGAGCCTGGGGGACATGGAGGGTGGGGATGAGGAATGCCAATCCTGGATGATATAAGAAATCCCAGGAGAAGTCTGACTGGAGGCATGTCTGTTTGCATATTGGGGAGGGTTGGAGGTTGCAAGGGGTCAAGTAGGGACACAAGTATCTGAGCAGGGCCTGAGAGGGGTATTTTGTGTAGGGCTGGAAGAGGGAGGTGAGTTTGGAGGGTAGAGGCATCCAGAGCTCATTAAGCGCAGAGCAGGGTGAGGGGAAGGGAAATCTTATCTGCCTAGGGAACTTCAGGCCCTGCTGCTACCACTACAGCAGCGTCAGCTCTGGCAGAAACAGTCCCTGGAAGCCGATGCCGCTGGCCCATTTGCTGCCTCCCCTGCAGATGGATGCATGCTGGGGGCAGAGCAGTACCTGCTCTTGCAAAGGCACCCAGGGCGGGGTGGGGAAGCACCACTGTTTGGCCCGCTTGCCCCCCCGGGATACACTGCATGGTGCAGCACTGCACTGCACTGCACAGCTCCTACAGCTGCCCCTGCTGTGGCAAAGACTCCTGGCAGAGGGCTTGATCCTTGCACCCCCTTACAGTTGGCGCCTGGGGCTGGTGCCCCACTTGCCTGCCTTAGTTACACTCTGGGGGAAGGGGATGGAGACATGGGGGCAGGTTATATGAGGTGGTGATAAGGTTGCAAGAAGCGTGAAGCGTTGAGGCAGTTGCTTAGGAAGTCCAGCCTTACCCAGATGGCTTTGAAAGAGCCACCAGGGTTGCCTGCCCCCTTCCCACACAAGGACTCCCCTTCTTGCCCACAGGTTCTGGCCTCCCCTCACCTTATGGCACGGCCCCCTGCTCCAGCAGTTTTCAGGGTCGGGAAGGGACACAGGGGTTGCCATTTTGTCTCCTGCTAGGTTTCTAGACCAGGGAAAGGTGCAGCCAGCTCTGCTCAGGAAGGGAACTAGTGATAACTTCAGGATCACTGGTCCTAGAGGCCTCAGTCAAGGTGGCATCCTGCTGGACTACATGGGTCAAGGGATCCAGGATGCTGGGAATGGGCTCAGAGAAGGTGAAAGAAGGGCTGAGGAAAGGGGACTGAGGGCCAGAGCTCCTGGGTCTTCTCTCTGGCTAAGGGCATGGAGGGTTGCTGGGTGCTATGTAAGGTGGCAGAGCAAGGCAGTTTGCCATCCCCCCCAGAGGCCATGGCTACTCAAGGAAGGGAGTGATTCTTTGAGGGCCCTGGACTGCCCCTTCCCCCTGCACAGGCCAGAGGGGAGGCCTAATGGGAGCTGCAGGGGAGGCATTTAGCTGGGGTTGGCACTGCAAACTCCCTAGTTCAGGGGTGGCAGGATCAGGGATTGGGCTCAGGCTGGCAGTGTATGGCCTGTTGTGAGCGTAGGCATGTGGCTAAGCATAACACCGGCCGTGCAGCTCAGCAGAGCAGGAAATAACAAGCAAACCACAGAGGAGACGGGAAATGATTTAGGTAAAATTTGAGCTTTCTCCCGACAGGCTGGAGTGTCTGCACAGCGTTCCTGCTCACCCCTGGACTTTTCTGTGCTGCAGAGAGGCCACAGTGCCCTGCGGTTTCCCTGCCATGGAGAGAGGGGCTGCAGTAGGGGACAACCCCAGCTCTCCAAAGGGACTAGACCTCAGGGCCCACCACTGATTTTGGGTGTTTTACTTGAGGCCTCTCAGGCCTGATTTTTCAGAAGCCTGAGGCCCTGCGGCAACTGCTAATCACAGCTGGTGGAAGTCCCAAGTGAGATGCCAAAATGTTTGCCTTGATTTTGGGTCTGCAGGCTATAGGTTGCCAAACCCAGGCTTATATGTTTTTTCTCTCTCCCCAGTGTTTACCCACCTGCTGTATTTACAGACAACAATCAAGTCACTCAACTGGGATGGTTTGGTCTGGGATGATCCTGCCTTGAGCAGGGGGTTGGATTAAATGATCTATCTCCCTTTCAGGTCTCTTTCCTGTGAGTCTATGAAATGCTGGCCTCACTCTGTCCCCAGAGAGCTCTCCTTGCTCTTAGCCCTCAAGTGCTCCACTCCCAAGTACCCACTGCACTGTCTTCACCCAGATCAGAGTCGCCCAGAAGTATGAAGGCATTTATGCTTCTTCCAGTTGCATGTTATTCCTGTGGAAGCATGGCTTTCAGGCTAGCACCACATGGCAGCTCTTTGAAAAAAGGAAAAAGAACAGTTAGGTCGCCTGCTGTGGGGCACTAGCCAGGTTATTTAAGAGCCCCAGGTTTAGGCCCCAGATCAGCTAGCATCCCTCTGTCCCAAACTAGTCCCTTAAACAAGTCATAAATCCTCCCCATGCCTCAGTTGCCCCATCTGTAAAATGGAGGAGGGGAAGTGGAGAGGAAGCAGAGCATCTTTCCCTGCCATATGGGGCATTACAGGCTGCCAGGGAGCAACAATACCAGAATGATGGAGCAATAAATAGGTCCAGGTTGACAGTCTTGTGTCATTTGTCATGATATTGGTGGTTTGTGACAGGAGATTGTATAACTGTTAGCACTGTACCAAGACCCACTAAATTTCTTTTGCACTGGACTCCATGTCACCATTCGACAGTAACAAGGAACTGCTGGTCTGACCCAGACTTGCCTTGGCAGCCCCAGCAGGTTGCTGACCTTCCTACTGAGGCCCAGAATTGACCCTCCATCTCAGAGCTACAACCAGACTAAGCCGCCATCTCCACCGTCGCAGTTCCCAGGCTGGCTGCACCCCTGACCTTTACTGATCTCTGAATGCTTTGGCTCAAGTGATGGGTCTCAGTCAGCCACCTGGTTTGGGGTGGAAATGTGATTCTCCTCCTGGCCCTCTCTCCAGGCACCAACCACGATTTCCTCAGCAGGCCTGAATTCTGGTCAGCGCCTGGAGTTAGACTCCAGAATCGGTGATGAGTGAGCAGAAAGCCTGATTCCCGTGCAAAGGCTTGCTCAGTGGGAACCAAAGTATTCCAGAGAAGACAGAACTCGAGGCAGTAGGCAGTCTGTACGCATGCCTGCTTTCCCACCCCAGGACCTAGTTCTCACTTGATTACCCTGTTCTTCCCACAGGCAGTTCATTTCCAGCCTCACTCTTCACTTCTGTCTCCAGACAGTCTTTTTAACTGTTTAGTGCTCTTTTGGCCCTAGCCTGGGCAACACAGCTGTGTGACTGTGGTCTGGAGCCTGGAAGTAGTATCTTTGCAGTTGACTGTTTGACTATTGTCTTATAGTTGCCCCCATGCATTTACGAGGAGGCTGCTTATCAAGAGCTATTGTGTTACTTTCTTGCTTGTTTTTTCAGCAGTCTCCTATTAAGTTTGATGAATACTTTCATGTAGGAAAGCCCTGTAACTCCACCTTACTGTCCAGGGTACATGCAGGAGTCTTACCCTTGCTACCTGCATCACTGCCAGTGAATTCCTTGTCACAGGGCAGGCTTAGCTCACTGCTCAGGCTGAGATCTTCAAAGGAGTCTATAGGATGTGGGTGCTTAAATCCCATTGAAGCTCTCACTTTTGACCCATGGGGGAAAAGGAAGGTGTCCTCAGGAAGGGACATGGTGGGGCTAAAACATCAGTTTCCCAGCAGTGACAGGTAGTTCAAAAATGCCTGAAATTCCCCTTGTAACCAGCAGTCACATCAAGCTCCCACCTCCTGCCCCCACAGGATAGCAAATGTACCCAGTCATTTTGGAGCACAAAGATGCCTGATATGCAAACCATGAGATCAGAGAGATTTGCATGAGGAGAGGAAGCAGTTCTGTTTTAACGGCTGTGCTTCTGCTGACCTTTCTTTTCAGGTATCATCGGGGTCCATCTCAAACTCTGCAAAGAGAGAGTATTTACCTACACCCTCTGACCCTAGGACTAAGCAAAAGAAGCAGGAGGAAGGAACCATGTTCCAGGCCGCAGCCCCTGCCAGCACAACCTCCACCCATGTACGTATCCTCTTTGCCCCTGGGATTCACTGACTAATTAGAGTCAGAAAGCCTTGCAGGGGCTGCATGCCCTCTTCTGTTCTCAAGGGCACAGAGCGGGCTGTTCTCAAGGGCACCAAATGCTGGGAAATGTACATGCTCTGACTTCAGGATGTGGTGTTTAGGTTGAGTAATCAGCCATGATTATTGCTGCTCCAACAGTTAAGCTCTGATAGGTATAGCTCATACAGATCTCTTCTGTTTATCTTCAGCAGCAGCTGGGCTGTATATAGAGGGTGAGGAGCCAACCTTGGCTAACAGAACTGTGGGTGACTAGAGCTGAGGTTACATGTTTGCTGCACGCTGATGTGATGAGTGCTGGGTTGTGAAGGTAGATTATCTTTGACAACAGATGCGTTGAATGAGGGCTGGTCCTTTTCAGTCCATCATGGGTGTGAAAACACTCGTTACTCCAGACAGTTTCACACTCAACATGATCATGCCCTAGCTCCAAGTTGTAGCTCAGAGCACTATTCTCTTCATTGAAAATATTTCAGCCATCCAATCAGGGGAAAGAAACAATGTTACATGACTTAACTGACAAGTTCATTTCTGCCCCTTTCACTGAAAAGAGCAGCTTGGGTTAAATCAGGGGTGGGCAAAACGCAGCCCACGGGCCAGATGCAGCTCGCCAGGCCATTGTATCCGGCCCACGGGGCCCCTAAAAATTTAGAAAATTAATATTTATCTGCCACTGGCTGTCTGTCATGTAGCCCTCAATGGCTTGCCAAAACTTGGTAAGCAACCCTCCACCCGAAATGATTGCATGCCCCTGTTATCTGGTAGATACAACTGCTAAGTTAGAAGGAAACTGGGGTCAGGTCTGAATGAGGGATTCAGCCAGGCCAGGAGATTTCAGGGCTATCTTTTCCCACAAGCTCAACATATGGGGTGCATGTCGGGAGCTCGGTGTGCCCCACCTACCTACTGCTTTTGCTCTGCCTGGGCCAAAGCTGGAAAGGAGGGTACCCTCGTTGCTGCTCTCAAGATCTCTGGTTATGGCATGTTGGGGTGCCATTGTAAGGGGCATTTGCAGTACAGCTCACTGTGGCATTTCTGGGTTTGGCATGGGTAGAGCAGAAACAGGTAGGCAGAGCACTCTCTCCAGGGGAAACAAATGGACCTGACCTGCCTGGTTGAATCAGTGGCTTCCTCAACTATATGGCTGCTTCCCCACTCTCTTGCTATGCTGACTTTTAATTTGTGTTTCCATGGCTGCCTGTAACCACAGTCAGGAGCATATGAATCATTTAGGCTCCAAGAAGTTAGAGACAGAAAAAACTCAAGTACATCCCTGACTGGGACAGGATATAGTCCTTTCCCCAAGGGAGGATGCATGCGATATTAGAGAGATTGCAGGTTTGATCTGAGGCAGAAGGCTGCTGAAAAGTGAAGAGAGATGGGGGAGATGGCTTGTTGCTCTAGAAACAGGTGTATTTTGGCTCCAAGTAGAGAGTGTTTTATACCACGGCTATTGAGCACACTGAGAAGACCAGGCAGACAGATGGACAGAGCTGCCCCCTTTCCCAGCAGCCGCGGGGTACATGGAGTCTCTGGAAGTTTTGCTGTGGAGTTAATTCCCGAGGAAGGAGCTATTTTATTTCTAAACCCTGCTGCTGCTGCTTTCCAAGCAGGAGGCTCCAGCTCCTTCTGCAGGACCTCTATTCTCCTTTTCACCACTACCCCTCCATTGACCTTTGTGTGTTACTCCAGGCTTGTGTTGACATGAGTGTAAGGAAGCTGCTGGTCTTCACTGCATCCCGCCAGGCACTGAAAGCAGCTGGGATACCTCTGAGGAGGCAGCTTGTCAAAGGAGAGTTTCCAGTGGGCTTCTTATACAAAACAATTCCCAAACAGAAATGGAGGGGAAGCAGGGAGAGACAGAGATGAAATGGGGCTGGAAAATGAGGCTGAAGGAGGAGGGGGGAGTGGCTCTGGAGAGCTGAGGACAAGATGACTCTTGTCCCAGCCAGGCACTGGAAGGACTGAGGAGGCTGAGAGAGTGCAATGGATGATGCCTCAGGGGTGATGCAGGAATCATGCCTGGGTGGGAGGCAGGAGCTACCAAGCTCAAAACAAACATGGACCGATGGTGATAATGTTCCTGGCATGGGCTAGGTGGAGGGCATGGCTAGATGCCTGCTCATGCCTTCTAGTTCCTCAGTGGCTGGCCCTGTCTCTCTGCATGGGGCTGGAGCTGCATGCAGCCAGTTACCCCAGACTCAGCAAGGTCAGACTGGCAGGGATTTGCACCCAGGGTGCACTAGCGCAAGCAGACAGCTGCAGTGCGGGGCCACCGCACTGGGTCACCACGGACTGGGATGGAGGCAGTGAGGCGTGGGGGGAGGCAATGGAGGCAGGTGGAGCAGCATTAGACCCTGTCCTATCCATGGCTGGGGGAGACGATGCAGCTGAAATGTAGGTCGGGGAGGCTGTGTGCTAGAGTGCAGGGCCCAGGTGCACACACACCTGCACCGCTTCTGGCAGCCTCCTTCACCCAGAACATTGGGGCAGGGGTGGTATGGCATAAAAAAGAGGCCTGCAATCCAGAGCTGGTATTTGCTAGTGGCTGCCAGCTTTGTGGACCAGGACCAACAGCGCTGCTGGCCTGGTAAGTCCTAGGGGGCTGGCAGGCAGCAACAGATTGGAGGTTGAGGGGGGACCTCACACAGCTCCCCTTCGCACTGGAAACACTGCCTCCTTAGTGGGTGTTTGAATGGCACATGCCCCAGCTGAGCTGCCTTGCACCCCTGCATGTTTCTAAACTTCTGTCCTTGCCTTCCCCTTCCCCTCCCTCTTCTGCAGGGAGTTGTGAAAGCTTTTTTATCTTGCCTGTTGCTCAGGCATTTCCTGTGGTACTGAGGAGCGTAAGGGACAGATAACAAAAGCACAGAGCAACAAACATGTCTGCCAGAGAGAGTAGGGAGGGGAACACCAGCCTACTGGTCCCCTGCGTGCTGTGCACTGGTGAGCCTTTCTGTTTGTCTCCAGGCAAAGGCCTGCCAGGTTCATCAGTCGCAGGGCTTTGCTGCTGTGCAAACTCCTGCAATAGGCATAGGCAAGCCCCGTTGGGACAGGTGTGCACATTGTGCAGGGCAGGGATCCTGAAATGAAAGAATGAAATATTTTGCTGCCCTTGCCCATGGGCTAACCTGGAGTTCAGGGGAGGGCTAGGGGAGCAGTAGTCTGCAAAACAACAAACCCAAAGATTTATTGATGCAGGAAGGGAAGTGGCCAGGACTGACATGCACCCCCACATGCACTCTGCGCCCTTGAATCAGGAGTGCAACTAGGGTTGGCCTAGCATGATCCTGAGCAGGGACATTAGCTGGCACCACCCTCTCCTGTGTCATTGCAGGGACACCTCTGGCATTGTGCACTGATTCCTGCAGCTTGGTTGCCCAGTACAGTGCAGGGATGGTAATAGCAGGCACTGGAGTTAATGTGGCAGGGGCATGGGAGCAGCTGCTGTATACTTGGGGTGCTTATTACAGTGTGGTTATACCTGGCTTCCTGAGCCCAGCCTCAATCCTCCGGGCCAGGTTGCTAACCGCATAATCGTCCCATCCCTTGATTATCAGAGCTGACAATACTAGTTAAAGAGCACTGACTGTGACCAGAAGCTCTCCTGAAGCTTTAGGTGACAACTAATAAATCCACTGTGTAATTAGTTGGTTGAATACTGTGGGGTTGCCCTGGGATTGGTCAGCTGGCTGCTTTGTGGGTAGTAGGACTCTGGCATGGGACCCAGGAGACCTGCCCTGCTCCACACTCCTTCCATAGCGCTGGGCATGTCCCCTAAAGTCCAGGTGCTTGTTTCCTCCTCTGTAAAATGTGGGTGACATGTCCTTCTTTCTCCTATTTTTGTTCATCTTCTATGTGGCTATGAGCAATTTGCACCTGTGGGTGCTTGCAGGGCAGTCAGCACACAAGAACTTAACCCTTAGGTATTGCTTCCAATAAAGAGCCAAACCCCTCAAAAACCAGCCACCTAGCCACATGATTACCTTGCTGCTTACAGGAGGTGGATATTGCTGCCTGTGTCAGCTTAACCTGTGTCGAGCAGTGCCTATGCCCATCACACCCTCAGTTCTTGCTTGTTCTGTCTCCTGAGGTGTCAGGGTAAAACCTCTGGTGTAATGTTCCCAGCCAGAGGTTGGGAATACTCACGCAGCCAGGACTGGGAATATGTGTGAGTATGTGTGTTTGGTGGGGGGAGGAAGCAGGGTGAAGGGAAGAGAAAGAGAGCTGCAATTAGCCAGTAAGTGTGTGAAGAGTATAATGTGAACCTGAATCCCCTTGGGAGTTCATAGGCTGGGGCCAGGGAGTATTTCTGCCCATCCGACAGCTGTGAGTCACGGGCCAAGACTCCTTGGGGCCTACCATCCCCTCACTGCAGCCAGGATTGTCAGTCCGCTGAGTGTCGGTGAGGTAGCTAAATAAAGACCAGCTTTGCCCCAGCAGAGTGCAGTGCTCCAAGGTACTGTTGCAGTCACAGCCATCTCCTACTGGTAGCCTGCCCAGTGGGGATATGCTGATGTGCCAAGCAAAGGAAACCTGAGCCCGGACTTGGGTGCTGAGCTGTGGACAAATCTGGCCTTTGTGCCACTTGGGATAGGGTCCAGTTACAGCACGATTTAGTACCCCAGGACATCTGGCGGGTGTGTCTAGGGGAAAAGACATGTGAGGGATCTCAAGGCTCCTTCTTACGCTGGGTCTAATCCCTTTGCTTCCTGGTTGGCCCCAAGGTCCTTTTTCCCTGGATCCCTATGCTGTGGGTTGGGCATATCTCATTTTTTTTGTTTGTTTCTTTCTCCCTTGCAGGATGCCAATAGCAGCTCAGGAGGCAGCACAGTGCAGCGCTCCAAGGTACCCATGACACTTGCAACCATCTCTTACTCGTACCCTGCCTCAGGGGCAACAGCTGCTGGGAGGCCAGGGGGGAGGGAGGGAGAGGTGCCTTGACATAGGGAGGGGAACTGGCAACATCTGCACAGAAGATGCTGCTGTAAGGCCAGATGCTGGCATGGGTGTGGGCTGGGGGAGGGGCTGCATCACACAACACCAGTGCCCCAGCATTAGGTCTGATGGACATTTGCAGTAATCCTCCTGCTTGGGCGGGAGGGCTGGGCTGGGCTGGGGGCAAAGGCCTTGGTTTCCTTGCTGTTGTCTGGCCCCCACTTATGGCCTTCTCTCAGTGGTTTCCATTCCCACCCAGTCATTCAGCTTGAAGGCCCAGGTGAAGGAGACGTGCACGGCTTGCCAGAAGACCGTCTACCCCATGGAGCGGCTGGTGGCTGATAAATTTGTCTTCCATAATGCCTGTTTCTGCTGCAAGCACTGCAATACCAAGCTCAGGTGTGTGAACAGGGTGGCAGGTCTTCTCTGCCTGGTGAGGAGGGGAACTGCAGACAAAGACGCTGGGCTGAGCACACACCCCAGACCCATTCAGACCATGCACCCCCAGCCTGAGCCCCCAGCCACAGCCCTTTGCTCACACTTGGTGTCCAGGGAAGAAATGGGAGGCCTCCAGGCCTCCTCAAAGCACTGCAGCTCCTCCAGTCTTATCCTATAGGGTATGATTTGGCAAGGGCCTTTGTGGCACCTCCATTTTGCAGCTCTGGATACCAGACCAGGAATAGGGAAGGGGGTGGGGGAAGTTCTCTTATCCTGCCCCAACAGCTGTGACTAAGGTGTTCACCCTCTCTTAGGCCTGGGGTAGACCCACAGCATCATGTAGCAATGCAGAGACTATACAGGTCTTTCCCCTGCCTTACCCCATCTGCAGACCTCTCCTTTTCTCCTCTCAGATCCTCTCCCCTCAACCTCACGTTCTCCCTTTTTATAAACTCCTTCATCCTGGATTCAGTTTATAATTCTACTTGCCATGACAGCCCCTGCAGCCCTCTGGCTCTCCCTGACACCCCCCATACTTCCCCATTCCCTCCAGCACACGGCTGGTGGCTTACCCTTGCCTTCTTCCTTGCAGCCTGGGCAGCTATGCAGCACTGCACGGGGAGTTCTACTGCAAGCCCCACTTCCAGCAGCTGTTCAAGAGCAAAGGCAACTACGATGAGGGCTTTGGGCGCAAGCAGCACAAGGAGCTCTGGGTGCACAAGGAGGTGGAGAGTGGGACCAAGACAGCATGATATGGCCTGGCTCCCTTTCCCTCGAGCCCAGCCAAGACAACACTGAGCCTAAAGCTGAACTGGGGGTTAACTGAGCTGCTGTAAAGGGCACTGGCGGGGCCTGCTGGGAACAGAGTTGGGAGAGGCAGTGCCCAGGCAAAGACCAGCAGCTCCACTGTGTTGCTGAACTGGAGGAGCCTTTAGTAGCAAGATCTAGGAGATATTATGTTTGGGGCCATTGAAACTGCAATGCAGAATGTGCCTGGTCTTCAAGGCCATCGGCCCAAATGGGAAAAGGGCAGGGCTGCCTGGGGTGCAAGGGGATCTTGCTAACATCCAGGCAGGAGCGCTTCTATCCCTGGGCTGAAACCAGGTTTTACCTCCCCAAGAGAGCCTCTCTGTTAACCCCTCACAGGAGTCTCCTGCCACAGGGGAAGAGAGGACTTGGGGCTCCTAGAGCCAGTGTCAAGGGGCTATCCAGCCCCTGGTCCCACCCTCTGGTCTGCCTGCTGGTGATGTGGGGAGGGCAGGCCCCCTACTTTGTTTACAGCAGCTCAGTTCAGCTGGACCAGTTCAGCTTCCCTGCTCTTGTCCTGCGACTGTTTGCCACGCTCTGTCTGTTTTTATATTTGCCTTTCAATGGGTACGTTCTGTGCTGGAGCTGGCCTTGCCCGGCGGCTCTGCACCCTTTTTATTATTTTTGTAATACAATGTTCTGAGCCTTTCCCATTGCATATCACTTTCAGGGGCACCAGAGCAGGTAGCAGTGGTGACCATCTCCCTTGGGAAGATAATAGAGGTGACTTTCTCAGTGCCCACCCGTTACACCTCACTAAGGCAGCAAGTTAAGCTGGTGCCTGTGTAAGATTCAAGGTCCCAGTGCAGCCCCCAAAGGGCTGGCAACTCTTGCTCACCTCAGACTGCCAGTGCCACAAAGCCTGGGGGTGGGTTCTGCCAAGGGCTCCCTCCATAGTGGCAGCCAGGCAATCTGAGTAGGGAAAATGGAGGAGGTGACACAGTGGGGACATGCAACATGCATTTGCCTAGGGATGGCCCAGTGTGTGCTTGCTGACCAGAGCACACTGAAAACACAAAGGACATCAGAGTCCAGACCACAGCAGAGGCTGGAGGACAGGGAAGGCATGGATAGGCCACACAGGGGGGCTGAGCACCAGCTGCAGGTCTACCCCACATTAGGGCTGAGAGGCTGGAGTATTATATCAGGTAGTATGGACCCTCTTCTCAGCACAGCTCAGCTAGAGAGCTCAGTCTGTACCAGCTTTGGGGAGCTGAGAAAGCCACAGTCTCATGGACTGCCCCAAAACCACTTCTTGCAGTGATTCTTGCTAGGTCCCAATCCCATCCCTCCCCACATTTTCTGCATGAGCTACAGACCCCTATGGGCATGTCATTTGCCTTCTCCATGCCTCAGCTTCCCCCCAAGGCCTAGGGACTGTCTAGCTCATGGGGCAGGCTGTGAGGTTCCCCTGACTACTGGGTGAAGTAATGTACTCTACCTAGCTGTGACAGCAATGAAAGACCTCCCAGCTCCCCTAGGGCTGCCATGGGGAGACTCCTGAAGGCCAGGGAACGCCCAGGCATGGTCAGCAAGGCAGGCAGCTCTGCCTGGTCAGTGTTGGGTCTCGCAATGTCTCCAAAAGCCTTCAGCACAGCACAGCACAGCACAGGCCAGTCCTTGGGACGCTGGATAATCCTGGGAACGCAAGATGACATGCAGCCTGCTTCCCTTACCTTATGCATGTGACAGCATGCTACTGGAGGGCTCCACTGATGGCGGGGGGCAGGATGCAGTCCCAACAAACCCAAGGAGCAAAGCAGTGAGTGGCTTTGGTCCAGTAAACCAGGAAGACCCACTACATGCAAGGCACTAGCCACGCTGCAGGTGAGTTTAGGCCAGAGTGAACTGCCAAGATCTTTCCACTTAAGGCTTTTGCTGCATGTGGAGAGCCCAGCTTGTGGCTCTGCTCTGGGTTATTCTGGGCCCAGAGCAAGGCTCTGGGTCACTATGGGCAGCTGATTCTGTTCCTGTCAGGTAGTGGTCCCGGGGTATGTCTGTAGGATGCTGTGCCCCTGTGGGGCCAGCAGCAGGAACTGATTACAAGGCCTCTGGATGCACAGGGTTCCCCTCCCTGACAAAGAAGGACCTATCTGTCCTGGCTGTGGCAGGCTCTTCAGCTCTCCTCTGTAACCACAGCCCACCAGAGGGACCTGGAGTAGATGCAAGCTCTGTGCCATGCATGCCCTGGGCCACACACTGTCCATGTGGGAGGGGCCCAGCCACAAACCTTCAGCTCTGTCAAGCAAGCTCCTCAATGCTCATTCAGCTACAGGGGAGACAGGGCAGCTGCAGGAGCTGCACTTCCCCAAGAAGCCCAGGCAGACAGAGGGAAAATGCCATAAACCATTCAAGCCATAGCAGGCTGGCCTTGGGAGGTCCAGGGTAACAGAGCATGAAAGGGATCCTCTCTAGGGGCAGAGACCACCCCTTCTGCCAGGAGCTAGGAGGTGTCTGGTGAGCACTTGCCACATGGGGAGTGTGTATCACTGCTTCCTGTTGCCTGGAATCAGCATGGCCCAACTGTGCATCATAGGCCCCGTACTACTAAGAGCCAATGGAGATTCCCTGTTAGCACAGAGGTGTCGCTGACTGCGCTTGGTGGGAAGAGTGCTCCCCTGACTGGCTCGTGTTGGGAGGTAAGCTTACACACCCACCTGCTGCCCCCATGCTATCTCCACAGAAGTGCCTGAGAGAGATCCCCCAGGCTTATGATACAAACTGTTGCACATGGCAGGTAGCATCAGCTAAATACCCTGTCCAGCAGAAACCAGGTGAGAGAAGAGGACCAGCTATATGAAAGCCTCCAGTGATCAAATGATGATTGAGCCTCACGTCAGGCCACTTTCCAGGGAATGGAGTATTCGCCTTTTCCAGGAACCCAAGCAGCCTGCAGCCGTTGGGGAGCACGCTGAGCCCATCCCAGGGCAAACATGTAGACTGAAAGGGCTCCAGCGTGGGAGTCCATCTGCCCAGCATGCAAGGAGCCAGGTTGTTTGTTCCTTGCAGAGGCTTCCTGCTTTAGAGAAAAGCCCAGTGCCATGCAGATGGCCTCACAGAGGTTTAGGCACCTCATCCCCTTGCAGTCCAGTGGGAATTAGGCACCTCTACCTTTGAGAAGCTGAGTCTAGCTGCTTAGGTAGAGCCTGCAAGGGGCTGCTCCTCAGGTCAGTCACATCTCTGCCCTGTTCCCTAGGGGGCTGCACAAGCATGACCCAGAAAACCCCTGGAGCTAGGCCATGCAGCTAAAGGGATTTGCCTGTGCCTGTGCCTGCCAGGGCTGGGCAGCTTCCAGCTGCACCTGCCCCGTTGCTACTTCTCCCTACTCTCTCGACTCTGGTCTGACATGGGCTGGATGGCTTCTGTAGCATGCGCCTCCACGCCAGGGCCAAGCAACTGGAAGCTGCACCCATACTGCTGCCATTCTCCCTGCCCCTCCAACTTCCTAGCTGCAATGTGGGTGCAGCTTCTAGTGAAAAGCCACACTTGGACCAGGTATTTGCAAACTGCATTTGCACTGCTGCCACCACTTCTCCCTTGCCTGGCTTACAGTGCAAGTGTAGCTTCCAGTGGGGAGCTGTACTGACACTGGGCAGCTTTCAGCTATGTCTGCACCATAGCTGTGGGAGAGTAGGGGGAGTGAGGAGAAATGGCAGCAGCACAGACACAGTTTGCAGATACCTTGTTCCAGTGCAACCCCACCACCAGCTGGAAGCTGCACCCACTCCACAGCCAGGGAGCAGGGGGCACAGCTCCCCCTCTTTGAAAATAAAGATAAGAGTGCCCATGACCATTACAGGGGCTCTTTTACAGGTTAAGGGCTTGGAGGCTGAAGATACCATGATAATAGGGGTGCAGATGTACTTTAGATAGAGGTGGGAATTGGAGAATGTGGGCAGACGCTTCGTAACCTAGAGTTGCTTCTGCCTCTGGAAGAACCAGCTGCCTTCCAGGGCATCCCCGTGTATCCTGGTCCTGGGAGTCTGTCAGCAGGAAGGGACCAACTGCAGCCTTGCTGTGGCTGAGGTGTAAGAGTGACATTCTCTGGCATTGCCTGGAAGCCAAAAGCAGGTTCTACCCAGTGGTGGCTGCTTTACGTTAATGATATCAGAGCAACAAGGGCCCTGGGACACAGGCTGAGACACCCAAGGGGGATGCGCCTTTCTCAACTACTGAGAGAACAATCAAGTGAAAACACCCCCTTGGAGCTGGACCAGTGTGAATCACAGTGGTGCCCAGCCCTCATAGCACGAAGCACCATTCAAGGGCCTAGAGCAGTGTGGCCTTGTGGGCACATGTAGGATGGCCCTGTTTTGAGAAGGGAATTGGACTAGATGATCTTGTGAACCTGCTTTCCTATGATCCTAATTTCACTGGTCTCGGTGCCGCCAGCAGCTAGCCTGCACAGGCCCAGCTGGGACTGTGGGCACGTACACAGGAGGCCAGCCCATGCTGCCAGAGTGTGGCAGGTGCTACCCAGAGTGCAGACAGAAGTTACATTTATCATGCAATCAGCCCCCTGAAAGCACGCTACAGCCATACCATGTTATGCCTGCACAGTTGCAAAGTGCTTTAAAAGTGGCTGATCACACAACAAATTAACCCTCATCAAATGAGGGATGAGATGAAGGTGCTCCACTTCAGACCGTCTTAGAGAACTTGTGTTCCCTACAGTTGATCTGCCCTGCATTTGGGGTGGGTGCGTTCCTCTCCTGCAGGAAGACTTAATTCCTCCCTCCCACCCACTGCCCCTCCCCACCCAACAGGCAAATGTTGGGCGGGGGGGAAATCACTCTAACTCATGGCGCTTTATGTAAAGTACCACGAGTTAAAGCAGGGGCCTGCATGTCTGTCACAGCCCTCAAGTAAAGCCAATGCAGGGGATCCCTGCCCATCCCCACTCATGCTTCCTGCTTGCAATAAAACCATGCCTTTCAAGACTGGCTCTGCTGAGTGAGTGACAAGGTCACTTCTCTTCTTCCTGCCTTTCACCTCCCAGCCTCCATCCACCTGGTCTATTTGGAGGACCCACATGAGTTAGCTAGTCTGCCTCCTTGTGTAGATGGCAGATGCACAACTCCTAGCCACCCCAAGCAGCTGCTAGATTGGGACCATGTTGCACTGTGAGGGTGCCCAGTGCCCAGCACCATCCTCTCAAGTGGGGCCACTGGAGGCTGATGTAATACAAAGCTGAGCACTCCCAACACTGGGGCCTAAGAGCTTCACTTTTCCTATGGGCCGCTGCCTGGGCTCCTAGCCCAAATCAGGTTAACAACGTGAAAGAGATAAGGGATATCAAAATCTAACATATATATCACCTCCCTGGGGTCCAGCCACTTGCTACCCTTTCCTTGCCTGACCTGTGCTAGGAGCAGGCCCTTGCCGGTGACAAAGCTGCCTTGAGACACCATTTTCATGCAGGGATTGGAAAATGATGCATGAAGACACCTATGACCCCATGGGAAGGGTGTTGTGGCCCTGGCAGGAAGAGGGGTGATGGGAGGGGAAAGGTCTTTGTCTGGGAAACTGATTTAGCAGACACACTGGTTTCACTTCCTATTTCTGATGTTTCACTTCCCCGTGTTCTCAGGGTTGCCGCTGTTTGGGTACCCAGAAAAAAGACAGTGAGATTTTGAGTCTCTCCTGATCAGATTAGAAGGATTGGGGAATGGGAGGGCAGGGGTGAGAAAACTATTTCTGAATTAGGGGGCCTTACATTTTTAAAAGCTAGAGGCAAGAACATGGAAGGTAGGGAATTATCTTCCTCCTTCTCTGGGATTCTGTTTCACCATGGCCGTGAACCCCATGCTCCATGAACCTCATGGATCCCCTATTGTGCTGCCCACACATAGCCAGAAAAAAATCCCTGAAACCTGGTGAGAATAGCAGCTCTGTACAGGTTAGAGAGATATGGGAGATGAGGCCAAGCCATGGCCTGCCATGCTGTAGACTTTGGCCGTTTACTTCCCTTCCTGATGCAGCAAGCAGGAGACCAGAGGCATGTGCTTGGAATGGGACTGGATCCCAGTGCTTGATCCTTGCCTCAGGATTTAGGGAGAAGGAAATGCTCAATACTGAGGGCTTGTGCCTGGAGGATCCTGACCCCACCATGCTTCGCGGAATGGGTGCAGCACATGAAGCAGCTGGGTGCTTTGTTGACTACACAGAAGTGCGCTGATCTCGCATCTCCCGGCTGCACATACAATGCACAAATTGGGAAACAGACTTGCCTGAGATGCAGACTGGGTCAGCAGCTCACCAGCCTTGAGCCTCCAAAGATCATAAAGCCAGGCCTGAAAACCAGAGCAGACTTTTTAAGCCAATAGTTTAAAGGCAGGTTGCCCCTTTGCTTCTGCTCAGCTGACGTGCTAGCCCGTGCAGAGACACTCCCTTGGGCATTAGAAGCCAGCTGTGTGGCTGTCACAGAGCCTGGGTGCGATCTCGGTGACTTCCAAAGGAAGTGTGCACATCCCCTGAGTGGCAGCTGCTGCGGCCAGAGTGGAGCGCAGAGCCCAGCTTCCCCCACCTCGTCCCCTCCCCGCGGGCAGCACTGCCAGAGTAGAGCCCGTAGGGGAGAAGGGGCAGGTTGCCTGCTGCAGGCTCGGGGCTCCCTGCCCTGCTGTCCTCCCCCTGGGGGCGCCACAGCCCAGTGAGCAGCCCCCATGGCTGCCAAGCTGAAGCGCCCCTTGCTCACCTGGCAGCAGCGTGGGCACAACTCCATGCTGCCACCATCGCTGTGTCTCACCTTGGCGGTCCTAGTGGTGCGGCACTCCCTCCCACAATAGGTCTCACCAGCTAGGCCACAGGAGCTGGTCTGATTCGGCTGCAGCCCCACACTGCACTGTGGGCACAGGAATCTCAGGGGCACGTTTATTGCAACCCTATCTGCGGATGTTGCCATCCCCTTTGGGGGGGTGCAACCCAGTTTGGGAACCGCTGCCCTAAGGCTTTGTTCTGACCTCATAGGACTCCCACAGACCTCAGTCCCACAGGAAGGGATTCGACCGCTCCTTCAGCTGAACCCAAGCCAGTGCCTGACAGTCACTTAAATTGAGGTCTGAGGTGGCAACGAGCTCCTCTGAGCAGAACAATAAATAAACCTGGGGCACTTCTCATTTGCCTTCTGGTCTCTGAGCCTTCGTGCTGCGTGTGGGCTGTATTTTTCAGGTATTGCTCCACAGTCCCAAGGTTTAGAAACTTTTGATCACTAAATGGAAGCCGAGATGGTCACAGTCACCTGACTCTGGGAGCTGGGGCTTTTAGATTGCTGCTAACCCGCTTCGTGGTAAATCCACAAGTTAACCGCACCGGGTGATGCTGAATAGCCCACGCCTGCTCCCCTGCCAGTGCTGGTAGCGACTCCAGCAGGAATCTGCTCCCACGGAGCTTGGGTTCACCGCCCCTTGCCTCCCTCTGGCTCAAGCAGCAAGGCAGGCTCTAGAGCCCAGCACGCGAGGGTGCTTGATCTCTGCTGCCGTCTACTAGGGCTGTGCAATGCTTCTGTAGCTGATTCAATTCAAAGGCGATTTGGCCTGATTCAGTGGCCGAATTTCCAAATCCGAATCGCATCAGGAGACCCGTTAAAAGGTCCAAATTGAATTGGAAACCTCCAAACGGACTGGGGGATTTGGATTTTGGGGCTTGTAGCAAACAGAAACTGAGAAGAGGGAGGGAGATGGGGTGATCTTCAATACGTGGAAAAGGCTGGGGGGGGGGGGGAGGGCGGGGAAAGACCGCTCTGATAGCGGTATCCGTAGCTGGCCAGTGACTGCGATCTTGCTCTGAGTTCCCTTCCAATCCCAGTGCTCTGGGGGAGGGATGTAGAAACAACACATAAAGCTGTCTGAACTGATCTGTGCCTTTCGTGAGCTGTCTGTCTCTCGGACCAGCAGCGTCTGAAAGGCTCTGGCTTGCTACATAGCAGGACGGGCAATTATTTTGGGCTTACTGAGTTTTGGCTAGCCATCGAGGGTCACATGACAGGTGGCCAGGGGCAGAAAAAGATTAATTTTCTAAATTTTTTAGGGACCCCACCACATTTTGCCCAGCCCTGCTATGTAGTCTCTTGCTAGCTAGTCTCTCTTCTTGTAAGTTGTATCCAATCTTATCCTACCTACCCTTGCCTACAATCCCTACTGTTATCCTTATCCATTCCTTTCAACTTATTCTCTCAAAATCCTCTTTGTTCTTGTTAGTGTGTCTTGGTTCTTTCCCTCCACAAAAAGAAATCTGTGTTTGCCCTGACAGCGTGTCATCACCGTGCAGGAAAGCGCAACATATATTACACACACATTTTGCAGCACACCAAGCATGCTGGAAAAGCAGGTGCCAGGTCTTCTGGCAAGGGGAGGGAGAGGGAGCAGGGGGAGAGCTGCAAGTCGTCTCCCCCCCAAACACAGATGCATCCTCTTTCCTGGCAGTGATGAGTCTTCTGCTGCTAGTGGGAGCAAGGAGGTGGTAGCAGTGCCTGCACCTGCACCACCACCACTAACACCACCAATCACTGTCCCTCCAAATCGGCCAAATCTGAATCCAAAGTGAACGCTTGCTGCTTTGTACAGGTCTACTGACTACCCCTTTGGTCCCGAGTCCCTGGCCTGCAAGTCAGTAACGAGTCAACACCAGGCAGTTACACCCAGCAGGATCTCCTTCATGGCCCTTTGTTTCGCTCCCTCCTTGCTACCCTACCAGAGCAATTTCCCAGCACTAGTTTGGCCCTGTCTGGAGTATACCTTTTGGCTCCTGTGCCTCACCAATATGTCATGTAGACAATGTCACTGGGCTTCTTTGCAGCAAGCAGGGCTGGTGGCACCCACGCCACTGCAGTTCACACGTTTGCTCCCAGCTGCTGCGCACTGGCCCTGAGCCTCTAGCTTGGAGCACCAGCTCCTCCATGAACAATGCGTGGCCCTGGTGACTTTGGGGGCACGGTGGCGGCAGGCGCGTGACAGCAGTAAGCGGGGAGCTCCCGCAGACGCCACCGGCAGCGTTGGTGGTGCACGCCCTAGACGTCACCAGTGAACTCCTCCTCCCCCATTCCAGCTGCTAGCAGCTTCCCTGGGCAACCACAGCTTGTGCCCGGGGCAGTCAGTGCTGTCCAGGACAACAGCCTGAACGGTGGGGAATCCCAGTTTGGACAATGTGGAGAAGACCAAGTTCTGCCAAGGGAAGCAGCTCTGGCCTGGAGGGGGAGAGCAGGCATTAGTGCCCCGGCTGGGAGGCTGGCTTGGCTCTTTCTTCCTTTGGAGACGGGGAGCACTCAACTTGGAGTGCCGGGGAAGAAGAGGGGTGTAGGTTGTAGCCGTGTTGGTCTAAGGACATAGACAAACAAGGTTCTTTCGGTAAATCCAATATCTTTTATTAGACGTACTCAAATAGTTGGAAAAATTCTTCTTTGCAAGCATTTGGGTACAGATACCCTTCGCCAGGCTGAGGAAGCATCTGCAGTTAGTCTGTGCTTTTCCTGGGTGGAATAATAAAGCATCCAGAGGCCAGTACCTATGCAAGAAAGCCAGTCAGTGAAAATGTAAATTGTAGTAGTCAAAGGGCGAGAGAGGTGGGGGGAGGAGGGGAATGAAGGTAGCTGTAGTCAGAGGGAGGAATAGGGCTCCCCCTGGCGGGCATGCTGCAGCATTGCACCCAAAGGATTGCCACCGCCAGGCGTCAATGAGCGGGTGGGCCAAAGGCGGGTCAGGAGGATGAAAGAGCGCTGCACCCACTTTGTGCTAAAGGGAACAAGGCCTGGAGGAAAGAGCAAGTCAAGGCAGTTGTGAGGCTGCTCCAACAGTTGGGGCATCTTTGATGTAGCAATAACTTTCCTGTTCTTCCCCATCTTCTGCCAGCCTTGTACGATCAGTCAGTTTTATTCCCCTCCAGTCTTTGATGCTGATGGTCCAGCTTGTCCTAGGTTTTCCTCCTCCTCTTTCTCCATTCGCAGTACAGATGGTGTTGGTAAGGGTGCCGGGCTTTCTTGTTACATATCCAACCATCTGCAACTTTCTTCTTTTTAGGATTTCGAGTAAGGGTGTGTATTTGCTGACTTCTTGCCTGGTTTGCTGTTTCACAGATTCATTTGCCCTGCGTCTAGTGTAGGGTATGCGTAGAAGTCTTCTAAAGCACCACATTTCAAAGGTCTTAATTTGCTTTTCCGGTGCCTTGAATGTCCAGGTCTCGCAGCCATAGAGAGTTGTTGAAATGACAACAGCATGCAGTAGGGTGAGTTTCATTTTCATTGTGATATTGCCACTAGCCCAGATTTTCTTCATCTTTGGTAGTTTCCCAATGGCAATGGCTATTCTTACTTCTTTTTCTGATGTAGCATCTTCTGTGATGGTTGCTCCAAGGTATTTAAAGTGTATTCTTTCTCTAGCTTTTCATTACCAATTTTTACAGATGTATCATCATTGCCACCGGCTGATGTTATCATTGCTTTGCTCTTCTCCACACTCATTTCCGTTCCATTTCTCTTCATAGCTGCACTAAACTGTGCTGGGAAAGGAGCTTGGACGAGCTCATCTTGGGCCATGTTCCAACCCCACCTCTCACCCTTTCATGCTGCCCCAGCACAGCGAAGGGGCTACAGCAGCTCCAAGAAGAGTATGCCCAGGACAGGAGCAAATTAAACTTTGTCCTTGTGCACAGCCCCCAGCAGAGAGAAGGATAGCTCAGGCACTAGACTACAGAGCAACAAAGGAACAGGTCAAATATGGCTGCAGTGAGAGCAGCCTTTGGGCTGATCCAACATACAGGAGGGGCCACCACAAATGACCCGTGCCCCCGGCGGCTGGGGGGGCACGATGGCAGGAGTGTGGCAGCAGGAGTGTGGTGGTGGTGGTGAGTGGGGAGCTCCTGCAGATGCTGTTGGCGGGGGTGGCAAGTGCCAACCAGAGATTGGCGACCACCTGCAGGCACTGCCGGCAGCAGCCAGCGGGGATTGCTGGCTGCCCACAGACACTGCCAGCAGCGTCGGAGGCAGGGTGGCGAGCAGCGCCTTTTTGTAGGGGGTGCACTGCCACGCTTAGGAGGTGCGCATGCACCCTCTAGGTGTCACCTCTGGGGGTCACTGCAGCACTCAGGGAAGGCATCTGGCCCTTGCACCCAGCAAGTGGGCTCAAACATGACTGAACAATTCTGCAAGCAGCACGTTTGCCCTGGGAGGTCAGCTCACATCATGCAGAAGGGGGTGGGGGAAGCCGTAGTGTTGTAACCCAAACCAAATGGCCTTAAGCCAATTGAAAAAAGCCACAGATGATATCTCTACAGCAGGATAACTCCATCCACCCAAAGTCACATCAAGCTACATCCATGTCAGTAAAGAATATTGGCACAGACTACACGTCCGCCGCCTCAGGTTTTCCCCATGAAAAGGCTTTGGATAGCTAACCCAAGCCTAGAAACAAAGCCCAGAAGTGGAACATGAACACACTCCAGTCCTCAGTCACGTAGTGTTTCGGGCAAAAAATGAATGAGAATCCACTGCATGTTTTTACTGTCAAGATCCCCAATTACTGAGTCCTTATAAGACACAATGCACCTGGCAAATATCATAGTACCATTAACAGCAAGTGACATGTGGAGAAAGCAAGCCAGCGTTTCCTGGACATAATGCAACACACTCCACACACACATCCAAACACTTCTGGGATCCAGAAAGCTGAGAGTTCCTGGTTCAGGAGCTCCTGTCCCAATATAAACAGCCATTATGGGGCAGGATAATAGAGCATGTTACAGATTTATAGTGACATTTGCATTAATCTCAAAACCACTTAATACTTAAAGGAAAACTCCAGCCTAAAATCACCCCCACCTCAACACTTCCATTCACACCTTGTACAAGCAGCAGCACTCCCAGTACCAGGCAAGCACACCCAAAGGCAGTCTCTTATATGTGTTTCTGTTATACGTCTATTAGTGTTTTTTGAGTTGTTGCTGTTGTCTTCAACCTCCATCAGCCACAGTCCATTGTTTCCTTCCCTCTGTAGAGCCCTGAGCACAACAAGCAGCAAGGGACAAATGTATATGACCATAAAGTCACTGCAGGTTGACTCAGAGACAATGATGCTAGATTTTGAAGCTCAGGCTAATATAGCAAAAAGCTGCCAGTGCTGTGTGTTAGGCCAAACAGAATGAGCTGTGGAGTCAAGGCAGTAACAGGTGAAGCCTCTTCCCAGCAGACGAGAGGCGGCCGGTTGTGCCTCTAAGACATTCTAGGTTCTCCCATTTGCAAGTCCAGGAAATGAGATACCTGATGCTGTCCCAGAGCTACGTTCTTCATGCAGCACTAGGGAACACACCTCTCATCTCCCCTCAGCCTCACACCAATGCCATGCCTGCCTCTAGTCTTCCTCTATAGTGTCAAACTCATCTGACCCTACAAGCTGGATGAGCAACAGGGGGCTGGTCCACAGGTTGGACTGAGCCAATGGGCCGGCAGAACCTGGACCCCTCCCCCCATGCTATGTCCAGCACCCATGGCACCTACTCTGGCAGCTCCAGGGTCTGCACTGCGTGCAGTGTACATCCCAAAGCAGCCACTGCATGTAGCACAGATCTTAGACCAGCTGGAGCAGGCACTACATGCAACAGAGCACCTGCCCTGGCTAGACTACATCATGTCTGGGGTCTGCATGGCACGCAGTGCCCCCAGGGGCTGTTCTGGGACTGCAATGCACACAGCACCTGCTCCAGATGGCTCAGGACCTGTGCTGAAAGCAGCACCTGCAGCACTGGCCCTGGACTACCTGGAGCAAGCATCATGTCCCAGAGCACCTGGGGTGGGTGTCACAGTTCTCAGAGCAGCTGGAATGGGTGCAGGACGTGGTGTGCATTCCAGGCCCTGCCCTTGGGGTTGGTCCTGGTCAACTCATACCTAGAGGCAGTATCCAGGTCTAGATAACAGGGCTCTACAGGCCAGATCTGGCCCATGGGCTATGTTTGGCACCCTGGCTCTGTGTGATCCTGGAAATGGCAAAAACAGTATTCTAGTCACATCCTCTAGGAACTGCCATGCTCTCAGATCCTTACCAGATACTCCTGGTACTGTCTTGCCTGATGAGGGTTAGTAGGGGACATGCTGCATGACAGCATGTCTGGTTTTTCTCTGCTGTGGAACTGCATGGCACGGCTGGCATTTCATCCTTCAGGTTTTCTGTTGCATCTGATTGTGAATCCATTTATTCTTATCCTGCTGCTCTTTGCAACAGCACACTGGTATTTTACTCAAATGGAAACTAGGTGCTCCTTGAGAGTAGCTCAAGAAAAAGCCACAGCGGGGCCTGGGGTCATGCTTCAGAAGCTGGTGTCTCCACAGAAGAAACTTGCATCCCAGCCTCTGCTCAAGTGACTAAAGATGCAGGAGCTGCAGGAAAAGGCAGGATAGCACCAGCAATTTCAATTAGATGTTTGAGTAGAGGCTTCTGAGGGTTTGGCAAACACTATTTCTGCCTTCTGCCAGGACAGAATAGATGAAAATTAGATGCACTGATCTCCATTGCACTTGCGCCTAAACCCCCAGTCAGTTTTACAGGTCTCATCCCCACATTTCCAGTATATTCAAATGAGACTGCAGATTCTTCCTCATAGTAGGAGGCTGTGGGCTTGAAAACTGAATACTCAATTGTCATTTGCCTGAAGAACCACAGCTCGGTTCCCCTCTTCAGACTGCTTTTCAAAAAAAGCCAGTTACATGTTAAACAGAAAGCCATTCTGGAGCTCTCCACTGTGCCCTAATACTTGGATTAGAATGGGTAGCATCTGATTACTTCATAAGTTCATGAAGTGAGTGCCAAGTTCACTTCCTAAGTGCCATGTACTCATGGGCTTTTCTAGGTTGCTTACCTCCAGGGCTTCCACTGTCTTACCAAGTAGCACAGGTAACCATGACCTGGCATTCAGTTTTCACCCGGTTTCCTTCTTTAGCCAAGGTCATACCTACCCTAGTTTCCAGAGGTTTCAAAGGAATTGGTCTGAACTCCTCAGGGGTCCACTCCTTCTCCAGCCAGGACCTTGCATCCACAAACAATTCTCCACTACAACCAGGACACAAGCAGTCAGTACTACAGCAGATAGTAGTTTGATGAGCCAGGCCTGGATTACAGAGCTCACTACTACATTAGAGAAGGGCATGATCTACATGCAAAACAGGCTTAGATCTGGCACTTCCTAGGGCAGATTCTCACACAAATGTCCTATAAAACTGAGCGGGCTGTTCTCCTGCAAGCCAGAAAGAAGGTTATTAGTTTTGTTTTTTTTCATATTTGGAAAGCCCTTGGGTACAAGGATGGGGGCCACATCATTCACTTTTCAAACTCCAATCCCATCCCATTGCTTCTTCCAGGCTTTTAGGAACAGAGGAACAGGAAAGGGCTGAACCCAAGCCCAAAGTCCAATAGTATGGATTTTTCCAGAGGGCACATATCCGCCTGGCCTCCGGAGCCAACTGTTTTCAGTGCTTTGCAAGGAATGATGTCTCTTCCTTTGCCTCTCAGGCAAGTCCTTGGGGCCTACTCCCTCAAGCACAGGGTCAGCCACATGGCCGACACTTGTGAAGCATTTTACTCATTCACCGAAGGCACCACTTGCATTTGGGTTGTTTGTAGGAATTCTATGCAGGTTAGACAGCAGAAAAACTTTTAATATAAATGATAATTTTATTGTAAATAAAACGATACATTGGCCTGGCTTTGCACTGCAAGCCCCCGGTCGGTATATATAATTAGATAAACTACTGGTTCAAGGTCTTCTGCACAACCCAGGTTAAAAT
The DNA here is from genome assembly GCA_030014935.1 of Caiman crocodilus. Lineage (NCBI taxonomy): Eukaryota > Metazoa > Chordata > Crocodylia > Alligatoridae > Caiman > Caiman crocodilus. Next base: position 126,144,137 of record JAGPOW010003648.1, on the reverse strand, counting down.
AGTTTCTTCCTGCTCCCCATCATCATGTTACGACTCTGGAATCTTTTCCTTAGTCTCTGAAGTGTTTCCCAGGCATGTCTCCCCTTCCCAACTGGGACTTCCAGAAGTGCTTGGTGTGATCAGCTCCTAATCAAGGCTAAGGATTTGTACCAACTGAGGACATATATGGGGTAATCCATGTTGGTGTGAAATAATCAGGGAAAAGGTAGGGCATGGTGATCTCTTAGAGACTAACTGTTTCAAAAGGCATGATCTTTAGCAGGCAACAACCTACTTCATTAGATGCCATTTGAGAAGAATTCCAACAGTGCTGTAGCAGCCACCCTGCCCTGCCCGCTGCCTAATCTAGGCTAGGACTTTCAAAGAGACGAAAGGAATTTGGTGTTTAGATCCCACTGAGCTTCACTAGATATCTTGTTTCCACTGAACAATTCCATCTTACACACTCTCTCTCTCAAGGGCAGGTGTCTGGGTGGTCGCCACAGAAAAGTCCCAAATAGATACAAACACCCCCTCCTAAAACAGCATGTAATAAAAGCGTGCATCAATGGGAACAAGTTCTCTCTGCTGTACAGCTCTGAATGCTTGAGTTTTTCCTGGTACAGCATATCCAGAAGCAACACAAGCTACCCCAGCTCAAATGAAACCTTGACTGTGGTACTTGAGTGGGTGCCAATTTTGCCCTTGATTAATTTGTTTTGCGATCACTTTATAGCAAAATAAGGGAGCTGCTTTCATGATCTACAACCACCTTTAACCCAAGTATTCACTGTTTTTTTGTTTGTTTTTTTTTTAAACACAGCACCCAGGTTGCCAAAACCTACAGCAACTTGGGAGAGACGGTTCAGGTCAAGTGGAGAACAAGCAAATAACCTGAAATGCACAGAATCGTCACAGCAAGACCAAAACGCCACTCTGTTTCCTCACAAGCTCAATGGGAGATGAACCTCCACCTGTCAGCTTGGTTTGCTCCTCTGCTAAACGTATCATCAGGGTGATGGTTGTAACCGTGTTGATCTAAGGACATAGGCAGACAGGGTTCTTTGAGTAAATCTGATATCTTTTATCAGCTGTGCTAATAAAAGATATCAAATGTATCATCAGAAACTTACAGGCAAGACATGCAGCAGTCTCCTAACGGAAATTTTTCAGACATTTCATTTTAACAATCTAGAGTGGGATTTGCCCCAGGGAAAATGGTCTGTGCAGAATTATTCTTCAGAAATTACAATATGCTTCACTTATGCCGTCTTGATCCCTGGAGGGTCCCAAAGCTCAGCAGACATGGAATGCCCCTTTTTCCTTCAAAGTTACTTGGGACAGACATCACCGATTAACTTTAGGCCAGGCTTTATTCTTATGTACACAACTCTAGCAGTGTAAATTAACTGTAACAGTGAGCATATTGCAATGGATGCCCTTTTCAGTCTTGTCACTGCTAAGACAGTGGAAAGAGGCCTTAATTTGAGAGCTGGATTCTTGAGTTTATTCCAGTGGCTTCAATCCACTAATGAATTGAGGAATCTAGATTTTCAGTGAATTACATCTAAGTGACTGACAGAGCCTGCAAGGAAACAAAGGTGGCATTTGGGGCTGGCACTACTCTTTATAAACCATTGGCAAATTCTCTTGCAAAACCAGCTGCTTTTTTTTCCTTTTTAAGTTCATAAAGGCGTCAGAAATTGATTCCCATCCCCCCAACCCCACCCCACCCCATAACAGTCAAGTCGATATATATAAAAATCATCAAATATGATCTTTTACGATATAAATAAAAAAGGTATGAGGCGTCAAAGTTTACATGATGGTAAAAAGAGCTAAAAAAGAGCGATACAAACTACATTCATAAAAGTGCATCTCCAGACAGACAAGTAATGCTTTGGCTTGTTCTTGTGCCGAAGAGGTGGCATTGGGTCAGGTACAGAATTGAAATATAGAAATCCAAGCTGGCATACCACGTTCTCAGACAGAACCCTGTCACTGTACAACTGCTACTGACTCATTAATACAAACTGGAATACAAGCGTATACAGAGTAGGCACATTTCAGTATAGTCAGGGAGAGGGTGGGGGTGTTTAGCAGGGTAAAGGACCTGGCATCCGAGTCCAAGTTACTCTTTGCTCCAGGACAGTCTTCCATAGCTATGCATGAGGTTAAAGCCACAACAGATCCTGAGGATTTAGTTGCATTGAAACAAAAGTTTACACCACATCCTCATCCCCAAGTCTCCCAAAGAATTATGTGCTTGATAGTGAGTAAAGGCAATGGTGGCAGAGCTGGATCCTTTCTGAGGACAAACCAGGGTTAAAGGTGCCGAGTCAGGTCAGGACACCCATCTTGCCCCTCACTGCTGCCACACCTTCATGCCAAATTGAAGAAAGAAAAGGGCTCTAATCTTTGGTACGTGTCAGGCATTAAGTGGTGGCTGTAAGTTATAACATCACAAGCCTGGAATATGCTATCAGCCCTGGTGGAAAAACAGCTCAGTCTACTTCTACTAGGAATATACATGTGAGGGAGTCTTCATTGCTCTGCACCTTGGGAAGTCAATGTGTAGCAGAGCAAAACTGGCATAAGCACTTCCTGCAAAAGAGCAATAGTGTTCCCTCTTCATTTTGCCCCGGTATAAATGACACCAAGGTGCAGGGCAACTAAGAGACTGGGCTTATGTTTTGAAAAAGATATTGGCTCAAAAATCCAGGATTTTAGAGGCTCACTAGGAGTGTTTCCATTGGAATTAAACAGGGTATGGAAAGGTCTTTCCATAACAAATTGCCCTGAAGTGCTTGTAACCCAAACAAGTGCGTTCTTGTATTCAAGCAGGAAAGCCTGAAGGCAAATCTGGCAAAATACAAACCTGCTTTCATCACTTACACATTGCTCTGAGTCTGGTCCAGGAAAACCACTTCAGATTGTTCAGTCTTCTCAGCTGTATTATCCTGAGGGGTAATTTATCACATGAGGAGGAGGAGGGGAGGCTTTGCTTTTATTAAAACATGACTGAACCTGATATGAGTGTCCTTTTAAAGAAAGTCTTCATAACTTCAGTGCTCTGTCACTACAACCAGAATTTCTAGTGTACCAGTCAAAATGCAGCAGGTGAGAGTGGCAAGCCACCAGAGACTTAGACATCAGAGGCTTTGTACATATTTAAAGCAAGAGAGCAAGAGGACTGCAGTATGCAATGCCTGTATCTCTGGGGGACCAATACCATTTTTCAAGTCAATTTCAGACACACGGGCACAGAAAAAGGGCTCTTTCCTTTAGCCTCATTGACAGACATGGCTCAGCTTTCTCAAATGTGGGGGAGATTTTTTTTTTTTGGAAAGATTGTGGAAGCCTTGAATGAAAATGTACATGTTCACAAAACACCCCCACACACTGACGGATTGCTTTTGGTTTCACCCTTCACCCAGGAAACTAGTGTCCAGCAATCTCTTCCCATGTTAAAAAAAAAAAAAAAAGGGGTAACCCACTTTCCTTGTCTATGAGCCTGGCCTAATATAAGTAGGTCACCCCTCCCTGAAGTAAGGTTTGGGCACTGATTAAATCATCTTTGGTTTAAGGGATTGGTAAAACTAATTTACCACAAGATCGGTGCAGCAGAAAGCTGTTCTACAGAAATCCCTTCCATGAGACTTTTGAGCCACAAGGAGGTACAACAGGAGCACAGGTTTGCTGGTTTGGAGGACGCAAGCTAACCCTGCTCTTTGGCAGTCAAGTACTGGACTTGCCACCTCTGCAGCAGAGTCCTCCACTCTCGGCTCTGTAGAGACCATGCTCTGCTGGAACCTCTCAACAATGATCCTGATATTTGGATAGAAGCCCCCCACCCTGCAAATCCCTTGGGTTCATTATAAAATAATACTATTCACATATTCTTAAATCAATATTTTCTGAACACCTTCAGATGCTGAATACTTAAGAAGAAAAATATATATAATTGTATAGAGAATGTGTGCTCAGTGACACATGGCTTGGATGGATCCTACTAGAGAAGCCTGGAAAAACCTAGGAGTCTAGAAAACAGGGTTGCCCACACTGTACAGGCCTCGTGGGGAGAGCCGGCTGGGATGGCCGTCCATGTGTCTGCTCTGAAAAGTGTAGCTTCTTCAGTCCAGATTTCTGCTGCCCATGTACATTCAATGGGACCTTTCCTGGATCCCTCTGCTTGCGCCTGCAGAAGACATGCAGCCAATTGCAACTTCACATCATGAGAACAAAGCCAAAAACACAGCTCTGTGTTGCACAGCTGTTGGTAGAATATCAGTCCAACAAAGACTTCAGGACACAAGAGCAGACTGCAGGTTCCTTGGCACTGACCTACCCAGAGGAACAGGACAGCAGAGTTGGCATTTTGAGGATGCAGCACCACATTGGGCAGTTGTGGTTATACCAGACAGGGACACAAACTCCGCACCTTAGAAGGGAAGTAATTTAGTACAGGAGCTGTGCAAAGTGATGTCTGAGCAGCTCTTCAGCTGAGGGTCTGTGCCTGGCATCCACAAAGATTCGCTTTAGGAAGTCTCGGCAATGTTCTGATATGTGAGAGGGGAGCTGGGGGTTGGTGGGCTGGGTGGCAATCTTGAAAATGGCTGCCATGGCTTCGTACTCCGCCCAGGGTGGTTTCTCCGTCAGCATTTCCACGACAGTGCAGCCAAGGCTCCTGGAGAGGCGGACAGGGGAAAACAAATGAGACTGGGTTTCATGCAGTAAAGCTTAGTGTGTACAGCGTGGCTTTGTAGTATGGATAGAGCTCTGCTCTGAAAGGAAACTATAAAAATGGCCTCATCCTTGCAAGCCCATTAACTGCATGAATTCTGTGCCAGACCTGCTGGGGAGAGACATAGTTACTTTTTACTGCTGCCAGCCCAGCACAGACAACAAAGCTCCAGAGGAAGAGAACTAGGCTCCAGTGTGGCTCTTACAGCATAGTAAAGCATCCTCCCTGCAACAGTGCTGTGCCCAAACTGCGCCTGTAGGTAATGCCTGTGCTACCCACCAAGGAAAGCAGGTGACAGAGATGCTGCTGAAGGTGTCGTTATTTGACCTTCTGAACTAACATTACAGATGGTGTGGAAGTGGGACAGCACTAGCTTATTCATCAGGTCTCAGGAGGGAAACTATGCTAAGCCACAAGCTAGAAGAGATGTTTTGTACTGATGAGGAATTCCACTGGGCCATTTTGACAAAAGTTACTCTTTGGAGTAGAAAAAGCTGATAGCCTCAACATCCCCGTGTGGAAAGAAAGCTCCCCCCTTTTCTGAACGCCAAATTCCCAAGTGCTCAATAAGCTATACCTGAGCTCTTACACTGTGTTTGTCATCAGTAAATTTCAAAATGCAGCAGAAGAGTGATTGGTACCATTACTTCTATTTTACAGATGGAAAAACAGAAGCAGACAGGAAGCAACTTTCTTAGGTTTTATTCAAGCTGGCCAATGACTGAACAAGCTTTTGAAAGCAAAGGCAGCTTTAATGCCTTTTGGAAAATGAGCAAAATCCACTGCTGCCACACTAATGCATAAGGGTGTTTAAAGTAACCTGCTGATGACCACAGAGGAATCCAGGGGCAGGGCTGAGCAGCTCTGCCCTTCCCAATTCACTCCCCTCTGTTAAATGAGCAAGATTTCCCCTATCTGCCTGTGAATTGAAACTTCATCTGAACAGCAGTGCAAAGAACAGACATGGTATATACCAATCGCCCAGGCAGAGGAGGGAAGAAATTAAATCCAGCTAATATGAAAGAAACAATTTCTTGACAAACCTTAAAATCCAACAAGAAAATTTCATACTGGTTTCCAGCCATCTTTCTAAGACTTACTCAAAGAGAGTACAGAAAATGCAAACCATGTGTGCTGAGGTGCTGGGGTTTGCTTGAGACCAGGCAAGGATATATTATTGTTTAGACTGATTTATACCATTTAGGCAGATCCGGTTTCTTTAAGAAATTCAGCAAACAGCAGGAATGTTTTTCATGTCAAGTTATTCCAGCAATAACAAATAGCTCACATTTTTTGCTATTTAGGAAAAAGAAAATTGGAGAGAGGCCTGTAGCAATGGCTGAAAGCCAGGTGGCTTAGATTCATTACGTTTCTGTGTCTCTTGTCCACGCACAGCTTCTCTGGAACTAAGATCGGGTTGGAAAATTATGACCCCAAAATAATGATCAGGACTGTAGAAGCTGGAAGCCAGCCAATGCAGTGCCTCTTTGATGGGAATGGACCCATGTCTGCAGCTAGAGGAAATCCACAACTGCATGCATCCAGGAGGATGCACACATGCTCAATATGCCCAGAGATTGTAAATTGGAAGAAACCACAATGCTTAACCCTTTGCGTACTGGACATAATTCAGTTACATTTTTACTAATTAGCTGCATGAAAAATACTGTAGTCCTCTCTTTACAAGAGGAATACAAAGAACAGCATTTGATGGTGATGTTTATTTTATTTTGTATAGTCCCAGACAGCAAAAAAAAAAAAGCAAACCCCAGCCCAATATTTTAGCATCCAAGATGGTTAGTTCCTATATTTAATAAACATTGTTTTCAGGCTCATACTAATCATAGCATGGCCACAATTTCCAATGGTGTGCCAAATCACTTCAATTCTGACCTGTCTCCCCCATGGTATTCCACTCCTAGGCATCCCCTCTCTACACCTCCATTAAAACACCCAAATCTCTCCCCACCTCAACCCTACAGTGCACTAATCACGTATACCATTGTACAGACAAACTGAAGACAGGTACCTAACCTACAGAGATTTCAGTCTAATCAAGATATGGCACAGCAAGAGACATGGGAAGGATGGAGGTTTAACAGTAAAGATCATGGGATGTGGTATTAGACATGTAAGTCTTTCCCTCCTGCCCCAAGCTCTGATATAATAGCCTGAAGGAAGATAGGGTGCAGGAGCTGGTGTTCCAAGGTATGCAGTCTTGTAGGAGGATTTCTTAAGGCAATACGATATTTTCTTGCATGACACCTCTCCCCCCTCACTAAAAAAAAAGCAGCACACACCTTGTTTTTTCGAAGGTAGAATATAGAAGATTTTTTCCTCCCCTGCCATCATGGACAACCATATGACCTGACAGTAAGTCCTTGTGGGGATACAGAGGGCCCAGCAAGTTCCTGGTGCCAACTGCCTCACTCAGACTGTTCACTGAGATACCACATTTCCTGGACACGCTATGCTTCCAAGGGGACTTACTCAATGTCAGAAGAATGGGCCCAAAATTGCTGCAAAGTTCCTCCAAATAAGATGTTGTTTCCACATCACAAACTTCATTAGGATGGTACCAGCAACTCATTTGCTGCCTCAGGCACAAGCTACAGTGCTCAGATAATAGCTATGACTGAAAATGGTAACATAGGACTCTGCCACCTCAGCAGCAATCTTAGCAGCTGCAGGGCACACACAGTGTCCTCAGGCTTGCTGCTTTTCCAAAGAAGAAAACAACTTCCCTGCTTAAAACAAGCACCCCCAATTCTAAGGGGATGATTTTGGGGGGAACTACTGCATTTGCTTTGCACTCTGCCACAGCGCCAGGTCTCTGGAGATGAGAAACTGGCCAAATTTTTTCAAATTTATTTATTTTTCCTGATCCAGGCTAAATCTGCATTCAGTTCTAGAGGCAGAGTGAATGCATTAACACAGGGGACCCATCTTTCTGGCAGGTGTGCCACAAATTAAGTTCTGTTCCCTCCTGGAGTGTCATTCCAATCCCTGTTCCCTGCCCAATTTGCTGCTCTGTTTTCTGCTTCCTGCCTGATCTGCTGATTTACTTTCTGCTCCCTACTCTATCTGCCAGTGTGCTGCCTGTCCCCCATCCCATATGTGTTATGTGCTACACACACAGCTCATTTGCATCTCTTGTGGCACTCATACCACAATTAGCAACTTTTCTATTAACAGACCATTTCAGAGCACCCTGGAAGAGCTGAGGTTAAAGCCACCAGCAACTGCTTACCACACATCTGCTTTCCTTCCATAGCCCTCTCCACTGATCACCTCTGGACTCATCCAGTATGGTGTGCCCGTGACTGAGCGGATGCCTGTTCCAGACATACAGATGGTCTGCAATCGTTTGCTGGCCCCAAAGTCCCCAAGCTTCACATTCCCAGCAGAGTCACGGAGAATATTGGCTCCTGAAGGGAGAAGAATGGAGGCAAGTGTTATCACACAATCCAGCTGCCAGAATCTGTGAAGCTCACTTCCGACCCAGAAATGCCCAAATCCCTTGACAGGACCTTTCCCCCATTAAGCGCCTGATGACCTGTTAAGCCACCATCTCTTCACTGCAAGCTGCAAACAAGTCATTTACTAACGGCTGCCACTTTAGGGAAAAAACACAAGGAAATGAGGAGGGGGTGGGAAAAAAGTGATGAGTCGGCATTCTCATTGTTACAGCTTCTGTAAATAGCTTGAGCAGCATATAAAGGGCCTGTTGGTCAATGGTGATAGTATACAGACAAGGGTCTTGCTTGGGTGCTGGTTTGGCAAACACCTAGCTGGTCAGAAAGCAGTAATTAGGAGATGGAACTAATTAGACCACTCTGAAGTCTTGCAATGAACAAATGAGACTCGCCTAACTCAACTAAGGGTCCTATCTATTTCAGCCACAGGGAAATGGCAGAAATAGTCAGTCTTAGTGGATGGCTTATTATAAAGATTTACACTCATGTGTGCAGAATAAAAAGTGTTTCTTCCCTTTGGTTCATAACAGGATTCATGCTACCCTGCCCGAGGCACTTCACAAGGATGGGCCAACCCCATCCTGTAAGGGAATCTAGGGCAGAAGAGCTCTGGGGTCCACCCACTTTCCTGGAGGCAGATTACAAATATGGCACTAAGGATAGGGAAGCCATTAACTAACCTGCTAGCATGGATGACACTCTGAACACGATCATATGAGCAAGTAGACAAGACCCCAGAGACTACTCATCTCTACTACCCTGGGAGTGATGCAAGAAATATTTCACAGACCTGCCCAGGAGGTTACATTCTCCTCCCTGGATGTGCCCCATCGCCATTCAGAATCACAGACAACTGTGCTCTGACAGCCTTGTATTCCAAAGACGATAATGGGGCACTAATAGCTTACAGACTGTGACTAACCTAGGGATCTATGTGCAGGACACTGAAGGATAATAGGGAAGGGACGGCAGGTAAGGACAACAAATAGGGAATAAACACAACTGTCAGATGCTGTAACTGGCTTCAGGTTTAGCATTAGGTAACCATCAGCAGGGAGGTGGCAATTTGGCCAGGCAGGGGGGAAACTAAGAAGGAACTAATAAGAAAGTGAAACAAGCAACTGTGTGCAGGTAGCAAAGGAAGGAGGAACAGAGCCTCATTTTACTGGGGTGTGAAAGAAACTGATCTAGAGCTGTGAATAGGGGTTTTTAAGGATTACAACTCTCAAAAGAATCATCCTTACTGTGCCATCTTCTTAGCTCCTCTACAGAAAAGCATGGAGAGTTCTCCTCTTTCTATACATGGCCAGTAACAGCCCCTACCCATCACCTCACAGAAAAGCTATGCAGCACCAGCTGGGGGCTCTGAAGAAGGGTTTTCGGATTTTTCTGAAAAACCCAAACCACACCATTCAGTTGCTTGTAAGGAACTCTTGGCCTCCATCTTCACAATTCCATGCACAAGGTGTACACGCAAACAGCATGCTGCTCTTACCCTTTATATCCCTATGCACAATCATGTTGCTATGAAGGTACGAGACTCCCTCGAGAATCTGGCGGGTATACTTTCGAGTCACGTTTTCCGTCAGTGCGCCATACGCCTTTAGCTGGTCTTTCACTGAACCCTACACCAAAAACATACACACAAAGGATTTGCAGATAGATACAACAAACCATAGGTCCCAGAGCATCCACTTGCTATCCAACTGTGTTTACAGCATAATTAGAAGCTGCACAAGAGTTCTTTCTTTGAGGATCTCAGTGTTTTACCACACTGATTAATTCTTTGTGCCCCTATGAGGAAGGTAAGCAACCTTCTACTGAACAATGGGGAAAATAATAGGTTAAATGGTATGCCCTAGATCATCAGGATCCAATACTGCAACGCATTCTCTCCAGATGGTGCCAGGTAACAGAATAAGGCACACCAGCCTTCAAACTGTGCTCCTAGACCATCTTTGCTAAGCTACAGTACAGAAGGTTGAGGAAGACTGGCCCCCACCCTTTTCCAGGTACATCTCAAGTCAGGGACTATTGGTAACATCATGCTATTTAAGGAAAGAGAAGAAACTATCTAGCCACACTGACAAATGCATGCAAGGAAAATGCAGCAAGTTCCTCTTGAAGCAAAACACATACCAACATGAGCCAGGGAATTTACCGTGAGTCAGCACAGACCTTGGACTTGAAGGACATGGCATCAGGCACCTGAAACTCACTATTCCACAAGAATCTATTAAGGCTGTGCGAGGCTTCGGACAGAGCTTTGGATCTGAAGAAGTTTCAAACACTTCGGGGTCCAAAGCGGCACATCTGGGTTGAAGCACTGGCCTCGTTCAGCTTCCCAAATCGGTTCAAAGCTTCCGAAGAGTTTCAGAGCCGCCTTGGAGATCCAGCCACAGGGTATAATGGGGAAACAATATAATATCTATAACTTTGTTGGTTTTTTTGTCTAATTTGGATGAAATTTTCAGGGGTGGCAGACTCTGCAGAGAGGATGAAGCCTGCCAAGTTCCAAGAAGATCAGTGCAGGGGTTTGGGGGGAACAGCACCCCAAATTCTTGAAAGCAAAACTCATGCTACATCTAGGCATTACAATATAGCAGGGTGAAAACTGCAGGGGTGATAGCTCTTACTAAGGCCACAAAGCCTACCAAGTTTCAAGGAGATAGGTGCAGGGGTTTGGAGTGAACTGACCCCCCTCAAGCTGTGGACAAGCAAAACTCATGCCATGGGTGCTTGTGGGACTGACTGCACTGGGGGACGGGTACAGGGGGTGACGGGGACAGGACGGGGCAGACTACTGCAGGCCTGGCTGCCAAGCTGCTGTGTTCCCAGTTACCAACCAACCAATCAATCAATCAAATCATGATTCACTCAGGGACCAGCTCCATACACAGGACCTAGCTACTACATAAGGACTTAACAAGCATCAATTAGCAATTACAAAACCAGAATAAGGAGAGGAAAGAATCAACACAAACAATCAACTGCCCCAAGACAGACGCAGTCTTGGCATGAGTTTTGCCTGTCAGCAGCTAGGGGTGCAGGACCCCAGACTCCCCCTGCACCGATCTCTTCAGCAGCTGGCAGGTGTCATAGCAGGGGCCACCATCCCTGCAACTGTTACACTGCTGTGCCTTAACACACACAGTGGCATCCATGGCACGAGTTTTGCTTGTCTGCAGCTTGAGGTGCAGGTCCCCCCAAACCCCTGCACCATCTTCTTGAAACTTGGCAGGCTTCCTACTCTCAGCAGAGGCTACCATGCCTGCAAGTTTAATCCATACTGGACAAGAAACAACAAAGTTATAGATATTTCAGTGATTTCCCCATTATACCTTATGGCTGGATCTCCGAGGCAGCTCCAGAGCTTTGTAGCTGCTTAAGCCAGATCGAGGTGGAAACTCAGTCCAGAGCTCCAGCTTGGATCGTGGCCATCCGAAGCGGCTGGATCTGAAGCCAGATCAGATCGCTGCTGACTCACACAGGTCTAGAATCTATCCCACATTTCACTCCTTACCACCCCCACGTTCTCAATCTAATCTCTCACAGATATTTTACCAAAGCACTTGAAACTGGTTCCAGGTTTTGACAGTCACCAAACATTTCCCAGATTCTCCAAAAGAGTTTCATTCAGTCACCCCCGTAATGTGAGTTTGTGCCTGGCTTTAGTAATTAAAGTAACTGGTCTCAACAATGACAAACAGCAAGGACCACCCAAGTGCATGGCACTGCTGTGCTTCCTAACCTGAAAACTTATCTGTATTCCTGCAGCACTTAGCTTTTTAGGTGCTCTCCAGACACTGAGGAAAAAAATGCCACTGTCTTGAAGAGCTTCCAATCTAAGAGTACAAATAATAGATGTAGCAAAGGAGGGCAGCTAGTGAAGGGGCTTAAAATATAAAAATCACATTTTTGGTGTACAGTAGTCTACAGAGAGAATTGTGAATCTATCTGGCTGATTTCTTGGGGACAATGCAGTAAGAGGGATTTAATAGGGGAGGGAGAAAAAGGAGTCATGGCTTTAGAGCTTAGCTAAGGTAGGGTGTACCATGCACACTATGGCAGGGGAGATGGGGACCATGAAGACAGGTGTGCAATTAAGACTAGGGTGATACAGAAAATAAAACAAAGAAGGGCAGAGCTGCGACAGTACATCAAGGCTGAACCACACATGTTCAAAAAAGGAAGACAGCTGAGAGGGCTTAAAGTGGGGTGGGATGGTCAGAGTAACCAGCAAGGAGTCTTTGTTCTTACTGCAGTCTCTTACCCCTGGCATGTATTCCATGAAGATGGTCAAGGTCTTTTCTGCTCGGTCCCGCAGGCAGCCATAATACTGAACAATGCGTTCATGCTGGAGGTTCTTCAAGAGCTGGATCTCGCACTCCAGAGCACTCACTTCCTGCAGAAGTTGATACAGTGGATAAGGAGCTGTGCCTATGGAACATCTGGTTTCAACAACCTGACTTATGGCACCAATCTGACCTAGTGTTTGTGCCTCAATGTAAATCAATCCTCAGATCACCTTAGCTCTGACAGATCCCATGAGAGACGCATGTTCCAGATGATATTTGGTTAATGTTTGTTCTGTACTAAGCTGGCTCCAGGTACTATATATATATAAAATGGGGCTTTACCCAGGGGCAGTGCTGCATAATGAGTTGAATACCAGAAACTCCTGGCCTTGACCTCAACATTGACTTCCTGGAGGGATCTGGCCAAAGCACATGGAGAAAAGTTGTTTCTCCTTTGGGAACATGGGAATAATCCTCACCGGAGTGTTGAGATTATATTTATAAAACAGCTCTTGCAGTAATTTTACTACAAAAATGTCTTTAGAGACCAACGGTATGGAGTCTATAGAATATCTACTTTTCTGTCACTAACTTCCTGCCCAGATTTATGCTTGTGAGCTTTACTTGAGTTCAGGCTTAGGAAAGGAAGTTGTTCTTATCAGACCCAAAGCATCTGCAATCGTTCACATGAAACTGGTGGTAAAGCTATCGCAAGACAACGCGGAACGACTAACCAAAAAAGTCTAGACCTAGAGTTATTTAGTGTAGAAGAAAGGTCTCACGTTCTTTTCAAATGCACAGAATGAACAGGAACAGCACTAGAGCACCACTGGGTTGTAGGGGAAGCAGAATGCCCATTCTCCGAGAACCATCTCTGCTACTTCAGACCCGTTCAGTCTTTTCTACCCCATGCAGTCGCTTTTACCACAGGAATCTACCAGATTCATATTTTTCCATCCTGGAGAGTTTACAAATTTGCAAGAGCAAGAAACTGGACACTGCACAGATAAGTGCAACAAGAAGGAAGCCTCTTAATGGAGAGCTACTCATGGTTTAGGGTTGGAGGTTATGGCACCTCCGAAATACCATGCATTTACCCAAATCCAAGATAACTATGAATTTACGATGACCCTAGAATAATAAGAATTTATACATGGGAAATTTATGTGTTATAGTTTTATGTGTATAGAATCTAAGTATTGTAGGGTTTTCTTAAATTCTACCCTCCCTCAATCAATTGCTGCAGCATGGAAAGCAGTGGCAGGGGGCCAGGCAGTAAGGGGAGTCAAATGGTATAGGTCCTCCCCCTTGGCCCCCCCCCCCCCAGCCTGTCTACCCTACCACTTGCACCTGCCCCCTCTGACCCTTGCACCCCACCCAAACCTGCCCCCCCATCCTCTGGCTTCAGCTCAGGCCCCACTCCTTGTAGTTGCTCTGGCCCCAGCCTAGCCCTGCAGCAGCTGTTGCAGCAGAGGTAGCTCCAGCTGGGCCTTGGAGCCAGAGTCCAAGCTAAAGCTGCGGCCAGGCCAAGTTGGTGGCAGAGAAGCCATGCTGCTAGTGCATCCTGTGCTGAGGCAGGGCCAAACCCTGCTGGAGGGGGCAGAGGCAGCAGCGGATAGAGGAAAAGACAGGGATGGCAGTGTGGTGGCCAGTGGCAGCAGCTGCAGCTCCAACTTTGACTCTGAGCTCAGGTTGGGGCTGGAGTTGGAGTCATAGAAGCTGTTTCTACTCAAATCAGAACTGAGGGGCTCCACCCCACCATGTTAAATATGGGAAAACTTCATCTTGGATTTGAGTAAATATGGTACATTCTACCCTGTTCTCCCTACTCTCCGCATTACTTCGTGATTTAGAGGAGACCTGATAAAAAAGCAGGGCTCACCAGCATCAGGATTTAGCTTGGTGCAATAATCCACAACCTTTCGTTATAGCAATTCAATCTTTATGGATCAATCTTCCTGACTCCAAATGCACTTGCTGTAAGTTGGGTAGCTGGTACATTAACAAGAGACTGGCAAAAAATCTTCAGTTGTAATTCAAGCTCAGCTTCCAGAAGGCAGAAATTATTCCATTCTTTTGCAAACTTAGAGACTCCATAACCCCTACTTGGCTCCTTCCTACAGTTCCCAGATCCAAACGGACCATCAGTAAGAGTGCCATGTTTTCAGCATGGGCTGGTCATTTTTTTTTTAATTTAATTTTTTTTTGCTAAGTTTATTATCCTTTGAACAAGCTGAACTGGACTAATAAACCTTTAGAAACTTCCTGCAATGGGAACTTGCTATGGTAGACAAACCCAACACAATATCTACACGAGGCCAGCCCATGGCCGGGACTTTGTAAAAAGCTTTGAATGGCAAAAAACTCCATTGCTTCCACATTTTGTTTTTTCCTCACATACTTTTCTAATGAGAGCCATGGTAGTAACTCAGGATTCACAAGAACCAAGACTGTAACTTGGTTACAACAATCCAGTTAGGGCTAACGAGCCAAAAAGGAGAAAGAAAACTGATTTTAGTTTCAAGCTAAAGATAATTTAAATGACTCCCTGGAGCCTGAAGCCATAGCAGAGGCAGCAAAGGTGTTAGCTTTCAGACAGATACAGGCACATTCCAAGGTGTCAAAGTGTGCATGGTTAGATTCAGCAGCTCTGAAGAGAGTTATCTTTCAGGTACCTTGCTTGTTTCAGGACTGTCTGGGTCAAACTGGACCTGCTTAGCTGCAAGCTCTCTGCCCGTGTCCACATCGTAGCACAAGTACACACGACCAAAGGCACCCTGTCCCAGGAGTTTCCCTCGTCGCCAGTTTATTGGGGCACTTGGAGCTACAAATACAATAATAATTTGCCTGTTTACAGTACTGTTTGAGGACCACAGGGTGCTGTACAAACACTAAGCTGTACTACTGAGAAGTAAAAATACTAAGCTGTTTCAATGAACTTTTAGTGTAGCTTCACTCCACCATCAGGAAATAAACCCTTTGGAATGCAGCAGTTGTTTTTCACCCAGAGCTCGATTGCCTTAGTATGTAGCATTCCTCCACTTGGCTTTTGTTCAGGACGAGAAATTGCCACAACTCCCAAAGGGGGTATATGTACGAGTTGGGGGCAGATATTAAACAGGTCAGACCTCCTAATTTTGCTGCAGTTGCTACCAGCAGAGTAGAGTGATGGGTAACTCTTGCTATGCCTCTCCCTCTAAGCTTGGAGTAGAAAAGCTTTGAAAATGTTTTGCTGCTCTTAAGAGGTTTTTTTATCAGAATTCTACTTAGACAGGCTTTTTTTTTTTTGGGGGGGGGGGGGGGATGGTGAAGGGCAATAAAGGCCTGCCTACAATAGCGAAATTATAAATTCCCATTGGATGCTGAAAAGCAAGAGGCTAACCAGAGAGCAGGCCCCTTAATCAATTGTTGCTATAGTGTTGGATAACAACAATAAAAGCACTTGCACACTCCAGATAAAACCTCCACCATTGCCATAGGCAAGATAATACCAGTGGGCATTTATCAGTCCTAATTATTCTAGAGTAGATGAGGCCTCTGTATTGTGTAAAGAATTTCTTCATCAGAGATTCTAATAATAAAGCACAATTTCCTGTTGAACTGCACATTTTAGTCATTTACACTAGAGGTACACAGATATATCAGTGGCATATCAGATCGGCACCGATAAAAGGAAAATTAACTATTGGCAAATCGGCTGTTTTTGGCCAGTGTAGCTGATAATGTCACCAATAAATGCTGCGTGCAGCTGCAGTGTGCATGTGGCCAGGAATGCAACCCGGCAGCTTGGAGAGCAGCATCTGGCCAATAAGCAGTGTTGGGGAGGGAAGGGACATGAATGCGGGGGAGCTGACAGATTGAGGCCCCCAGGGTGAAGGAGGGACTGGGGCAGGGGCAGGCACTGCCACCACCAGGGTGGTGAATGTGACCCTGGGACTCTGCTGCATGAACACCTGGGGGAAGCATGGCGCGCATGTGCCCCCCTGCATTTGTGCATGGGGCAAGCGTAGGCTGCCTGATGTGGGCTCGGACCCAGGGGCTGTGCCAGATTTCCTAGAGAGCAGGCTGGGTTGGGTCTCAATATTCCCTCCCCACATCCTTTCCTCTCACAGACTTACCAGCAGGAGGCTGCTCTCCAAGCTGCCGGGCTACAGTCCTGTAAATTGCCTATCAGATCGGCATCAGCTGATATGGCTGGTTAATAAAGGTTTTTTGGGCCAATACTGATAGCCAATTTTCAGTGCTCCCCTAATTTACACCAGTGCAGAGTGCAAAGTAGGAATAACCCATTATTAAATTGGACATGCAAGTGGTTTTCTTCCACTGTGCACTGTTGCAAATAAAAATGCAGAGTGCATGCAGACAGTGGAGCATCAGGGCCCCTGTACTTCACAGCGTCCATATGAAAGCATTTTTGTTATAAAACCATAAGCAAACGTGGTACAACCACCTGGACAACACAAGAATGCAAGGGGACTGAAAAAGTTGGCTTTGCTACTGTGAGTCTATGTTTTAAAGAGATGGGGTTGATCAAATGACTTTATACTGGTTGATTGGTTGGCTTGATGACTTAATTATGGCATTACCTTTTAGAATATCAATAACTCTCTGGAGCTCTCACATTTAATACTTTTGTTCTCACATTTTAATACTAAATACTTTTAAAGGGATAGACTTTAGTTGTTTTGTTTTTTTTTTAACAAACTGAAAAACATTCCCATACAAAATACGTAGCATTCACATAAAAATAAACCTTCCTGTTTTGGAACTGCAAGAGCAAAAAATAATTCATAGCTGGTAACAAATTAATTAATCAGTTTAAAAGCTTCATTCTAAACATGATAGACACAACCACTAAAAAACAGCTGTCCAATGACTGCTTGAAATTCTTAGGCATCACCTGGAGTCAGCTGACTTCAGATATTATCTCGTGGCAGAATTTTCAATGCTTTTTTTTTTTTAAAAAAAAAAAAAAAAAAGAGGAAAAAGGCAACTCTCAGTAGGAACCTGAAAATAGAC
This sequence comes from Caiman crocodilus, assembly GCA_030014935.1. Taxonomy (NCBI): domain Eukaryota; kingdom Metazoa; phylum Chordata; order Crocodylia; family Alligatoridae; genus Caiman; species Caiman crocodilus. Next base: position 126,126,621 of record JAGPOW010003648.1, on the reverse strand, counting down.
CCTTGTTATGATGGATCACCAACAGTGAAATAGTGCAGGGCATTTTAGAGATTTATCAAATATTTTTATATACATGTTCTTATTTAGTGACTACTTGGCTATTTCAGTCATAGCTGGGCACTTAATTTGCTCTTCTGCAGTCAATCACAGACTGACATGGAATTTGCTAAACAGTATGACAAGAACATGAGGAAGCAGAAAACAACCCTGATATTCCAAAGGTGGAAATGCCTTTTTACCTGTACTCTCACTGGCCTTTCCTACCACAGGGGAGAAGCGGAGGGTATACGTAGCAGGAGGGGCACCAGTCTCTGATGGTGCTTAGAAATGGTCTACTGGAAGAAAAGGTAGAGAACTATTGCCCATATAAAACCTATAGTTGCACAGTTTTGGAGTTGTTTGTTCTAGCAAAGCTCTTGGGTAGTCATATGATAGATCTGGAATTGATTTCCAGCAGTCCTCCCTCTCCTGCACATCTAGGTCTACTGCCTCCTCCAACAATCACAGCCCCGGATTGGCTGTTTTGGCACAAGGATGCTTACATTTAGTTGGGATGTTCCTTTCCTGCACCGAGAGGGCATTCTCACTGTCAGCGCTCCGCAGACGCCCACGTGGGTCCAGGTACTGCACTGCCAAGCCCAGATTCTCCCCATTGGTGCTCAGGGAGCGACTTGATGGCACCAATGTGAACAGGTTCCCTTGGTGACGACGTATCCGGGGAAATGTCCTCCGACCTTAAGAGATTAAACAGGCCAAGAAGGAAGGGGCAGGAGAAGAAAGTTAGGTTTTCCCAAATGATTTGTGCATACATAGGAAAGCATCAACACACCCTGAGACCTAAGTAAAAAGAAAGGAAGCTGAACTTGTTATGTGAAACCCACCAACCTACTGAAGACGCTCAGAAACACAAATTCAAGGGTTACTGCTAAGGGATAAGGGAGGTGCTGTCATTTTACTGTTGTCCCTCTTAGGTGCTGCTCTCCAACAGTCTCACCAAGCTTTTTATTCTCTAAAGCAAAGAGGAAGATCTACAGTATACAACTTGCCATGTAAGCTCTAAGGCTTGTTAATACCCAGATTGAAGTAAGAAAAACAAAGAAATGACTTGCTAGGTAACAGCTCCACTTATTAAAAGGTAGTTCCACAGGATACACAGGCAAGACCAAGTTAATCACTGTAAAATTTGCCAGATATCCAGCAGGCCACCTGACTAGCAGACACCCATTTCTTTAAATCATTACTGTTGCACTGAAAGAAGCAATCTTTAAAAGAGCTTAGTGGTTCAGACCAGGTCTGGTCTACAGATCAGCCCAGCAGGGGGGATGCACAGGGCAGAAGTCTCTTCAGATTATAGTGCCTCAGCCTGTGGGTAATATGGTTATTCGGCAATAACTGTTCAGCATGGATATCCTTGGAGAGGAAGGAGAAAGTAAGCAAGGATCATATATAGCAGGGTGCATACGAAACCTGCACTGGCAGGAAAACCTGATATCTCATGACACAGTGTTATTTGTAGTATCACAACAAATTATGCACTTGAGGAAGCAGTGTGCAACGGGGACCTCCAGATGGGTTATTTTAGCCCTCTAGTGGTTCACCCAAAGGCTTTGACCCATCTCCAATACAGTTACCACCTCACCAACCTTTTCAATTTGGGAACTGAAGGGCTGCAAAACACTTACCGTCGTTGTAGTCTTTGTGCTGCATGGAGACATTGTAACGCCGAGGGTATGTCCCACCTTTCCCTGCTTTATCATAGATTTGATTTTCACGATCTGGGAGCAGACACGAAGAGACAGAAAGTAAGACTTCTTAGGCAATGTACACAAGTTATAATGGCAGGGCATTCCACTACAAACAGGCTTCAGGAGAAAAGGCAGCAAATTCTGAAGTTGATGGGAAAACTATCTAATAAACTACCGAGCATACAAGAGTAAATAGCAGAAGTAGAAAGACAGCTGTACAGTTAAGTAGCTTTAATTAAAATGCTAAGAGTTAGAATCTCTCAATGGCTATAACTGAATGCTTTTTATACTGTTTTGAACATACCTGAAAACTCCTGTCTGTTGTCAGGGAAGCTTTGCGCTCTTGACATCCGTGACTTTCGAAAGGAAGGGCTATTTCAATAAAGAACAAGACAGTTTAGACAGTGATTTACAGGAACTGAAAATAAATTGAGTTCAAAAGGAAGTTAATAAAGATGCAGGCAGGCATATGCAGTTTTCAAACCTTTTTCCTAGCACCCGTTGTAGAACTGCTTCTTCAGCTCTACAGCCTGTGCAACAGCAACTTATTTCATGCTTCAGCACTCGGAAAGCTAAGATCAGGCTGTGGCCTTGTTAGCCAGGTTGTCTCCAAATGTGGCCAGTTGTCTAGCTTGTGCCCCCAGATTTGCCTTCCTACTGGGATAAGAAGCATCAACTGTGCCGAGCAAGGAACTCTGCCATGCAGTACTGCACACTACTGCAGCAGCAAGCTTCAAAATGTCATCCCAGGAGGTTGGAAAGGGAGGTTAGACAAATGTTGCCTGGGCAACAAAACCAGGCTTCTTGCATTCATGTGTTAAACAGGTTTTGCTGGAGTAAGGATGACCAACCTTTCAAATTCTCCAAATGATTTATCTTACCGTAGGACTTAGAACCTCAGCTTCCCCAGATCCTACCAAGCCCTACAGGGAGTTGCTGGGCAGGCTATTTTGGAACAATCAAAACTCTACAAACACAGGGTATTTCCATGCAAAGAAACTAAATTCTGAACTCCTTTAATGTCCCAAAATCATTGGCAGGAAGCTGAATGACTACAGAACTAGATCTTGTGTTCATCATAGCACACACTGCTTAGTGCTACTGAAAAATCAGTTTTGGAGATCTCAAATGGAGGCATGCTGGGCCCAATATTATGAGGTGCTAGTGCCCACAGCTCCAGCTAACATCAAAGAAAGTACCAACTGCTCAGCAATGCTGAAAGTTAGGCCTTTAAAATGCCTCAAATTTAGCTCTCCAAATCAGAAAAGGTCTGCTTCAGGACTTGATTACTCTGAATGTTCCAGGAAGCAACAACCCCTATGGAAATTCAGCCCTTTCAATGGCCCATGTACAGTTCTCTTCTATAAGCTGTGCACCTCAACTTAGAAGTTTAGCATAAGAGCTACCCAGAAATTCATACCCTCTTCCCCACTCTAACATGAGATGGTATTTGATATATAGGAAGTAGACACCTTTAGAAACTGTCTTCAGAAGGGGGGCATGCGGTGAAGCAGAACAAAAGATCTGGTTAAGGAACAGTTTTTTCTTTTCCTTAGGAAAATCCAAGCATTTGGTGCATTCAACGGGTACACAGAGAACATTCTTCACTGTATCTGTTCAAGCACAGGATGAGAATCACTGCCACTACATGAGACTCAGCAGTGGGTAGGAAGAGGGAGAGAGCCCTCCATCTTCCTTTGGAAGAAATACTACATCTGACAAAAGAGATACAGTGTAATGATATGCTCTTGCAACCTTTTTTTTTTTTTTTTTTTTAAATGAACAAGTAAGTGCTGTTTCTTGGAGATCAGTGCCCAGAAGCCAGATGTTATAAAGTCTAGACTGGGAAACTGCCCACATTGAAAGCTTGAATTTTTAAAACATAGGCTCTACTTTGTTGGTGTATGGTTTTGCTAAGAAAAATAACACAGCTTTGCAGTTAATTCTATGAAATGTGTTGGGAAATGATGTCGGAATAGAACCCTATAATTTCAGGGAAAATGGTCTGAAAAGAAAAATAAACTGACTTTTGTGCAAGCTCAAATGGCATCAGAATTTGATCACATAGGGCATCTATACATGTGCGTCAGGGTAGCACTTTAATTAAAGTGGCCTTGAGAACGCTACAATTAAAGCGCCTGCAACATCATATGTATTCAGCGTTCCACACTTCAAAATGGTGGCAGGGGCATTTTAACTAATGTTTGTTGGACAAGTTTTAGTTAAAGCACTCCTGCCACTATTTTGAAACACTGAATACTTTTGATGTAGAGGCTGCTGGAGTGCATTAATTAGCAAGCTCCAGCAAACTCCCAGTAGTCTTGATTAATCGAGTATGCTCTGATGTGTGCTAATTAGAACGTGTTGGAGCTGAGCTTTGTCACATGTATAGATGCCCATTAGGCTTCTGGTCAGTTTGTATTTGTACCTGTCTGCAGATCTGTCCAAGGACTGACAGCTTCCTGATATTGAGTTTTCAGCACTGCTTAAGGGATCCAACATCTGTAAGACAAGGTCATGAAAATTTAGGGCTGGGCTGATTTTGCTACCAAAGATGTTGCATGGCAAAATGCAAGGTTCACTTTTGCTTCCCCAGAGTCAGTCCAGATTGGATAAGAGACTCTTTAGAAAGCATAACTATGCTCATCCCCCCAAGAAGTTGTTGGAATAGCAGTTCAAAGCTACAGGGCCATTTCAGATACCATAATCACATGATTGTAAGATAACCCTGAATTTAAGATGACCCCCGGCCCCCCCACCAATAATTAGATTCTATACATGGAACATTTATAAATGTGTCATAATTTTCCATGTACAGAATCTAATTGGAGGGTCATCTTAAATTTGTGCCTTCCACTGCTGCAGCAGGGCAGGTAGTAGGAGAAAGCAGATGGTTTGGGGAAGGCAAGCAGCATGCCTCCACTGCCTGTCCGCTGCTCCCACTTGCCATCCTTCCCCCTCCCTCCCACAGCCTCTGCCCCCTAACCCCCAACAGCCTGTACTCCACCGGCATACTCCTCCCTCATCTCCCCCAGCATCTTGCCCTTCATCTGGCAGGTTCCACCCCCACTGCAGCTTGGAGTGCAGAGCATGGCCCCAGCCTGGCCCTGTGTTGCTGCTAGGGGGCCAGACTGGGGCATGCTCTGTGCCTCAGGCTAGACTGGGGATAGAGCCTGCCAGGGCTAGAAAAAGGGCAGGGAAGGGGAGGGGGACTGACAGGGAGCAGAGGCTGCAGGGGCAAGCAATAGCTCTGATCCTGGGGCAGCTGCCTGCCCCCACACTACCTTGTCCTTGACTCCAAAATGAGGGGCTTCCTTCTGGTCATATTAAACAGGGGAAAAAAAAACTTTGACTCTGAATCGAGTAAATTCAGTAGTACAAAAGCCTGACATGGTTAAAGTCAGTCTACTTGCATCTGCACATATGGAAATTAAGGAAATATACATCATACTAGAGGTTAGTGGTAGCTTTAAACTTTTACAGCTATCTAGGTCTGCATGCATTAGACTAGCCAGTGTGCCATGTTGAGTTCCCTGGCTGTGGCCCGCTGGACTTCAGCCCCAGCAGCAGTGATTCTGTTCCCAAACTGCCCTCTCTACTTGCAAGTTACACTTGGCACTAACTTCCTGCTTGTGTGAGCAGATCACAAGAACCAGATGGTGATAACCCCAGGCACACTTATTCCACACAGAGCTAGAGGGGCCTGTTCGTGGATGGGTCAAGCTATCCACTGCGATTGCTGGTTGTTGCCCAGCCAAGGCCTTGAAAAAGTTACACTGTAATGATATTTATATCAGCATTTGTAGAGACAAGCTTAAGCTCATATGAAAGAACAAAAACAAACCAGCGGTAGATTTAATGAGGACTGGGGCTTTTTCCTCACACTTCAGCATGCTCATACTCACACACTGCTCACTGGTCTCTGGGATGAATTCGCCTTCACTATTTATGCTAGTATAGGAACCCTGTCGAGCAATTCGCTGTTGCCTCTCTGGAACGTACCCAGGGGGAGGAGAACTTCGGCCTGTGTTCTGAGAACCTGAACCAGACAAAGAAGTAAGTTTATTATGCAGATGCTTATGAAAAGACTGCATGTACATGCACATAAGGTAAAGAAATCCGAAAAGGGGACAAAGTACAGCCTTAATCTCTTAAGTTCTTGAGCCTTTACAATAATAGGAGCAATTCTGGAACTAACATTACAGTTGTATTCAATGGTAACTCTGTGTCTACTTACAGTAGCTTACAGTGCTGTTAAGTGATTACTTCAGTGACTCAAGTACTGGTGTTTGGAGCACCATGAAAAGGTCACCTGTGAAACATTTAAAACAGTGGTAGGCTAGGCAGAGCATCCTCCACGCAACCCTGCTCATCTAACAGCAGCAAAACCTCTGGTGTAAAATCAGCTTCATGCTCTTAACAGAACAACCATTTTCCTGCCTCAAGTAACATGTGTTGAATTAAAACCATTCTGTCTGAGTAGCAGAAATATCCCTGCCCAGCTAGCAATAGCTTAACTAACTACCTCAATGTATGCCATTATGAGTATCAGGGGAGATCTGCAGCAGCACTGAGCTGCATTCATAAGAACACCCAACAATCACTTGTCCAAGGTCAGGTGAAGGGTCATTGATCCTTCAGGATCAGTTCCCAGGTATGTACATTCATATCTACTGAACTGGTTACAGTATGCCCAAGTACTGTGACAGGCATGTAGAGACTGGCAAGTGATTTCCTGTGGACAATATTTCATACACCTGTCACTACCTCCTCCTATATGTTATATTTGTGACAATTAACTGAAAGCAGGTGCAAGTTTTCTTTGGAGAGCTCTGGAATGGAACATGTGGGCTGCAGCATGACTTTGAACACCTGGGGTACCAAGTATGGACAATAAGCAGTTTACCTTTTTTAAAATTACTGCCTGATTTTCCCAACAACTTGGAAGGGGGGTGTCACATGAGACTGTGAGCCAATGAGAATAGAGATAAACAAGAGAGTATGCTTGTAGCTGGATCCAGTCACGAGAGTACACTTTCACTTTTTCCGATACAATGCAATGGCTCACTGAAGGGAGCCCAAGTCCTGCTGGCTTCAGCTCAGCTGCTATTGTGGAAAGGCCCCCATCACTTGGCAGGAAAAGGAAGTCAGCAGTAAATCAATGTATATCAAAGGAAACGAGTGGAAAAAACACAAGTGCTGCCAGACAGTGCTTAGCAACGTTTTCAGTTTTTGCTTTCTTTTCCTTTTTATAAGTCTTATCTTTACTCTAAACGCCTCTGAACCCAGGGCACACAGCAAGCTGCTGAAAGTAGGCAACCACACAGGTGTAATCTGTATAGTCAAACCACCACTCACAGCACTGGTCTGAATTAGTTGCCCATTTTCCACACAACATTAAAGGAGAGCTTGAAATCCTCCAGGAAACTAGAGGGCATTACTCTTTCCAAATTAAAGGGGGCAGGAAATGGAGAACAGAAATCACCTTCAGAGATCTACATACTACAACACCAGTGGCAGGAACGGAGGTCTCCCTGGGTTTTATTTTTGGGCTCCAAATGACGTGCTTGCCTGCCAGCCAGATGAGGATAGAAAATGAGATAATACAGAGTTTTCATGATTAGTAACCCAAAGTTTCGTATGTATGTAGCATTACTGTGATAGGAAGGCAGGGCAGGTTTGTGTTGGGGAATATTATACAGAAGGGGACCTTTATTAACATGACAAGCCATCCAAATGATACTTAGTGTAATCTGTTAACTTAGCATCTATCTAGGGCAAACAGAATAGTAACAAAGGAGATAAGGGTTTTTCCCCACTCCCTTGTTTTCTAAGATTTTTTTGACACTTGAATCAGTCTGTGAAAAAAGAAACCACATCAGGCTCAAAAAGCATGGATACTACACTTCCTTTATGAGACAGAGGAATGCTGCCCTAGTTTGAAGTTAATGTGTATATAAAGGAAGTCCTTTCTGTTCCCATTTCAGCTGCCTTTACTTCACAAGCACCCTCCATAAATTTCCATAGTACACTTAAGTGACTCATATACCACACAAATGTGATATCACAAAACACCTTAGCAACTAACTAAGCATTTTACCTCCACCCTCAGATAGATTTCAGGTCAATCTAGCAAGTTGTTCTCAAGTTTTTTTTATCTTGGAATTCTTTCTTGTCCCCTTTTCCAATCAAGCCATAAGAAGGACTACTGTGAACCCCTGACACCTGTTTGTACCCCCTTATTTAAAAACCCCTGTTTAAGTGGAATTGGATTCAATATTTAGCAGGCAAGTGTTTTACAATCTTTCATTTGAGGAACCCACTAAATTCTCCTCCAAGTTTGCAGATGGTGAAAACTGAGACATGAGCTGAAATAGTAAGTGGTCTCTCCAAACCAACAGGTGTAGTTGCTTTTGGAGCTGGAGGAAGAATTCCAGAGTTCCCAGGTCTGGCCGAGACAACAACTCGTGTATCTATCATTTGAAACACCTTAAACATGCACTAAACACAAAACTTCTGTAGAGTGCTGCTGCTGCTCGACTCAGAGGGCTTGGCTTTTCTTAGGCTTAATGCCAAGTAGTTTGTGGAGAATGAGCGCAGAGGCTCTAACTTGCACATTACTATTCTCACTGCAGTTTTCATCACAAATGAGCTAGTTTAAGTCACATTGGAACAAAAATGCTATAAAAATGTCAAAAACTTTTAAGCGTTCACAGATTATCTGCTGCTATCCACTCAAGAGGTAGAAATTGGAACATGTGGAACACTAGTCTCATCTGATTTAGTTATTCTCGTATTCCCATTAAAGCTGTGATGACCTTATGGTGACCTGATATAGATTCTAAAGTCCTAGATTTATGTCATGAGCTGCATCAGATAATCTAAATAGAAATTTAATGGACTCAGATAGCCTTTACAATGTCCAAACTCAAAGAAGCTGCTTGAGGCAGCCCACTTAGCAATTGCTCACCCATTCTGACTGGTAAAGAATCATTATGAAAAGCATGATAAGGAACAGCCTTGTCCTAGAGTCAGTCAGTCAGTCAGTTTGTCTTGGACAGCATGAAACTTAAAAAACAACAGATACAAATTTTTAAGAGAAAGATGATGACTGGGAAGGGCTGAGACTTACTGACAGACAGGTGTCTACTTCTGGGCTCTGGAGGCTGGTAGGTTGTGTTCACATCGCCAACAGATTGGGAAGTTTTGATCCTGACTTGTTTGGGCAGCCCAGAATGGGATGAAGGACTGATCTGCTGAGCAGAAAGAGAAAGCAAAAAGAGGTTGAAGAAAAAACTGAGCAGAAGTATAAAGTTTTACCCCTGGCCAAAAGGTACCTGAATAAAAGCCTGGAAACTGAAATATTTTGTTTATCCACAGAACAGAAACAAACAGAGGCAGCAGCATGGAAACCTACCCAATTACAGAGGTGAAAAGCAGTCTAACCACTCATGCCCACTCCCTCGTGATCTTGAATGGAACCCAAGATTTCCAAGTTTCGTCATACCTTTGCCATCACCAAAAATCTGTGAAACCTACTGGTAAAAGGTCTCATCTCCTGCTAATGAAAAGTTCCAAAAAAGATGATGATAGCCTAATACTGCTACCAGTAAGCTCAAGAACTAGAACTAGTCTAAACTGCGGGTTTAAATGATTTAGATACGTTTCTGATACCACACGTGAAATTGTTACATCAAAAAAAATCCGAGAACTTTAAGATATAGGACTACAAGGGGATCAATTAAGGTGATACTGTATAGTTTAAATTATATTCTGTTTATTTTATGTGACCTTTGTCTCATGCAGTGTAGAAGAAGAGTCAGGGCTGGGTACTGAAGGATGCTGTTTGTAGGACTTCAGCATTATTTACTGAGGAAGATAAATGGTGTGAATGAGTCAGAATACTGTAGCAAGAGATAGGACAGTTCATGTTTAAGACCGGTGAATGATACCCTGAAGAACTGGATTCTACCCCTGATGTTGCCACATTTTCTGAATCAAAGAACCAAAATCAAACCAAAATCAAAGAAGTTCTGCTTTGAGCCTGCTGCATGTTCTGAAAAATTAGGTCCTAGGCACTTTATATGTAAACTGAACACTTTTGACCTTGATCGCTAGGCCTCGGCTCCCCATTTGTAAAATGGGGATAAAACTTCCTTCCTCCTTTCACACGGATGTTGTGGAAGTAAGTTCATGTTTATGAAGCACTCATAATTTCATGAGTGCCACAAAAAAGACTATGAGGAAATTTGTAATTGTGTCTTTTGTGCATGGTTTGAATAGTGTGCAGCAAATAAGGCTTAAGGCTATGCACAAAACAATGAAGGTAAAAAAAAAAATACCAAGCAGCTGCTCATTTAGTGAGAGCCATCTATCCTGTGCATTTAATTAGGCAGGGATCCGGTAGATAAATAGCGTATGATCATATATAATCATAGACTATCATAACACATATACACAAGGGGCCTGAATTATGGTTGCACAGCCAATCTTAATTCTGGAATTTCCTAACTTGAATGTTTGATTTTGTTTCATTAGTGTTCTTTTAATATAGTGTGTAATTGATACATAAAGGCTGAACAAGCTATTATACACAGGATGCACGATGTTAAAAAGTAACAGCTTGAGCCTAAAGTTAAAAATTGTAGAGGGAACCAAGTTTACCTGCAGACAATGCTGCCTTGACAAGCTTTATTTTGTGAGACGGGGTAAGGGGAAGGAGGGATTTGGGGTGAGTAACATTATCTATCTATAGGGAGTGGCTCAGCCTGAACAGATGTCTCTGAGTCAAGAGGACATCAGGTGGGAACAGTTAGGTGATCCTGGGCTCTGCCAGACAGCAAGCATGGCTAGCATTTTGAGAAGTACTCAGCATTGATTTAATTCTCACTTTAATGGTAAAACTGCTGAATTCCACCGGACAGGAGCAAGCTCAACTCCAAGTGCTTTCAAAAACACCACCACCTACCTACAGAACTAACAGACACAGAAACAGGTCTCAGACTAGAGGGCATTCTTTAGGGAGAGAAGCCAGCAAGAGTAAAGGATGGATGTGTTTCCAGTAGGCAGCATTCTCAGTAGGGCCAAAGCACCCAACTGATCAGACAGACACACAAAATCAGTCATCTCAGATTCTGTGTTGGCATTTTCCCTGTAAGGGAGACCGACAAGGTAAATTAGACTGCTCTCTCTACAATTTAGGGAAATAACCCGGGTAAAACTTTGAGCAGCACTTTTCACTCAGATCTTGTCCGTAATTGACCAGAGACCTCAAGTTACATGTAGCTGGAAATAAATCAGATATGATTACAGACAATCTCCTTACATACACTCTGAAATCTGTAGGCTAGCACTGAAGGGTGAGTTATTCTAGCTCCCTCCGACCACGAGGTCTCCGAGGCTGGGTATAAACAGACACTGCCAAATGCAGCAGATCAGCTGTGCCGGAATATGTCCCGGCAGACACGGACGAATCACTTCGTTGGGCAAAACAGACGTCATCCACTGTTCTGCAGGGTTGGATCCCTGCTGCTTGCAGGAGTGGCTGTGGCCTGGTCCTGTGTAGATGACATGGGGCATGCCTCTGCAAACCAGAGAACCCTGGGTTTCCCATTTGAAGAGACGTGTGCCTGGGGTTTTCCCAGGATGTACAGCATCAGGCCTCTGAAGCCCTGGAGAGTCTGCCTGGGGCAGCTAGAGAGTGCAGACAGCTCTAGGCTGCCCACACTTTCCCAAAAAAGCAAACAGACATCTATTGCAAAATAAGAGGGCAAATTTATACCACCAATCTTATAGCTACACATTTTGCAAGGCAGGAATGAGCATTTGTTTGCTTGTCCTTTGTGATGCTATAAATGTTTTTATGGCAGCACAAAGGCAACATCTGTTTCCACCCTTAATAACCAACTCATTCAGAAATGCATAAGCTTTCATAGGCAATGGTCTACTTCGTCAGATGCTTCATTATAGCATTGGATGAAGTAGGCTGCTGTCTACACAAGTTTATTCATTTCAGAACAGATTGTTTTCTAAGGTGCCACCCTGCTCTACCTTCTGCTTGACTTCAGACTAAGCCATCTCTCTCTAGGTCTTTTAATGTTACACCAGAGCTAGAGCTGGCCAAGATGAAGGGTATAACAAAAGTTTAGTTTCTTTTACTTTCTTTGCCAAGGAATGTACTTGAGACAGGAGATTTCATTGGGATAGCTATTGCAGTGACACAGGAAGTAGCTATCTTGACAGACCAGATCCTCAGCTAATACATCATTTATACTGGCTGATGATTTTAACTGGCCCTACCAGTTGATTTTCTTTACCAGTCCAGGCACATGACTACAGCAATTCATCCCATTTGTATCTAGGCTGGTAAAAAGGATCAGAGTTTCTTTTTTAAAGGCCAGAGTAAGAGCCACTATAAAATTAACATAAATAGCAATTGCTAATGTAGACTCTTGAAATAAAGTAGCACAGTTACTGGAACAGATTTAAATAGCTTATTTTTATTTACACACACACACTAATTTCATTAGTATATATTTGTGCCAAGTCATTGCATCACCTTTCCATCTCCAAAAAATAAGAGCCCAATCAAAACAAAATCTGTATCCTGTACTTTAGGGGGGGAAAATGCTTTCTGCTGTCACTGGGACAAGATCATTCAGGCAAGGAGCTTTCTTTAGGCTCCTGGGCTTCTGCTTTATCACATGCAGGGCTGTCTTGTCCACCAGCTCAGAGATGAAGAGGAAGTCAAAGGAGAAGGGGAAGTAGTGGCTCTTACTAAAGACTTCGCTGTGGAAGAGTTTGCTTCTGCTTCAAGCAGAAGAGGAAAAACAGCTAATAAAAGACATCACAGGACTGACTAATGGTTGGTGAGAAAAGGCATTTCATTAAGTGTTTACTCTAGGACATTACCTAGGGTTTGTGTAAAGTTTGGATAACATTACTTACATCTAGGTTACAGCCTGAAGGTATTCAAGCTAATAGAAAGTTATAAAAAAAAGAGGATTGTCTTAAGTTTTTACCTTCATGCCAAGAAAACTGAGACTACATTTCAAGGCCATTTTCTTGAGAGCACAAAAGTACTATTAAACTGCATCCAGGAGTCACTGTATTTTTGTTAACAGGGGTTATGAAGTTTGAAATATATCATAAAGAAACTTTATGTCCTTGAATCTGGCCACACCAGGAATTTTCAGGGATCTTAAGTACTGACATTTGGGGAGGTTCTAAAAGAGTTTAATAGAAATGAGCTTTAAAGATTTGATAGAAATTACTCTAAACAAAGCTGTCTTGCTTTGGGTAGTTCCATGTACCATTAAATGCAAATTAATTAGGTTATTTGCAAATGATCTGCGTTCAAATGTGAAATTTAAAACCACAGTGTTTTAGAAGCAAACACTGGTAAAAGACACTGACTAAAAACCCTACTGAACAAGATCCTTTAACACCACTGCCTTGCCAGCATGGCTCAACCAGGATGTGGGGAGTTTAGAGGAATGCTCACTCTCAAATTAACAAGACTTTTCAGTTTTATGGCCCCTCTCTTCCAAGTTGGACAATTAGTGCAAACTATGGTGTGCTTGCGGTAGGAAAGCTGGAACCAAAACACCTGAAGTTCATCTCAGGTGCCAACAAACAGTAATTAGATGAGCACACCATCATTCCTACCAGGAGGAATTCAAACTGAAAGGCTTTGTAGCTCTGGAAGACAATGCCTTAAGGAATGCTGACTCATAGGAAGAGCCAACAGTATGCCTTTAAGAATGAGGCCTGCTTTCAGGAAGGTATGTTATTAAATAAAGTTTGGACATTGCCAGAGTTTACACAGGCAGGACCTTTTGCTCTCTAGACACACAGCCAAAGTCCTCCACATACTGCACTTAGTCTCCAGTATGTGCCCCCACTTCATGTTCTCAAATATTGTCAATAAAAATGCAACCACCAAATGCTAAGTTATTAAAACTTGTGTAGCATGTGCCATCTTAATCAAAACCATAAACAACCTTCCTGTGAACCAGATCCATTGAATATTATCTGAATCTACATATGAGGGGATACTGGCAATAAATGTCCATTATAATTATAGCTTTGATTCTCTATTTAGTATTTTAATACTCAAGTGTGCTGAATCAGGGGAAAAATATAAAAACTCAAAGAGAGTATGTATGTGAAGCACAGGAGCCTTATTACAACATATTATCCTTGTTAGCCAGGTGCCATTATAATGCAAGGACCTTTAACTAGGTGTCATAAAGAAAACCTCAAGTATCACTTATTTGTAATGCTACAAAGCAGGCTACCTACATGGTTCCTGTCTTGAGACAGTAGTAATATTCTAAGGCTTTTCACATTAGAGCTTCGGTCCAAGAGATCTATTGCTTTATCCAGGTCATCTTGATTTTTCAAGGGAATAGATAACTGCAAAATATAAAACAAAAATTCAAAGTTAGCAGAGATATTAACACCACATACAGGTAATAAGGGGTTTAAACAAAACTGGATGATTCAGTGGATGAGATGGGACAATTGAGAACGCTGCATCCTTTCTTTGTGAGGAGAATTTATCTTTTTGCTCAGGATCTCTCTTGCCCCTATTTCTCAAGCCAACTGCCCCCCACAAAGGTTTCTCCTTGCCAGAGGATCAGCAAAACAAACAATCCTGGATTTCTTCTTGAACTTGTTCTGAGTCAGCGAATAAAGTAAGAACCATGTTCCTCATCTGAGAAGAAAGCAGTTTCACAAGGAATATGGTAAACTGGGGACAAGAGGAATAGATAGGAAGTGGATCTCAGATAAGAGGCTAACGTAGAGACAAGGATAGTAGTTAGATTAGACAGAATGGAGTCCCTCTGGGAGAGTCAAAGGAAAATCCTGAACTTGCTAAAAAGCTGTGAGATTTCAGAGGCCCTCTAGGACAGAGCTTATATTTGCACTGTTTAGCTCCAGACAGCCATAATGGGGGGAAAGGAGGACAGAATTCATATGGAGTAAGATGAAGACTATATTCTACCATCTCAGAATGACACACACTTCCTTTAAAATGTATACAACCATCAAAACATTGCAACTGTCCTCTTTCCAGCAATCTGAATGTCATTGCATCAACCAAATCCAGCTGATAAATTATCTTCATTCGATCAGATCTCCACCCTTTGAACCCCTCCACTGATTTTTCAGTGCCCAGGATAACAAGCTCAAACTTCTTGTCCTCATCTCCAATCCTAGACTGGGACATCTCTCTCATGTCTGCTGTTATTATACGATACCTGTGTCCTTGCAAAAGTTTTATTTGCTTCCTCCTCCCACTTCTGTCTGTCTTGCCACAATGCTCTCTCAGCATGCTCCCTCCACTTATTTTCCGCAAAGGTATACACATCAGGGGAATAGAAGAATTTGGGGCAAGATGCTAACTATTCTTAAGGTTAACTTCTGGTGCCTTAAGTATAACAAAAAATCTTCTTTCCCCTCTATCACATCCTGTTGTCAGCTTCTATCAGACTGTAAAAGCGTTTGTGGCAAGGACTGCCTTTAAGCATAGCACAGCACTAAGTAGAACACTGTGCTAATAAGCATTCACTGTGCCTTAAATAGACAGTAAATGCTGAGTTTCTAGCACGCCATAATTACCTTATGCACCACCTTTTCTGAACAATTAGCTTTGATTTCAAAAACACTAATTTATGCACCAACATTGAGGATTCACTTACATTTTTTTTCAACAGTTATGCTGGTGAGAAACAAGCTGTTTTTTATATTTAAAATTTTTTTCTCTCCCCAGGAGGATGTAGTATGAAAATTAAAATGGTTACAGCCAGGTGGAAGGCTGTGACATGGTCAGATAGGTCAGAGACAATATGGCATTTCAGCAGTGCCAGCATTTGAGATGGATAATACAATGGCCACATTACTACATATTCCCTTTGTTTCCCTTATAGTCTCCCAAAAAAGGAGGAAATGAAATGTTAATGTTCCCACTGCAGAGAGAAATCAGTGCAATGATTTGTCAGTAATGACATTTATCCTCTACAGAGAAATTGTGCAGTAATCATTCATGTCAGAGGGAAACTTGGAAAGTAACACTCAAGAAGGGATTGAACATGGGAAACCATGTTGAAGGAACCACTGCACACTGTCTGGCAAGTGCCTCTGTACCTCATTGTTCATGTAGTGGAGATCCAGTGGCTGACCAAAGGCTGTTTTCACCTTCTGCTGAACATCTTCATATCGCACAGGACGGACAAATGGGATAATTCTAGAGAGGAGGAGAAAAAAAGTCACCAAAGACATCTTTACACATGCTCTGGGGTGGCTGGGGAAGCACTTTAATTAGAATGGTTCTAAAGAGCCACTCTAATTAAAATGCCTGCAGCATCTCACATATTCATCATCCCAAGCCTCAAAATGTTTGGGGGGTGGGGACACTAACTAAAGTTTGTTCAATGATTAACTGACTCTGCTCCAATGCTTGCTAACTAGCATGTGTCAAAGCTGGTGTCTGGCATATGTGTAGAAGCTCTAATTGTCCAAAGCTAAAAGATGTACCGGGAAAGTGATGTGAACAAACTAGCTGGGAGAACAATTAGAAGAATACCAACATTCATTCATTGCTATTTTTTTTTTTTTTACATGCAAGTTATCCTTGAGCAGAGAATGATTTTCTCTAATTTTTTTTAGTTGAAATTAACTGAATTGTTCTTACATGGGATTCCTGACTGATAGCCTGTTTACAAGCACTTTATTCAGAGTATAATATTGCAAGTTAGAGATGTTTGACAGTATACAGATGTTACACACAGTTTTGATTCCCTGATCAGGTATGTCTGTAACCTACGCTGGTTAATTATTATCATTGTAGAAACATTCTAGCTTACTATAGGTACTGTCTAATGAGAGGATTCCCATACATTTAAAATTAGACAGATACTCATAAAAATGTCTGTAAAGTTCTGAAGGCTGCAAATTCAAAAGCTAATGAAATGCCAGACAACACTGTGTTACACTTGGAAACAAAAGCTTTTGTACTCAAATTTATTAATTCAATATTTACTTTCTGATATTTTCCAGTTTGCTTAAAAGTCATTATCTCCACAAACACTCTCACAAATAAGCTTGCTTTAGAAGGTCTAAAAAAAGGAAACAAGAGTCACACACACATTCCTGAAGCCAATTAATAATCCAGATTCACAGAAATTGCTTTGTGACATCCACTTCGTTTTAGCCATTACTTTGGCCACTACTTTGCATACACAATTCCAAGACTCTGAACTGCATCAGGAGCAAATTGCTGCACCTTGTGGCTGCCATTCAAATACATGCAATCCTCAAAGAGGCTTTTTGTCAAGAACCTAGAGCTGGATTTAATGAGGCTGGACAAATGTTAATAATTCATGTTTGTGGTTTCATGCTAAAGCAGCCAGATATTCCAGAGCTTTTAATCTGACAGGAAATGACACCTCTCACCCCACTATCAAATAGTATACAACTGGCCAGGTGCAATGGGTGATTTTGTTCCTCGACTTCTGAACCAGCATGGTATAATAAATATCCTTGTGTTCCAAATATAACACTGTACAAGACGTGTCAGGGCTCATACCCCACACATTAAAGGCACCTTCCCATGACTCCCTAAGCCACCAACACGTAAGAAACATTTCAAATTAAATTAAAAAAAAAATCACAAGTACTTTCGTTGTGCAGCTCCAGGTAATGTTCCTCTGAAGACTTCCAACACCAATCTGGATGGTAAATACCTGGTGCCAAATAAGCTGTTTGCCAGTAAGTAATTTGTATAAATGATATAAACACACGAGGCTTCTTGCTTACCTTGAGCACAACCATTTTACTGCACAACACAAAAATCTTCGGTCTTAAATCAAACTAAATTTTAGAACCCAAAGTGTACACAAACAGCCATAGAAAATTCAAAATGACAGATAGCATTGGACATTTGTGAGGGGCCTACAAAATCCTACGGCACAGGCAGGCTTTCCAGCAGCATGGTTTCCTTGTTCAGCATTTATTATAGTTATGCCTGCCTCAGAATAAGAACTAGAAAGGGATTAGGCAGCAAGGTAATATAATTTCAGCTCTGATTCAGTAACTGTTTATTTTGCTGACAGGTTTTTGCGGCAGAAAGTTGCCAAGTACTCAGCAAGTCACATACTCCACCAGTGTTACGGGAAGGAGCTATTTTTCCTTTCTTTAGTGGAAGGATCAGTGTATAAAGCTTGTTATTACCTCAGGACCCTTGCCCTAATGACAAGGAGTGCTAGCATCACTTTACAACGGATGGATGCAAGTTACCTATATTAAGCTATTAACCCCTTCGTGTTCTCAGAATATGTACTTATCTTGACAGAAAATCCACATATCTAAATGCAAATTAGATCACATGAGAAAAAGATGTTCTGTGGATAAATCTGAAGGCCACTCCACTCCAAAAGGGTTAAAAATAGACCATGTGGAGAAGGGCAGTGGAGGGCTCAGCTGGAAGGCAGGCAACCCTCTCTCCATGTTCCACTAGTTTCTCAAATTGGGGTACACAAACCCTTGGGGGCATGCAAGACATCTCTGGGAGATATATGGGAGAAATTGTGTAATGGCAGATTTGATTTTCATTTAAGGGATTAAATAATGGTCATTTAAGGAGTTAAAATATAAAAATGTATGCTGGTAGGGGTACACAGGCAGCTGGTAAATCTGGAAGGGGATATGCAATAAAAAAAAAGTTTGCAAACCTCAGCACTAGACCACCTGAGATCTACAAGGAATGCTGGGTCCCCAACACCTTATGCTCTCAACTGCACAAAGATCAGACTGAAGAGACAAAAGCAGTTATCCAGGTATCCAGTCACATCTGCTTCAGGCCTCAGTCTCCTTCCTTCAGCTCACCATTCTCCTTATTCCTTTGTTCTCCCAAACTAACTCCTTCCTTTCCATTGCCCTTGTTAACACTCCTGCCCCATTAGTTACATTTTTGTTTATCACAAGGATACTAATGCCATAAACCAGTATTTCCCAACTTTTTCCAGTCCAAGGCACACTTACATTAACATTTTTCTACACTTGTTAAGGCATTCCCCATCCTCATACTTATTGTAACTCATTGCCATGGCAAATTCTGCGGCACACCTGTTCATTTCTGATAGCACACTTTTGTGCTGTGGCACACTGGTTGGGAAACACTTCCATAAACCCCCAGTCCCTGGTCATCTGGCTTACGTATTCCTTTTCCAACACTGTTAAGGGACAGACTCTTATGTGCATCTGGACAGCACCCAGCACATTCTGAGAGACTGCACAGCATACTGTAAAGCAAGTCGGTCTCATGAATGTCCTTTGTAATGAAGTCTCCATCACAGAAGTCAAGACTATTAGGACTAATGGGCAACTGTGCTGCCAGACTTTTGACAATAATGGCCAAATAGGCCAAAGAAACTCAACTCCTATTTCCATTCTTAGAAAAGGCGACCCCTTCAGATGAATGCCGAGGCAAATCGCTGGAGGAGTTTATGCAGCATGGACTGCATCTATCCTGTGGACAGATGGTAGTGTGCGGCACTGTCAATCCAACATATTTCATCAATACTAAGTACTTTTTAGCTTCAGTTTACTTCCCCTGCTCCTTCCCATGGAAAGTCAGTCTTACTAGCAGACCTACAACATTCAACTATTTTAAAATAATTGTCCTTTTTAAAAAGGCAGCCTACAATAACATTTTCTACATATTACTAAGAAACCAATCCATGAAATTACAGTACTTTGGCACTGGGCAAATGAACACTGCTTTCAGCTGCACTGAAGCTCCTTATAAAGGCTTCCATTCTACATGCAGTGCACTAAAACCAGATTTGTGGCACCAAAAACAGCTCTATTAGAAGAGTGCACAGAGTTTTAAACTAACACAAATCATCGAGTTCAGGGTTTAAGGAGGCCATTCCTGCCTGACCACCTTAAATATTTGTGGTTAGATCTGGCAGCTTCTTTGAAACCAAACACACACACTTACATTCTCAGGGCAAGCCTGCTGTCTGTAACTGCATACCACTTTGGGAATGGGGAAATCAGGCAAGCGTAACTGCATAATTAGTCTAACATACAATCAACCTTTTCATTTCAACGTTTCTGCTGAAAATCCCTGCTACTCCCCTGAGCTCTGTGCCATCTTAAACATGCCCACTCGGGAAGAAGACGTGAAAGATGATAGTACTGTGTTGATGAGATTTCACTTCCGAGTTACTTTGTCATGACACTACATCACAAGATATTGTGGCATGTCGCACAGAAGCTCTGTTGTACTCTGTACCATTCCTGAGCAATACTGGAAGACAGATTGTGTCAGCGCTCTATTAGGATTTGCAGGAGACTTCAACTACAACTACTTCTGAATTTCCTCTTGGTACAAAATTTGGGTCTATATACTTGAATCCTACACAGAACTCTGCAAGTGCTAGAGTACAATGTCTGTTTTTTGTAAAAAGCAGACTTATAAAAAAAAATCAAAAATAATAAAAAAAAAATCACTGACTTCCTCTAGCACCTCTATTTTCAGGACACTGTCATCTGTACTCCTAGGAAAAGAAAACTGAAACAATTCCAAGATTTATCAAAATCTTAAGAATGCAAGCAAGGTGTTCTTAAACTACAAGAATTGTCCTCTGTCTACATGGAATCACAAAGAATTTAAAATGTTAGTTGGTTGTGTACAAGATATTTTATTCATTATTCATATTTGTTTCAACAAAATATCCTTGTGTCCTCAAAAGGATGGGGAATGCAGGACTTTTCTAATTTAATTGCTGGAAGTAAAGCTGCATGCGTGGAAGTGATTTACAGGGTTAGTTCAGTTCCTTTTAATGCCTTGTAAAACTCAGTATTATAAAAAATAAATGAGCAAAAACTGAGATCAATGAGAAGTCTTTCCTTTCCATGTCTGCTACCATCAAAGTGCAGGCCAGTGCTATGGACAGGGTATCAGAAAATGAAGCGCACGGGGGAAAAAAAAACAACCAAAAACGAACTGCTCTGAGCTCATAGTCCTGAGCCAAGTGAAAAACAAGTAGCTAACCAAGCTGTAAGTCATTTCATGCTAGATTTTAAAAAAATTAAAAAAAAAAAAAAATCACATTATCAATCATTTACCAATTAATATACAAAAAATGACAAACAGAAGATTTCAAATTTATTTTTGGATTGTGTGCATTGATTCATACATTGTAAGGCTGGAAAGGACCTCAGAAGATCATTGGTTCCAGCCCCCTACACCAAGCGGGAAAGATAATTGGGGGTCAGGTGATCCCAGTGAGGTGACTATCCAATCTCCTCTTGAAGATTTCCAAGGTAGGTAATTGCACCACCTCTAGAAGGAGCTTATTCACAGTCAGGGTGTCCAGACTGTGGAAGAAGTTTTTCCTAATATTCAGTGTGAAATCGATCCTCCAGGAGTTTGTGGCGATGTGTAGACAGGAAGAATGCTAGACAGGTGCTAGAGGAAGAGTCAGTGATTGTGTAGACAGGAAGAATTTTTAATAGAAAAATTATTGTTAAAAAAACAAAAAACCCCTCAAAGTTTAGTAGGGAATCTAAGTAAACACTACCAGAAGGCATACCACCTCTAAAATTGATTAGCTGTTAGTTTGATTTCATCCATTAATTATTTTTAATAAGCTGCGCTAACTTAACTTGACATGAAAATGATTTTCCAGAGAAAGGAAGAGGTCCATAAAGCAAATAATGACACCCCCAAAAAACCCAACTTTTCCTTAGTCAAAATGCTAGGGGAGGCTTGGGAGTTTGTAAAGTATTACAGATCACAAGTGCTTTCCTATAACCTTTTAACTTAAAGCATCCACAGTGGCTTAAAACTTCCACTGAAGTTAATGAGTCTTACATGTGTTAGTAATGGTAGCCAGATGACCACATAATAAAGCCACTTACATGTATTGTCTTTGTATGACCATTTTCAAAAGACTGGCCACTTCAGCAAAATAAAACTGTTGTGGACAGAGGAAATGTATGGAGCCTTTTTCCCCCTCTAACAATGGTTATATAAATCCCAAAGTCTTGGTTTAGTAAAGCACTCAAATGCATATTACTGTATACAACCAAGATGCTCTATTGACGTCAAGAAGCCTGTGCATTTAAGTATTTTACTGAATTAGGATCTAGGAAAAGAAATTCCCTTTCTACTTACATATAAGGCACTCTAAACTGTCCTAAACATGCTCATTCAACTTCAGTGACACCCTGAAGTACCTCAGTGTTGCTTTACATTAAAGTTCTCTTTATCTTACAGATTTTAAGAGGTTTTCCCGCAAAGTTTATACTACAAAAAAAATCCCTTTCTCTCTAAAACGTATTTTCCAATTATAAGCAAAACAAACTAGGATAGGGGAAATCTGGAACATACATAGGAAGAATCCATCAGGACAACCCAAATCCTCAGCTTTCTTTTACTTGGTATACCATTATGATTTATACCACTGTGTATCAAGGGGTTCCATCTCCCATTCAACAATGCAAACACAAGGGCACAAGGAAACCCCACAAATATTACAGGTGCTTTTCCCACATGAGACCTCTAAATTGACATGTGTGCAGAGGTCTAGAGACAACCACTAAATCAACTGACTGATATATAATGGACAGATTTCTTCTAGCTCAGGAAATGAAGAAGAGAGCATGTTTGTGTTAAAAAGGAAGGAAAGATTTCTCTTATTTCAGTGAGACCATCTGACCAAATTACACCAAAAAAGATTCTAGTCCATGCATTCGAGTAGCACTGAGGTACTACCTTGGGGAGACAGAAATATGGAAAAAAGGAGCAAAATTACTGGGACCACTGACAGAAAGCACGAGCTCATCAAGATTTCCAGCAGACACTACCCCATAATCTACCCTAGATACAGTATCTCATATAATCCATAGGAAACCATTTCAGAAAATCATATTCATTTGTAACAGAGTCAAGGCAATAGATTCCATTCAACCCCAGCTTAGTCTGAGTAGTATACTTCAGCAGAGATTTTGTACATGTGAGAACAATGAAGGCACACACTTACCGTCTTTCCCCATTATATTCAAACTTTATCCTTACATCGTTCTGCCAAAAGAGAAGAAAAAGAAGGTTAGCTTCTCAAACTCT
Source organism: Caiman crocodilus (assembly GCA_030014935.1). Taxonomy (NCBI): domain Eukaryota; kingdom Metazoa; phylum Chordata; order Crocodylia; family Alligatoridae; genus Caiman; species Caiman crocodilus. The sequence continues at coordinate 126,103,734 of JAGPOW010003648.1, read as the reverse complement.
TTGGCATGTTTCATACATGTTATAACAATGCACACAATGAAGATCTTTGAGACCCGAATGTAGAACATGCCAAATTACAAAAGCAATATACTATATTTTCCCACATACAACACATACTGGAATACAATACGTACCTTGTTTTTGAAAGGCAGAATGAAGAAAAATCTTCCCTTGTAGTAAATACCTGAGTAGGAACAGCTAGAGAGCCACGTTCCCTCTAAGGTTTAGCAACCTGTGAGCAATCCTGGCTGGGAATGCATGGGTATCTCAGCATGCCCACTGCTTCCTCCCAGCCCCACAGCAGCCTGTGGCTGGATTGAGGTGGGTGGCAAGCGGCTGGATGTCAAGCCAGTGGTGGCAGAAGGGGGAATGTTGGTGCCCCCTTGCTATGGGGCTGGGCAACCCCTGCCCCAGGCTGGTGCCTGGGGGCCATGGCCCCCTACTGCCCTCTGTCCCCCCACCCAAAATCAGTATGCCACTGTGTGCACAGCATTAAAAAGTTACTGCGCAGCATAATTTTGTATTGTGCGCAGCCATGCACATGCATAGCTCAGAAGGCATGTTGCTAGAGAGCAGTGGCCTACTCACTGTTCTGGTCCCAGTGAATCCTGGCAGATTTTACTTTCACTTCTGCCTATAACCAGCAGAAGCTGTTCTTACTGTATTTCTTGTGTATAATGAACACTGTAATTTCCAACAGCTGGTTTTTGTGAGGAAACTGTGCTGTAAGAAAATATGGTATTCATTTCTGGCTAAGAATGCTTTATGTTGTACTTATGACTCCTCTATTACTTCATGTTACTATGACACTAGTTAAGAACAAGCTATTAATTGACTGTCTAGTTTATTAGATATGGGCACCATGAAAACTTACAAAGAAGTCTTATCTCGACTGTTTCTTATGCCATAAGAAAGTCTTAACCATCTGCCTTCAAAAATGAAACCACACCTCTGACAACTTCCATCCCGAAGTACCAAGTTGTTAGTCTATTGTGCCCTGCTAGCAGATGTAGCAACATTTTGGCTTGCCCTTTCCTACTATTTCCATTTACACAGCAAGAGGATTCTATAAGTAATATTTTTCTCCTAATGTTCCAGGTAGATGGGCAATGTATGAGCAGAATCAATTTTGTAACATCTGAAGTTTGTGTTCTGGTGGATTTGCAACAATATATGCAAAACAGGATGCATATTTGAAGCCATCAGACCAGTGAAGGTGGATTCGCAGCTGTTTTGCATCAAGAAAGCAACACAAAACAGCCAAAAACATTTGACTCTTAACATTCAAGTGATACACCAGACTAGTTGTTGTGATACAGGTCAATTCCTCTTTATAATCTTTTAAAATATATCGGTAAATTTACCGGAGTAGATAATATAGTGTTATTTTTCCTCTTTATCAAAGCTCCTACAAACTAGGCAGAATAGGGAATGAGGCATGTAAAAGGTCTTTGCGAAGGGAAGGTAAGCAGACAAATTGTAGCCAACAGACCAGGGGATGACACAGACACATAAAATTGCAAGGAACTAAGGAAAGTGTAGGGAAGCAGCTACATATGGGATGAGCAGGAGAGAGTGACAAAGAATTGGAAAGGTGCAGAGGGGATGTGAGGAACAGGGGGGCTGGGGTGAGCATAAGAGACTAATCTACTCCCAGAGAAGGAGAATTTTTTGATCCCATTCAATTTCCCTCTGATGACAATTAAAAACTAGTATATGGCTATAGAGTTTTTGAGTTGCTGCAATAGCTGTAGGGGGCAAGTAATCCAAGCATAAGAATTCTTGATATGCACCTACTATCTCTCCCCTTCAATTAATTTCAATAAACAGAACTTCAACAAGCAAATCAACAGGAAGAAAAGATCAAATTGCCTGCATTACCTGCATCACCATGACACTAAGAATTAATTGAGCTATTAACTGATCCTATCTAGTCTATTAAATAGTCACCATGAAACCTTACAAAAATTAGAACATAATTTCCTCGCATGCAGTTTAACTACATCAAAAGCTTGAACAGTCTGTTATAGACTGCTCAAGAGATCCAACAATGAATGTCAAATTTCTTAAAAAGCCAATTTAAAGTTAATTTCAGCTCCAACTAGACAAAGGATTTACCTCAAGTAACTCTTCCTGTACAAAATAAACACTGCAAACATAATTATAAAGAATCATTTTCTTTTTGCATAACAAATACATCTCTGCTTTAAGGCAAAAATATATTCTGTACTGTGGCTTTACATCCACTGCTTGCATAACGTAATCTAATTTTTAAGCCACTTTTCAAGTGTATAAAAAAAAAAAAAATCACCATTCATGTGACCCATGATATAATGGGTCACATATAATGGAGTGCCACTTGCCATATAGATTGTATATTAACTTACATATTCAGAGGGTGACAGACCGTACAGAAAGTTCATTGGGCTAAACTTTCATCTCTTGAGACCAAAATTGAAATCCCAATTTAGATCACGAAGATAAAAAAAAATAAAAGGAAAATACTCCATTCTGATAAGGCTTCATAATTTCTGATGTACAATTTATGTGACTGGAGTAGACTCAGCCATCTGTGAAAGCCTTAGACAATAGGCAATCATACATCTAGGAACTTCAAAAAAATATGGCCAGGAAATGCTCTTTAAGCTAGAGGAAATATCTGGCAGACCCAGTGGTCAAGAATGCAGTTCAAAGGGACCATGCACTCACTGTTCACTATACAATATTCCTGCAGACAAGTTGTAGGTATATAACTGACCATGACAAATGGGCTTCCTGACCAGAGGAACAATAATCTAGTCAAGGTAATTTACATACTGGCTTTCCTAAAGATGTTTGCTCAGGTGTGAGGGAAGGAAGAATTTTATGTAAAAGGATGCTGAAACTGAAGCTCTACATATCTGATCTGTTTCAGCTGTAGTCAAAAGTAAAAGAAACAGTAGAGACATAATGGGCTGCAAAATATCATATTTTTCCACATACAGCATCCTACCCCAATCAAATGCATACCTTGTTTTTAGAAAGCAGGACATAGAAAAAATATTATTCCAGTCATGGCTGATTATATAACAGAGTAAGTCCTCCTGGGAAACAGAATATCTAGAAGTGTAGTATCAAGAAGCTTCTGGCACCCACTACTTCACCCAGACTATTTCTTGGGATGTCACACTTCCTGGACATTATGTTTTCAGGAGGATTTACTTCATGTCACACAAGGTTAGGCCCAAAAAGACCCTTGCAAGGGCAGCAGCAAAAACATTAGTTCTTTACAGTAAGTAGTTCTTTATATAAAGTTCCTGCAAATAAGATATTGTTTCCATGTGACAAGCCTCAACAAGATACTACCAGCAGCTCACTTATGGCTTCAGGAACAAACTAGAATGTGCAGCCAATAACTACAGCTAAGAGGGTTAACATCTTTGTGGCTGCATGTAGAGATGACTCTAGCAGGGTGCAGGGCCCAAATGCGAAAGAAGTCAGCGGCTTCGGGAGGTGGGGCTGGGGGGTGAACAGCCAGATGCAAAGTTGGTGACAGCAATGCAATTACCAGCACTAGATGGGCACTGCAGGAGGGGCCGCAGCCGCCATGCTCAGTTCCGTGGGGCTCCCCCAAGCATGGGGCTTGGGGCAGTTGCCCCGATTCATTCCCCCCTGCCCCAGGGATGGCCCTGACTGCATGCCATGCACAATGTCTTCAGCCTTGCTTCTTTTCTAGCCAACCCCCAACCCCTCACCAGCTTTCCCACTTAAAACATGTCCCAAATTTTTTGGGGGGTGGAGGGGTGCATGTTGGAAGGGAAAGGTGTATGCTGAATGTAAGAAAGTATGGTATATCTTCAAACTAATTGGGTGAGAAAACCTCTCTCTTACGTGAATCTATTAAAGGCATAATGCAGGGAGAGAGACCTGTGCACCAGACAAGGTTGCTTGTGTTAAGATTTTGACAGCTCAAAAATTATTTTAGCCTTTTTTTTGGATATACATACAGAAGTTCTCAGACCAGGAAAATTGAACTGCCTCTCAGTATTGCTCTAGTATGTCTGCCTCCGAAATAATACTCGACTCTTCAAACCTCAATACCAGAAGACAGTCAACTTGGAGGAAATTCAGAGAATAGCTACAAACCTTACAATGGAACAGTTGGATATATGGATTGAGCTATAAGAAAAGGTTAAAAAAATTAAATATGGAGAAGAGAACATGTCATCAAAGGACGTTGCTATTTATATAAAAATAGCAAAGAAAGAGAAGGAATTACTTAGACTTGCCAAACGGGTATTAAGATGAAATTAAGGAAGGTACTATTAGAGTGCCTGTTTATAAAAATGTCCTTTTTGCAAGATGTATTAAACTATGGAACAGTCTCTTAAAAGAAGTTGCAGAAGCTCTGTCACTTGGAATATTTCAAAATAAACTAATAAACCTTGAAGAAGCCCCATTAGGGAAAAATGCTCTCCGTTTCCTCTGGTGTCCTAAGACAAGACACAACTGGAAAGAAATACTAACAGCCAACTTTGATTCTTCTATGTCCTTTTAAACTGTTGACCTGTAACTCAGCGAGTAATTTTTAAATTAAAAAATGTAGTTAGGCCTTAGTGCAGAGGTCCTGTTGCCTTATCTGAAAATTGATTTAAAATATATATATTTTATATTGTATCTGAATACATAGAATTGTTTCTCTAGCTCCAGCATCAGCAAAAAAACACAGCTTTAAATTCTGTGCTTTAATGTTCCAGTTTTGAACTGGGACACTTTTGTGGCAGATTACAAATAAAAATTATTGATTTTTTTTTATTTTTACATTAATTAGTCTCTACCTCAGACTAAAGGGATAAATCTAAAGATAGTTATCCAAAAGTTTATCTAGTAGTCAAGGAAATTTTAACTGAAAACCTGTCAGGTCCCAGGGAAGAGCAGGAATTACTGTATTAATTTCAAAGACTTCCCTTTGATACTGTCACTTGAATAAACATTACTAAGTTCAACAGATGCAGGACCTTAAGATTTTAAGGATACCAAAAAGTATACTTAGTAAAGGGAAATTTAAAGAGTTTTCGATAAATGGTAAAATTTCTAAGTACACTTAAGAGATACCAGAGCCTAAGTTCCATTCTCAAAAGTGGGTTAGAGGGTTAGACACTTAAATCATTTTTACAAATGGGGCTTAGATAGAAATGCCTGTTTTTCTGGTTGGTTACTCACTGCTATTGCATAAATGTGCCACACTGTACCTGCATATTGTATCCTTCTTAACAGTAACAATTGTGCTCATTAGCATGCCAAAATTTTAGCTAACTTGTTGACAGAAAGAACATAATTACTGATCTGATACATTCGAAGAATAGGCAAAAAAAAAAATCAAGTGAAGACTGATTGTAAAAAAAGAGAGAAAAATACTTGTCTGCATCACAAATAACAATGAAAATGATGCAATGTAAAGAGAAGACAAGGGCTCTTAACAGCTGCACTCTAATGCAAGGACTGTTTTAGTGAACAAATTTAAAGGCCACCTGAACGTCATAACCATACTGTACAATACCTTTCACTCTGGTATACAGAATAATTTGTAAAGAGTTTGGGAACTCAACTAGGCTCAGGTATGATGACCTTTTTAAACATTATATATATCCTTCTTTAAACATTACCAGTCCTACTGCTCACTCTGCTCTCCAGGTTATTCCTTTAGCTCCAAAAGACAGGCCATTACATTCAGATACCTTCCTTCCAATCACCAACATACCTATTCTGGAAGGAAGTCTGGTAAGTGTTTAAACAACCAATACCAACATTGGAAAAAACTGCAGGGCAGAAGTAAAACATACCTTAGAAGGTAATTTAAAAACTGGATCTCTTTACTTACTTCTCCTTTAAAGGATCCCCAATATACAAATACTAAATTGCTTTTTAAAACATTTATTCATACTATCTATCACTTTCCAAGTGCTCTGGGTGTCTTTTATATTTTTATATATATATATGAGCTTTGATTGAAGCACCAGGCTTCTTACGAGGTTTGGGATGAGGGACTATGAATTACAGCCCCTGGGTCAAATCTGAAACTCACATACATATACCGTGTCCCTCCCTGCAGAGTTATACAATATGACTGCCTGATAGATAGGCAACTGGTGGGGGGCGGGCATGCTCCCAACGTCCCCCACCCCCGACAGGCTGTCTCTGCTGCTGTCAGCTTCCGGGGGTGCCCACCAGCTCCACCCCTGCCGCCAACACTGCTGGCAGCTTCTGCAGGTGCTCACCAGCTCCATCCCTGCCACCATCGGCTTCTGCAGGTGCCCCCCCAGGCTCAGGAAGCACCAGTCCATGGACCGATACACCAAGGGATGGAATTTAATGGCCCAGGAGGGCGCTTCTAGTCTCATGTTTCTATGAAACAGATCCATGTACGATCAATGTCTGCGAGAAAAAAGTAGATTCCAGGCAATTTATACTATCTTTGACAATTCGAGTCTAAGGGCAGTAGATATCTGGACACTGCATAAGATGGGGCAATGTTTCTTAGCCTGGAGTACAGGCTGCCAGAGAGATGACCAATTTAATTGTGTGTGCTGGGAGGAGGTTAATCATCAGAGAAAGTAAAGATGAGAACCTCAAATCCCATCTGGTTACTCACTGTAAATCTGCTACTGTGGGTGGATGGGTAAGTTTCTTGAAACTCATTCTGCCTCCATTTTCCTGTGGCTGTTCCACAAAGACTGCAGGCTCAGAAAGCAGCCAACTGGCTCAAGCCACCTCTGTTCCCACAGTATACAGCTCAGCTGTATGAACCTGTATACTGGGCCATGTAGCCCCAAGGGCTGCTCACAGACTCCTCCACTCTAGGCAGCAGGAAGCTTTCTGGTGAGCAAAGGAATGGGGAGGAAGAAAAAAAAAAAAAAGCGAGGACAGAAAAAACAGGAAGAGATATAAACAAGGAGACAAACTGGAGACAAAAGAAGTGAAGAAAGAATAAAAAGAAACAGGCATGGACATTGTGACATGAAACAGCACAACAGGTTTCTGGGAGAAAGCACACCCTCATAAAATAGACTAACATAGAAAGGTTGCATACCACAGAAATATGTACTGGCTTGAAAAAGGCACATTAAGACACTGTGCAGATTCAATCCTTATTCCCTCACCCCCAATAACCTTTGTCTTAAGCCTCTCCCAAGCAACTTGGTTACACAAACTTGGATTTGCAACACGTGCAAACAAATTATAGGCCAACAACAGGCTCATTTCAACTTATGGCACAAGCCACAATTTGATCATTGGCCTTACTACCTCCAATGGAAGAACCTTACTCAGCATCCTTTCTTGAATTTACTGAGCTTCAGAGACCCAAGTATGACAACTGAGTAGACCACACCCATGTAAGAAATAATAGGTATTGAGCAAGACTCTTCAAACCAATAAGCACTAAATCTTTGTCTGTGCTGGTAGGGAGGTTTAGTGTTTAAACTGTAATTAACCAAATGTGAGACTTCTTTGATAGCAGCAAAGTATAACTGATTACACATTGTCAGGATGAATCACATTTTATTAAAATCACACTGTACTCTACTCTATCCGTGCACGTGGGGCAATATACATGTACTCTATATCAATGGAACGTGGGACACAAAAGCATTTTGTTAAGTGTGTGCAACACCTCCAAAGCCTTCTGGTCTCTTGCCTTTAATCACCAGTAACTTAAATTGATTCTTGAAAGACAGTAATTGACAAATATCTGTGCATTAAAAAGTGTTGCTTTTACATTACAGTATTTTACTCAAATAACATAGACCATGAATAGAATTTCCAGAGTAGCCTGATCCTTGAGCATTCAGCCCCATCAGAGATAATAAGTTTTTTGTTTTTTTTTTAAACTATTTTTTGCCCTCTCTCTCTTCAAGAAGCCAATACAGGATTCTTCTCTACAAAAGTGTCCAAAGGTTCATGTAGATTACTTTTAAGAAACTGAAGTAATGAGGCTTCCACCACTTTGTGGGGCACTTTTCCAGTCTCCTGAACTTCACTTGTAGGGCTTACTTCACTTGCCCCCCAAAACATAGTTTTTCTTTGTTCAGTTTCAACCTGTTATTCTTAGTGATGTAATACAACTGGGTCACCCAAATACCTTCCCTCCTTTATACAAACATAGCCCTGAAATGCCTCTTGTGGGCCACTGAGTTCAGATGTCTGCACTGTTAGGCACTGGTGTTCACTCAACTCGGACACTTGTAGATAGCTGTTTTGAAGAAAGGCTGTTACAGTTCACTTAAGTCAAACTCCTAGTCAACTTATTTTGCTGTTCTTTTTTTAATGTCCTTCTATATTATGGGGGCCTAAATCTTCTCTCTGTAGTTTTAACTACAACCTAATCAAACCCATAAGGAAACAGGGTCTTTTAGTTTGTGACCTATTTTTCATATCTGCGTGTAGCCTAGAAGCAGTATCTTCAATTTAACATTGCAAGCTGAAGTCTTGTTTGCTATAGCTTTCACTCAAGTCCCTTTCAGCATTGCTGTTTTCCAGGTTTCTCCTTCACACAGAAATATTAATACAATAGAAAAGTATATCCCTGTGCCACAAAGTAGAGCCAGCAAAGGAAAAATGTTTCCTTAACCTCCCACACCTGCTTAAATGTGGTCTTTAAAGGTCACACTGCATAGTTTTAAAACATGCTTTTAACTTGTACTTGCTAGTAGTGACATGGAAGCCAGTATGCTTACCGGAATTTTTTTTTCTTCTACCGCAGAGGCACATTGGTTTGTTATTGCAGGGCTGCTCAGGAGGGCTGGGTTGCTGGCATTGTATTTTTTCTTAAAAGAAAAAAAGTTATTAAATGCTGGTTTACAAAGAAATGTGAACTGTGCAACAAGAATACCACTTGGTATAATTTTCAGCAGATCTCTCTCGATAACATCCCCTCATTAACACATCTAAGATGGCAAAATGCTGAGCTGCTCTGCCTTCCTTAGTCTACAGTAATAAGTAAAATGATAGAAGCAGACACACACCAGGGATCTAACCTGAATGAAGGTTAGATAAGGCCCACAAAGTAGGCACATGCTTTTATACTGCTTCAGCTGAAACAAGGCACTGGCATTTTAAGCAGACAGACCTGCTGCTGACTCTCTCCCTTGCTACAAGGCAACAATGTTATTGCTTTAAGCAGTCCATTACCTGTTTGCTCGAGTGAGTGGTGTCCTTATTCTTCATGGTTTCAAGGCCAGGTAGCCTGTGACGTCGGCCCAGTTGGAGGGCAACCAAGTCTTTCATGATGGAGTTCAAAGCCTCCTGTTCATCTGAAAGCAGTAAGAATTTAAGAGGTAAGTTGATGTGGTATCAGCTGAAAAACACTTGTTTGTATCTGGCTTTTAAATACATGATCCAGTTTAGAGACCTTTTCAAATACATAAATTACATCTTCACCAATAATTATGAATTCCCACAACTCCATACAGGAGTTCTGTAGAGGAACGGAAGATAGGGATTGAAATTTTAGTTTAATAGAAATCATAAACAAAATTCCCATCAACTTTAATGAAGCCAGAATTTTACCCTGCCATATTTCACATTTCCTGATCTTGAATTTTTTATCATTTCTTTGCTTCTTTCAAGAAACTGTCCTAACATATTACGGACCAAGTAAACAAAGGAACTTTTGTTCACCAAGTCCCAGAATACAAGAACTAAGAGGCATTAGCTGAAATTACAGAACTATAGACAAGTGGGACTGGAAGGGACCTTCAGAAGTCATCTAGTCCAGCCCCCTTCCTGAGGCAGTATCATCCCTGTCCAAGCCATCCTATACAACCCATAATTGAAACTCTACATAACTCTACCATGAACCCTGACACAACTTAGACTTAATACCTTAACTTGCCACAGGTAAAGAAGGGGAACCACAGCAACCGATGTCTTGCTTCTATGAAAAGTTATCAATATATGCTCAAGAGATCCCTGGTCGAGGGCCATGACCCTGCTACAGAGGAAGGCAACCCCCACCCCCAGTCTGTACCAATATGCCCATGAGGTAAAATTCCTTCCTAACCCCAAATATGGAGATTGGTCTGACCATAAACAGAGGGACAAGACTTTATAGACAGGAACCTCCACCTTCAGTCCCAGCAGGAGCATTGGCACACCCCAGTCAAAATCCCTATCCCTACCTGAAGCCAACTCCAATGCCTAAGGGAGGCTTAAAAACACCTGATACATGTAGCAGAAAGGGGAAGAGAGCAATCAATAAAGCCCAGAATCACTGGAAATGCCCACAGTGGAACATAAGCATAGCGATGCCCAAACTGTCCGTGACCAGTGGCTGCCCAACTTCTTCTTGAACACCTTCAGTAATGGAGAGTTCACAACTTCCCCCCCAGGCAGTCTATTTTACTGCCTCATAATTCTCATAGTGAAGTTGTTCCTGATATCCATTCTAAGACTTACTTTACTGCAATTTCAAGCCACTGGCCCACATCCTCCTCTCAGCAGCGAGACAAAAAAAAAAAAAGGAAGATGCTTTTCCTTCTTTATGGCAGCTCTTCAAGTATGTAAGAGGGAACATAACTGTCTTTAAGTGTCTTTTCCACAAGCTGAACATGCCTAGCCCCTTCAGCCTCTCCTCATATGACTTGCTTCCCAAGCCTTCTATCACCCTTTAGTGCCTGCCTCTGGATACACAAAATTCTCCACCTCCTTTTTAAAACATGGAGCCCAAAACTGAACACAATACTCTAGATGAGGCCTAACCAATGCTAAGTATAGAGACATTATCACCTCTCATGTCTTGCACCCAATGCTTCTATCCATGTATCTCACAACATTTGCCTTTAATGTAGTTGCATCACGGTGCAGATTCGTACTGAGTCTGTGATCTACCAAGGCTCCCAGATCTTTCTCTGTAGTGTTACCCATTGTGTATTTGTATTTTTTATTATTCTGCCCAAAGTACTGCACATTACATTTGTCAGCACTGAATTTCATCCTGTTAGCTTCAGCCCAGCTTTGCAATCTGTCAGGATCCTTCTGAATTGAGCTCCCATCTTCCAATGTGTCTGCAATCCTTCCCAGTTTCTTGTCATCTGCAAATTGCTCAAGAAGCACTGAAAACAGCACTGATCCCAGGACAGACCCCTGGGGGATTCCATTCAAAACCTCCTGCCGTTCTGAAATGGACCTGTTAAAAATTACCCTTTGCTTGCAGCTATTGAATGAGATATCTATCCACCTTATAGTAGTTTCCTCCAGCCCACAGGTTTCCAATTTGTTTATGAGACGGTTGTATGGATCCTTGTCAAATCCAGATACACTATATCCACAACATTTCCTTCATTCACCCAAACAGTTACTTTCTCAAAGAAGGAGATCAATTTGTTTGACATGCTTGTGATCAGCCTTTCCTCCTCCAGATTCTTGCAAAAGGCCTTCCTTAGGATAAACTCCAGTAATTTCCCAGGTATTCAAGTAAGGTTAACCAGTCTGTAATTCTCCAGGTCTCCTTTTTGCCTTTTTTTTAAAGAGGGGCACTACATTGGCCCTTGTCCAGTTCTCTGGTACCTGGCCCATCTCCCATGACTTTTTGAAGATCATTGCCAACAGCTCCAAGATCTCCTCTGATAGTTCCTTCAGTACTCTTGAATGAAGCTCATTCAGTCCTGCTGTCCTGAATTCATTCAAACCCATCAAAAGCTCTTTGACCATCTCTTTTGTTATCTCATCCCTCAGTTTGCCCCCTTCCTTATGTAGATAATTCTTATTAGCTGTCTGGCTACAACTCACTTTTTTGTGAAGACCAAGGCAAAGTAGCTTGAGTAGCTCTGCCTTCTTTGCATCTTCTGCTAGCAGATGTCAGCAAATTAATAGGTGACAGGTTTAAAAATAACTAGAAAAAGTACTTTTTACTCAGTGCATAGTTAAGTTGTGAAATTCACTGCCACAGGAGGTGGTGAAGGCAGATAGCATAGCCAGGCTCAAAAAATAGACTGGATAAATTCATGGAAGACAGATCTATTAACGGTTATTGAATGGAATGGTTGGATAGGCTTCCTTTGGCATTTTTAAACCAATAAACAGTAGATACCAGTGACAATACTGTATAAGTGATAGGTCGCTTTAGAGATATCTGGTTCAATGCTCTCCCTGTGTAGCATCTACCTCTATCACTGCTGGAGACAGGATACCGTGCTAGACGGACCACTGGTCTGACCCAGTACAGCACTTATGTTCCACAGGCAAGTCAGCATAAGGTGAGAGTTTAAAATGTTTTGCCCAATGTCATTAATAAAAATCAGCTCAAAGCCAGGTTTTAAACTTGGGAATTCCTGAGGCTCAAGCCCATATTTTGCCTAATTGGGCACACTCACTCAAAAAATAAAGCAATGTGACCCAGGAAGATTTGCTAGACAGTGAATCAGACTACATACAGAGGCCGATTCAAAATATTCTGTTGCCACAGGAAACTTGGCAACCACTCTTCCCCTTTCACTTCTAAAGTCTGCACCCCCCAGGCAGCATCCTCTGCTTGATGATTCAACCAGCCCTACATAATAAGAAGGAAACTGACAACAAGTTATTTTGGAGTATTTCTAGGGTCTCCAACATTTGTTCTGACCTCTAAGGACTTGTCCCTCCTTATTCCCCAAAAGATAAGAACTCACTGAGACAACTGGTAAGATTTTAAAACATCTTCAAGATACAAGTCAAATGGGGCAGGGGCAGGACTGCTAATAGCAACTGTCAGCCAAGGCCTTCAGAGCAGAGATAAGAATCACAACTGGGAAGCCAGTCACTTATTACAACAGCAGACTGCCAAGGCTCTGATCATAACTGTGGCTCAGAGGTCTGAGCATCTTGCAAAGGGGATGTTTTCTGCCTCACACAGTTAATGGGAAATCGGAGGCCAATGGAATCTCTCTCTAAAGCTGAGCTTTGGAGATTGAGTAAAAGATGAAGCTGCTTCCTCCTTAAGAGCACTGTTATTCAATTGCACGCTGCATGGAGTCTTAGGAAAATGTTAGGCTCTGCAGTGCTCTCTTTCAAAGAACAAGGGGCCCTGCTCTCCAGTGAAACCGAGATGGCAAGATTTCTATTGTCTTTCCTCCTTGACCAGCCAAGATATACATTGACTTTGCCTGCTTATTTCAGTTTCAATCTGTTTTCCTGAAAACAGGGTGTAGGAACTTGGAGCCATCAGCTGCTCCTCCAGAAAAAAACCAAAACCAAGATGGGCAGCAACAATGAATTTCAGTGACATGCCTAGTTCAGACACTACTGAGACCTGCTAGTCCCAAATTTAGTAGGCACTTTAGTCTGCAGAGTCCAGACACTTCAAATGTTTCATCACCCCGCTGTGCTAAGGTGCTTCAGACCAGCTATTGCGATAGTAAAAGGCAAATTGAGTGACCTCACATTTTGCTACAACTGTGAAAGGGGCCAAGTTACCACAAGCCATTGGCTGTAGTGCAAACAGGACTAAACTCAAAAAAGTCCTGGTTTTCCTCTACTCCATGGGGTATAAACTTAGCATGCACAGGACTTTACTGGATCCCTTAAACAAAATTAAGGTGTGGACACATGAACACTTTGGACCCTTTTCAAAAGGGGAATCAAGAGGTCAGAAGCTGGTACATTATAATGTTGTGTGTGAATGAATGGAGGATTTGAATGCAGCAAATCAGCTGCAACTGTAAGCCTAGACAAAGTGGTGTTAAAGTTGGAACTGGTTTGCTGCAGCTGAATCCTTGTTTTTTTTCACACAACAATTAGAATGTACTAGCTTCTCCCCTTCAGAAATGTTTCCCTCTTGAAAAGGTCTCCAAGTGCTGCGTGTGTACTCCCTCAGAGTTGACTCAATCGAGGCTTTAATTTAGTTATGTGAACAGAAATTTTTGCCATTACAAACCTTAACTGTGTCGTTTGTAACTAGTTACCCAATATGGTCATCTCTGTATAAGCAGACTCAGAAGTGTAATGCAGGAGAAGAGTCATGGTGAGGTTTTATTTGTAATTATTCAGTCAAATCCATATTACTGAGTTTGTTAACCTTTACCAACTGATTTGATCCAATTACAACTGTAAGTGCCCAATACACTGCATCACCTTAGAGCCTGCCTGAGTTCAGGAGACAAACCACTATGCATCCTACAACTGAAATAACAGGAGGTACTGCAGGACTTGACAGAAGTGAAGTAGTTGAGCTGTTTCATAAATGTTTTCTAGGTACAGCATAATATATTGTTTTTATCTTCACAAGCATAATGATTTAGCTAAATTGCCCAGTACAGAGAAGAGAAAAAGAAAAAAGAGAAAACTGGCACATGGCGCGCACACCTCTGCTCTGTCTCATTTCTAAGGTATTATCCCATCTCAATAAGAAAGCAGGCCAGATAATGATAATTCAACCATCCTACAGAGGTTTAAAAAACTAGGGACTGGATGCTCTCAGTCATACAACTTATCACTATATGCACAGCCGAAACAATTACACTACTTCAAAAGGAAGTCCTTAGCGTTTATTACTCATGAGTATGTCTGCTGCTCTGTTGTAACTGTTTCATCTATCCACTGCTATCCCACATTGCATAAAGTTAAATTCCATTAACCTACCAGCGAATGAAACAAATGATAAATTACTGCAATTTAGCAAATTAAATTGTAAGTTCCTTTCCCTTTTAAGCAGTAAATTGTGTGTTTTCACTGTCCATGCTTATGTATGAATTATATTATTGGACTACTACATTCTGCACTTATCAAAACTTTTTTCCTCTCCCTCAGTGCACTTGTTTCTTTGGCAAATACTCTATTCAGCTGAATCTCCTCTACTAGTAAGAAGGTAACCTGGTCATATGTCTGAACCAACAAGTAGCAAGCTCAAAGGAAAAAAAAAAGTTGTTCTCTATGACATTTTTTCATGAATATGCGGGAAACTGGCTTTTTTGAATTGTGAAAGCCACTGATGTTTTTATCAGTGACATAAGCAGAAGTAACACTAAAAATAAGATTGTAAAACTTTCTCTACTTAAATTTAGGCTGCAATATTTAAAATCTAATTACTACTGGGATTAATGCATGATTCCCCTTTGTCCTAACATATTTAAAGCTAGCAGTTCACAAAGGTCTTATATTGAAACTTAGATCCATTTCTGAGGCTCCTGTTTAAACAACTTTATAGGCTCAATTTAAAGACAGAAAAGCCATTTCAAGAAAAATCAGCATTTTTTTAATCCAATCTGGTTGCAGGACAGATTAGTTAGGGACCCCTCATATTTGCTGTAACAAAAGCACATTTATTCTTCTCCTTGCACACTGCATGCTTCATATAACCATTCCTAAAGTTAGCTCTACATTTATTATTGGCCCACTATTTTATTAAGAAGTCTGGGCCAGTAACACATTTATTAATTAAGACACAATGAAAAAATTTGATTCTTAAAGTCCCTGAAGGAGATACGTGTGTAGGAGAAAACTTGCCAACATTTCCATAAAAGACCGCAAGCCATTAAAGCTCAAAAGCAAGAGCAGAAAACTGTAACGCAGCACCCAAAAGCCCCAGTCAAGATGAGTCCCATTGTGCTATATTTGGACAAATACACAGTTTCTATTTGGAGGCATGCATGGGATTTTTGAAAGCACTGACCTCACTCTGGTCTAACTGAAGTCACTGATAAAGTTTTTACTGAATACAATAAGAGCAGTTCGACCAATGCCGAGAATGCTTGCACCCAACTTTAGAGCTTGGATAGACAAAGAGGAATTGCCCCCTTTTTGAAGCAATAGCTGCTGTCTATAAAATATAGTCCGGCAGAGTTCTCTTTTTAGTTTAAGTCCTGGGCTTATCACAGCACTAGAGAACAATTCAGTTTTTGCACAGATCAGATCCTGCAGAAATGGTGGCAATACCAAACTGCGTATTGGATCATCATTCTCAACAAATAGTCAGCAATTGCTCGATCCATAGTTGGGAGGAGGTACTAAGTGGGGCGTTCTCAGGGGGTCTAACATCTTTATTAATGATCCAGATGATGGAACTGAGTGCACACTTAGTAAATTTGTGGATGACACCAAGTTGGGTAGAGTTGCAGACGCTCAAGGAGGTAGGGTTCAGATCTACTGATCTGAATAAACTAGAGAAATGGTCCAACATCAGCCAGATTAAATTCAAGAAGTCCTACACCTGGAACAAATACAGACTGGGGAATGATTGGCTATGCTGCCATACTGGAAAGAAGGACCTACAGATTACAGTAGACCAGGGATTCCCAAACTGTGGTACACATACCCCTGGAGGTACACACAGCATCTTGGGGGGGGGGGTACCCAGGAGAATGTCTATAACAGTAGATTTAATTTTCATTACAAAAATTGACATTTAAGGGGTTAAAATATAAACCATATGCTGGTAGGGGTACACCGGCAGCCAGTAAATCTGGAAGGCAGCATGCAATATAAGTTTGGGAACTTCTGCAGTAGCCCATAAGCTGAATAAGAGCAAAAAAAGCCAACAGCATACTCGGTTGCATTAATAAGAATGTCTCATGCAAATGAATAGAAAGTGATTCTTCTGCTCTATTCAGCATTGGTGAGGCCCCATCTGGAGTACTTTGTCCAGCTTTGGGCACTGCACTTCAAGAAAGATGTGCACAGACTGGAAAGAGGCCAGCAGAGAGCGACAAAAATTATTAGGAGCCTGGGAAGCATGACTTATGAGGAGTTATTTAGCTTGAAGAAAGAAGACTGAGGGGGAATTTGATAACAATCTTCAAATATCCAGAAACAATTAAAAAGAAGATGGAAATAGCCTGTCTGTGTGGCTGCAGGGAACAGGACTTGGAGCAATGGCCTCAAACCACAGCAACAAAGGAAATTTAGTTTGGAGATTAGGAGGAACTTTCTCACTATGGGGTGTGGAGGACGGGTGTCAGGTACTGGAACAGGCTACCTGGAGAAGTTGCGGCATCTCCATCCCTGAAAGTTTTTAAGGGCTAGTTAGACAGATACTTGGCTGGGATGGTTTAACCAGGAATGATCCTGTCTTAGGCAGGGAGCTGGACCAGGTGACTTTGTAAGGTCCCTTCTAGTCCTCCTTTCCTATGGTCCCAGAAGCTGATGCATCTCAGCTGATGTAGCCCCCTGTCCCCCCTATGTGTGGGAGGAGTTCAGTCATTAAGGTTTATTCAGGTCTTGATTCCTCCATTAAAACCTGCAAAGTTCTTTCTAATAATGATTTTGTGATACTCTGATGGAAGTACTTCCTCTTTTGCTGTCCGTAAGGCAGATTAATTTAGCACCTGGCAATTTCCTGGGTCCTTTGCAAGTTTTATGCACCTGAAGGTTCTCATGCAAGATGAAAATTCAAAAAGCCTCATTAAAGCCTCACTGACATGGAAAAGGAGATGCACTTGAATTTTAGCACACTAATTTGACCAATCAGGTCTATCTCAGCACAGAGTAAGGGCCTCTCTACAGAAGGAAGTCAGTATGCACTAAATTAGGCTATGAATTTACAGCACAGTAGCTTCTCATTTTGGTATTCTTGGAAGGCATTAAGGCCAGTTTCTAAGAAGTCAGCAGTGTATGTGGTAGCCATGTTGGTCTGAGACAAAAAGACATACAAAAAACTAGAACTCTTGGTTCTAAAATGATACCTTTTATTAGACCAACTGGAAATGGCGAGAAAACTGTCCTTTTCTGCAAGCTTTCGGGATCAAAGTCCCTTCGTCAGGCTCTGGGAAAAGTGTAGATGGTACAAGATGGTAAAGAGTCCCCATAGGTAGGAAATAAATTTCATTTTTGCACAGAGGGAGCTGAAGATGGAAGTCTGTCCCTCTGGGTCTACGAGTGTTTTTGTCAGCTGTGTTGAGTAGCTCTTTGATGTGCTGATCAGGTAGAATTCCTTCCCTGGAGATGTCAGATGACAGGCAGGGAGGCAAATAAAACTTCCTTGTTGTTCTGCAATGAAGTATAAATTCAAAATTGGCTAAAATTCGGCATCTTCCATGTTTCAGGGGTATACTTGGTAGCCGTGTTGCTCTGAGACAACTGCACTTGCAATTAGTAGTACACAGTAAATTCACACCCTAGCTTAATACACATCAACGTCTCTGCAAAGACAAACCCTCAGATTGAAACCTTATATCCCAAGGCCACACACTAGGATGGACACGGCACTGGAATGAGAAACAGAAGGTGTGGATTCTATTCCCATTTCCACCACTAGCCTGAAGACAACCTTAGACAAGGCGCAGAGGTGAAGCGTCTCAGTGCCATCTTATGTGAAAGAAGATATGACAATGGTCTCCTCTGTAGAGAGCTTTCAACCAAACTGATGAAAGGCAGCATAAAGGCCAGGCATTATTAAAACTGAGACAAGTCATGAAGTTTAGAGGATGGACAGATGAAACACGCTGTTATAAACAGGAGGTGGCTTACCACAATGCTGCTGAAACTGGTATAACTATTTCACATGCCTGTTCCTATAGTAGGAGATGTTAAACCACAATACTTTCTCTCACTTGAATTAGGGGTAAATTACCATGGTGAAAGTTCACTTAATGCAGGCTATGAGTGAGCAAAGAAAACAAGGCAGATTAGTTGGTGTGCCTTCCCAAGTGCCAAATCCCACCCCCCCAACACACCCTGTATACCTTTATAATTATATGCCTGTTCATGCCCATGGACCTGAAGTCTCTTGCTAATACTGTTATAACTAGCATCAAGGAGTACTAGAACTAAAAAAGTAGTTTTCCCCACTTTTCTCATTTGGTTACTTTATGCATCTGACAGCACTTTGTGTATAATTAATTCTATTTTCCCCACTGTATAATCCATCACTCCACTCCTGCTTGCATAAGTAGCTCACACTTCAGGTGGCAGAAACAGCTTAAAAATAAGAAAGTGTGACTGAAGAACTCCGAGAACCCACAGAGCAAGGGGGACATGAAAGTTCATCCCCTGATTCTATCGCAGGATGGAGATGAAAACAGCACATCTTGGTGGACCACCTAAACACAAATGTACAATGCCCACTTCATGATTTGTGCACATCTGAACAACGCTGTTCCACCAACAGCAACTGCAGGTAACACAGCACTATTAATAAACACAACATTTACGTTCCATGTTGTCTCTGGCCTCAAATCTGGTCACTGTGTTAAAGCGTACTAGACACTATGTTTTGAATATGTTTTTAAATATTTTTGTTCTGAATTTGTCTGTGGTCTATATAAACAGTACCTAATGTGTGACCTATTGACTATACTGACACATTTGAGTTCCATCATGAAATTCCAGGGGTCAAAAACACTAAGCACCTTGCATGCTCAATTTTAAAACTGATCTGCACAGCAGATTTAGCAGTATGCACTTGTAACTGTCATCATGTATAGATATATGCAGATACACAAAGTTAAAGACTGCTAAAGGCAGACAAGGTTCTTTGGGTGAATCTGAATCTGCCTATGTCCTTAGACTAACACGGCTACAACCTACACCCCTGTAAAGACTGCTAAAAGCATTCACCCAAAAATGTTTGATTGGCTCAACCTGACCTACTTCTGTAATATACAAGACTTTTTTTTAAAGGTTATTTTGGGGAGGTAGGAAGTGAAGATCACGCACCATTTTCCATTTTCACTGCATGCCAAATTGTAAATACCTGAGCTTTGCTCATTTTAGATGAAAGTGTAAAGTTTGTTAAGGTTTGTATTGTAACAGACTTGTATTTGCCTTTTGAAAGGTGTCAAAGGGTATACATCTTAATCTGATCACGGCTTTTTATTACAACTTTTTAAAAAGCGAAACATTAAACTGTAGTGCTGCAAATGGTACAATGGAGAAGTTATTACAAAGTGAAACTTTTTTTTAAGACCACTGTGAAACCCCAATTTCTCTAGGTGCCCATTTGGTTTGAAGAATACAGTTTCTACCTTGTACAAAAAAGTTGTTGTCCAGGAAATGCTTTTCATGTTTTAAAAATGGTAGTCTAGGATTTTATAATGTTAATACAGAGAATTTGCTACTGCCAGAGAAAGCTACTTTTTTGCAATAAAGAATGTATTTCATTTAAAACTCATTCAGACCTGTGTAATAAACAGAGGCAGTGCATTTTATATAGCAAAGATGGAACCAGTTTTGCAAAAAAGAGAGTAAATCTTAAGGTTCAAACAAACAAAGAGTAGAAAGCGTTTGCACACTGGTAAAAACAGGAAGCCTGTAAACCCCTATAAACCAGCATGCTATTTTGTATGGTATGAGAATGGGAGATTCTGTAACAGTAGCCTGTTCATCTCTGACGGATAAACAACTCTTTTACCTCAGTGGCATGAGGTTTGTTCACACAAATGACTGGGAGACTTATGGCCAATTAACTAATTTTACAAGTTAACAACAAGGCAGTATCAAAATATACCTTAAAACCTTGCTCTTTTGAAAAGTTTAATTTAAAGGCCTCCACTGTATTATGGTCAGTACAACATATGGTATTCTCCAAGAATAACAGCATCTTAAATAAAAAGAATATATGCCACAAGGTCCACAAACAGTAATAAAGCTCCTAGGTAGTGCACAGGCCTTAAGGGGCCCTCAATCCCCAATTCAGACCTCTAGACATTTCCTGTAATCAAATATTAATACAATACTATTTGCACTGAGAAATGGGGGAGCCACAGGCTATGTAGCTCAGTGAAATTTATGGTAATTATTTAACATTAACTTTGTCTTTGTATCTGCCAGTACCCTAGACATGTGGAAATCACTTGCCTTACAAATGTGATAAACACCACCTCTACGCTTTTGTACAGGATAAAAGAGTTTGAGAACCCCTACAGATTCCAAAAAGGTTCGGAACTGAAAAGTGGTAGTAGATGGCAGATTCACTCCTTCCCCCTCCCCCCACAATGCAACAGGGGCTGTCAATACAGCAAACCTAAGGGCCCTGCTTACGGGTAAGTGTGTGAGCCAAGGGAAGGAAATGACACAGGCAGGAAAAAAAAAAAGCAGACTGAGGGAAAGACTCAACTGCAGCTGGGCCTGCAGTGAGCGTTTCAGTCTAGGCCTAGCACAAGCCAGTCAGCCTTAACACAGCTCTCCCCTCTGCTTCTCAAATACAAGCACATGTTTCTCTTTAACAAAAGCAGCATCAGCATCTTAGTCACTGCTAAAGAGCCCTCTGTACAGAATGAAATTCAGCAAAACCTCTTCCAACTTGCCACCAAATCAGCTTTATCAAACTTCAGCTGCATTAAGACTAATACTCTTCTGTTAATATTCAACATCATCTTAAACTGCATCTTTTGTTTATGCTACCTTATAAAGAAAAAGGGAGCTAGATGGGACAATTACCTATGTTAGCCAAACTTCTCTGTGAAACTATCACAGATGCCAGACATCCTGCTGAAAACTCCCAATAAGAAATTATTTAAAATCCAGGTAAGATTACTTCTTGTAACCAGGAATATGCTCAGGATGATGGAAGAGTATGACCAGTGCTCTTCCATTCGCTTTTTAATAGTTAGCCTACTATGCTAGCCTATGCCACATCTCAGTCACCTGTGAAATCATGTCTTTTCATTCTGCAAGATTAAGACACGAACATGCACAACTAGCAGGTATGTGATTGTAATCCAAGGACATTAATGGAAGGATGACATTCTCCTTCCCAATTATTGTGCATTTAAAGAACACCAGGTTTGTTCCTGTGGAGAAGGCAGGCTACTGTGCTCACCCTGGGAAGCCAAACCTCATGAAACTGAATGCATCTATATTCGCAAGCAAGCAATACATGTTTATTTCAATCAGGGTGACTGATGCTGCATGGGTTTATAATCTAAAAACACAGGAACTAATTTATTCAGGAGAGAACGCAGCACAGTAGAGAGTTATCTGGGTGACGTGCAAGGGGAAAAGAAAGTCAAATCTGTAACCCCCAAAGCATAGCAATCACGCCACACTGCAACTGGGCTAGCAACTGCGCTTCCACTACCAGCACGCAGGCATGACTAAGTCAGCTCTGGTCGGCAGAAGCGTCCAACTCTTCTCCCTCCTCGGCAGAGCAAGCGGCCGGGTAGGGCAGAGAAACCTGGCTGGGAAGAGCTGTTCCCTGCACAGATCTGCAGCAGTAAGCCCAGCAGAGCAGAGCAGGCCAGGTCAGCCATGGCCACCACAGCCGCCTGCGCTGCTTCTCGCAGCTCCTTAACTCCTCGTCTCTGAACCTGAAGGAAGAGCCACATGGACGAGGCGGGGGCGCGCGCGCCGGACACCGCGCACTTGAGATTTCATCCCGAGTCTCCGACCGCTGCCACGGCCACAACCTTCCCCCTCCGAGACAGCTCCGTGCCCCCCCCACCCCGGCTGCAGCCCAGCTCGGACGCCCGTCAGCCCGGCGAGGGCCGGCTTGGGCCGCGCCCCCGCCGCCAGAGCGTCGCTCTCCCCAGCCCCGCGCGGCTCCCCGCTGCCCCCCACAGCCGGCGCTGGGACAAGCCACGGCGGCTGCACGCCCCTCCCCGCGCGGCTGCTCGACTCGGGGGACGGGACGAGGCGGGCGCGCTCCAAGGCCGCGCGCCGGCCCGGGTGCTCACCCATGGTGCTGGCGGCGGCGGCCGGCGCCCCGCGGGGCCGCTGCACTCCGGCGGGCGGGGGGCAGGCTGTCACCGCCGCGGCTCCATGGCGGCCGGAGCGGGGGGAGGGCTCAGCGCCACCGCCGCCGCCGCCGCCACATTCCCGAGCCCCGGCCCGGGCCGCCGCCGCCGCCGCCGCCTCCTTCCGGCGGCCCCTCGCCGGCTCCTGGGCCCGGGGCTGGGGGGGAGGGGCGTCCCTGGCTCCCCTCCGCCGCCTCCACAGGGCGCCCGCACCGCCAGCAAAACAAACCGCTCCGCGGCCACAGCGCCCCTGCCGCCGCCGCCGCCGCCTGCCAATCACAGCGGTCGAACCACCCACCCGCCGCCGCCGCCTGCCAATCACAGCGGCCGAACCACCGCTCTACCCCGCCCCCCTCGCGCCAAACCGGCCCCATGCCAATCACGAGGGGCGTGCTTCCTGCACAGCCCCTGCCAATCACGCTGACGGTCCTGTGGCCCCGCCCCTCGTCCGTCAATCACTTTGATCGGCAGCAGTGGGAGCCCGCCCCCGCCCGGCGCAGCTGCAGTCACCGCCAGCGCAGCTGCGTGGAGCAGGAGCGGGGGGGTGTAGGGCGCGCGCGCGCTGCGTCTCCTCTAGTTACTTCCTCGGCCCTCAGGTAGCCGGTGTGCGCTGTGGTCTCACGAGGGCCTCTTTGGCCGCTCTGAGCTATGCTTGCACGGTCCCAGTTCGCTGTTGAGAGTGGACCCTCGACTCCCAAAACAAGTGCTCTTCTCCCAGCTTAGTAACAGCCTGAGCTCCAGCTGAGACTACAAGGGCACGCTGAGGACACCTCGAGAAAGTGCTGGAAGGACCGGGCTGCCTGACCGGCTCAGGCAGTGCCACAACCACAACCAAGTGGTAGCCTATTTCGAGGCCCTTGAAGTAGAGGAGAGAGAGTGGAGGAAGGACAAGGAGAGCAGTTCTGGCCTACAGCCTGCCCTCCCTGTGGAAAGACCTGCAGATGCTGCTGATGGGTCTGTGGCTCAAGAATTTAACTCTTATTCACCAGAAAACCCATCCACGAGCCAGAGTAGCCAATCATCCTTGAACTGAGGAGTCATTTGCCACTGCCACCATTCCTGTCTCTCCCACATTACAACCTAGCCGGCCTGCTCCAGACCTGCCAGGATCCCAGTGCCAGGGGCTGGCCAGCTCCACAGCATCAGATCTCACCAATCTGATTACACATGTAAATATCATTTAAAAAAAACCAAACAAACCTCATTTAACTTCCTCTAATTATGTCGGTTGAACAATTAACTGATAACATAGCAGCTCAGACAGCTGTGGCTGGAAGCTTCTTGTGGAGCCCTCTGACTGGGGAAGGGAAAGGCAGGAGGAGGCAAGCCCAGCCAGAAAACACCACCCACATGGGCTGGGAGGGAGCACCTATGCACAAGCAGCCAATGGCTTGCTTATTTAACAAGTAGTTGGTAGGGATCCTGGTTTTCTGTTTCCCACAGAAAAATGGAAAAACATGCAGATTTTCTCTTTTCTTAGTTAAAAGACAGATTTCTCATTTTAACAGAGAAACATGCAGATTTTCCACTTTTGCAAAGAGCTCTCTGCAGGCAGTTCCAGCCTGCAAGGGGCTGGGGGGAGGAGGGTGGTCACGCAGGGGGCTCCACGTACATGCACATAGCTGTCAGGCAGCCTGGAGACCAGCTCCTGTGGTTAAGTCTGGGGGTGTTGGGATTGAGCCCCCATAGGGAGGAAGCTGGGCAGGGCTGGGGCTGCTGCCCAGTCAGGTGGTGCATGGGGCTTGGGGCCCAGGGCTGGAATGCGCAGCAGCAGGGCCTGGGAGGGGAGCAGGACGGAGCTGTGGGCAGCTCATCATGGAGGGGACCAACTCCCTGCCATTGTGCAGTACTCCCTGCAGAAATTTCACACAGCCCTACTGCTTGGACAGTAGGGCTGGGGGCCAGCGAGCTGTGGGTTGGGAGTGAGAGGGGGCTGGGGGACAGGGGCTTAGGAGTGAGGAACAGGCAAGGCATGGGCCTATCACTGCTGCCCCCCCAATCATACACCTCCCCCTTAACTTCCCTCCCTCCCCCTCACAGGTGTCCTCTTTTTTGATACTGGAAATATGGTAACCCTATTTACCATAGGGGCAGGGGGCTGTGCACCCAGATCCCTAGCTCTGGCAGCTGGGGACCCATGACTTGGGAGTGAGGGGCCTGGACCAGCAAAGGGGGAGTTCTGGTGAGCTCTGATTGTTTCATGACAAAACCCCCAGAATTAAATACCAAAATTTATAGGGATTTAGAATTTATTTGATTATAATGATTGAGGCACTGGTAGGCTTCAAATTGCCTTAACATTGTAAATATATCAATAAAACATGTTGTTCATTTGATACAAAGTGAATTTCCTATCAAGAATGACTGTGGGGAGAGAGGGGGCACATGTGGGACGGAGCACCATGCACCACTACCCCACCCTGCTGCTGCCGCTGCCTCCCAGAGGGGTGGGTGAAGTTTGCACACAGTATCCACCACCGCCAGTCATCAATCTGCACTGCTGCTGCTCCTCATCTAGCCATGTAACCCCCCCCAGTGTGCCTGGCTGTCTGTGTGATTGGGTGTTTCAGTAAGCATTGTGATTGGCTGCCAAGACAACCAAGCAGAGTGCTCTAAGACCCTTACGGACAGACATACAGACTAAACACATATAGATAGAATACATAAACACATACAGAACCTGCATAAAGCAAGGAAAAATTGTATGTGCAAATTTGCTGTTATGCAATGACCCTTTTTATACCAAAAATTTGTTATATGCAAGGTAAATTCACTCCTATGAATGGTGTGGTGGAAGCCCTCAGTCAGCTGGTTTGTGCAGTGCATTGCAGGAATGACACGCACCATAATATAGTCTCCTGTGTGGATCTGTGCTCCTCGCTCATTGTCTCTGGCATGTTCCTGTAGTTGCTGTCTCCACAATGGTAAAGTTCACCACCACCTTGTGCCTGTGTACTGTCTGTTGTTGGCGAGTACCAAAACTGTCTTGTAAAAGTGGTAGAAGTGGATCTGCGGGTCAGTACAGTTGAGGTCCTGGAACGTATTCCTTTTTGTTACGTTGTAAAGTGGGTTCCCTTTAGGTGAATTTGAGTTATGCACCATTTTCTAGGAACTCATGTACAGCATAGTGTTCTGCATTCTCAGTTTTTACTGAGTTTCACTGATAAAATTCCCTGCTTTAAGTGATTCAGTTTTTACCAATTTACACCCATTTTTCAGTTCAAATCCCTGTTAACTGGCATGAATGGCCTGTACAGAATCCGCATAAAAATCAAGGGAAACCTGCATACTTTTTAGTACGCTGACAGTTCATGCATGTTTAAACAGTTGCCACATTTGTATTATAGCAAGAAATAGTTGTACTCACCAGAAGTACCATCATCCTACTGTCGTAACTCCCTACAGTAGTACCCATGAACATGACTTGAAATGTAAAAAAATAAAAAATTGAAAGGTCTTTAATTCCCAGTTACCTTTTACATTTTAATCTGTCTTTTATCAATTTAAATTTCTAATGTTACCACAACTTCAAAGTTGGCCCTGCAATAGGAAAAAGGGTAGTAGCAGTTTGGACAACATTCATTTTATTGAAGCCAATGGAAAAGAGAAAGGGAAAAGAGAAGTCTGAAAATAAACAAAAAATCTTAAACATGTATCATTCCATCTTGAATCCTTCACAATGGGAAAAAAAAATCAAATTTAACTTGTTTTTGCAAAACTTTCCTTTTCCAAGCTGCTCTAATCATATCATGATCAAAGGTCTTTGCTATTTATATATTTAACTAACAAATTTATCTAGATCCAAAGTTAAGTTAAATGGTATTTCATTCCCAGAATAGCTTCTAGGGCATTTAAAGTGCAGTATTTGTTTCCTTTCAGTATAAGGGCTGCCCTCAATATAGAAGCACAGAGATTTTGCTGTGGGGTCAATCACTCCATTCTTAAATGACACCATCTGTATCTGGTGGCTTTCAAATTTTCCTGTTTCTTCCACCACTTCCTTTTTTGCCATTAATTTGCTAGCATTCATTTTTAAAAAGCCACACTGTTTGGCTTGTGTTTTTATCAGCTACCCCTTGGAAACAATAGGAGTTGGACAAATGTCCAACAGATACTCCCACAGTAAAAGCTAATGCAAACAAATCACATGGTTTTCCTATAATGTGAGCTCTATCCTCAGCTACTCCGCCTTATTCCCTCAGATTTACTGATTCTCTAGGCCCTGCCACATGTTCAGCTGGGCAGAAACCAGCTATAAAGTTGTTACACATTTTCAATTACTAACATTTGTAACTGGTTGGCTCTTTTATAGCTAATGGACATTTTTACTTTGCAGATGTGACTAGTCTAAATTTATTGTGCGATTAATCAGTCAGTTGCATAATATATGTAATGTGTGGCAGGGGCCTCTCTCTCAGAGTTCCTGCATCTGAGATGCTGAATAGCCTTCAAAGAATTAAAAAAAAAAAAAAAAAAAGGTAATTAACCAAAACCAACAAATATCATCTTAGTACTTTTAATTTACATATACTGCTCCTATTGGCTACTATTAGGCTTTCTTGGAGTTCAAGGCAAGCAGAATCATCTCTTCTGATGTTTTGCAGGAATTTACTGCCTGCATCAAGGCAATGTTATACAGTCAGCTTCATCAAATACTTGAGCTACAGCCAGGACATCAGGAGCGGATGAGGGTCTCTGTGCCAGTCTGTGGGCCAGATTGGGTCATGGTAGGCAAGCATGCAGGGGCTGGTTAGGCAGGGTGCTGTGGGCAACATGCTTCCCGTGCTGGCCTCCTGTTCCATGGGCAGGCCAGTCCCTCTCTGGGCCTTGCATTGCAGGCACAGCGCTATACAAAGCACAGAGGGGCAGGCACACGGTACATACTGCATGTAATGCCCCACTCACCCAATCTTGAGGGATGGGCCCAGGGCCAGTAAGGATTGGACCCCTGGCCATCTGTGCTCGTTTGCATTGACTCATCTTCCACTTCCAGCTACTGGATTTCTCATGCATGCATCTACAAAGCTAAGAGAGCTACCTGATCCCGCCCTTTGTAGGTACTTAAAACAAACATTGTTTTACCCACTGATGCTTTTTTCATGAATTAGTTGAATTTCTTAAATTCCTCATTGCAAGGTACACAGAAGAGCATTCCATCTTTTTACTCTTCTGTGAAATATGAAACATCATAACGAGAAGGAAATATGACTCGACATCCTGCTTGCCACCAAACAACTTTGAGGTAAACAGACTATATTCCAACTTTTCCTGAGCTGAACCTGCATAAAATGAACTGTTCCAAACAGCTTTTACCACATCTTCAACTCTTCTATGAAATATGAACTTTCATTTTTACCTAGGAGAACTTTTATAATCTTTTCTCCTATACCTGAAGATGGGCACTTGTCCCCAAAAGCTTTAATATATATATATATATTTTTTTGCAAAAATCTAGTTGGATCTCATGGTAGAGGTGATATCTTTTATTAGACCAATTCCTTTTGCCCCTAGACCAATATGGCTACAACCTGGATACCTGACTCATTGCAAAGTGAGTTCTTCATGCCTCAGATCATGCTTGCTGCTTTTCTGAATCCTCTTCAGTTTTTCAATATACATTTTGACCCAACTGTGGACTACTTTGGCAGTTTTGACAGAATAAATGAGGCTAGAAAAATCAAGGTTGTTACCAAATTTCAAGATTTTGACTACAGTGACCCTAGCATGTTTAATCCAAAAGCAACCCCACAATTAAACACATTTTAAAAAGTTCCTAGAGATACAAGAAAAGGAAACATAAAATTAAAGCATTTAAAATATAAAATAAATAACTATCACACTAACGTGGGGAGAGGGGAAGAGAAAACTTTGAGGTGAGGTTGAATCCTTACTGTTTCTGCTTTTCAAAGTCCATTCCTGCCTCCTATAACACAAAACAAACATACCCACAGAAGGAAAAAGAAAGATTAAAAAAAAAAATACAGCTTCTCTCTCTGGTGCTGACCTCACTAGCAACATCACTACTGAGAAACACAGACAGCAGATGTTTTTATCAGCTACTTAAAAGCAAAACTTTACCAACCAGGGCCTGTCCAGCATATTGTTTTGTGCTGCCTCTCTCATCATGAGCTCACAGAAGTGCTACAAAGGGTGCATTTTTTGGCTGGCTAAGCCAAATTCTTTTTAGGCTGAAGGCAAAAGGAGGAAAATAAGAAATAGAAATACGGCAGGGAAGAAAAGTTGGATGCTGGAGAAGATGAGAGCAGGAACGTCAAACTCCCAGACAAGGTGGTGGCTAGAATTCAAACAGAAACTTGTGGAGGTGGTGATGTCAGTGGTTCCTTTCTCTGGCTTGACCATGAAATGATAGGACTGGAAAGGACCTCCTGGGTTAGAGTTCTCTGGTATCACAAGCAGCCATGTTACATAACCCTTTTCAGAAGGTAGACAAGTCCATTTTAAAAAGCTAGGGTTTTTTGCCCCCTCCCCACACTTCCCCATCAACCATAAGGTTGTTCCTGAACATCATTCCTGTGATATTATAGAGTTTGTCTTCTAGATTTACAGCCTAAAGTTTTCTTGCCCAGCTTATAAATATTTATTTTCATGACAACTTTAGCTTAAGCAGTTCTCCCATCCATATTCTCTTCAGTAGAGTTGCCAAGTGTCAGTAAATGTACTGCCAGTATGCAAGTATAATAATCAGACTAAAAATGGCTATTAGTAAAGTCCATAAAAAAATACAAACAAGAAAATTAAACTTTAGCCATCAGTAAAAACTCTAAGCAGCTGAAGATTGATTGAAGCTCTGACAAACTGAACCACTACCTAATGTTAAAGTGGGAGTACAGCACTCTGCAGGGTGTGTTCTCTCAGACATAAGCTGCTGCTATTGTATCCCAGGCTGCCTGTAATACTGCTGCATGGTAGGTAGGCTTCTTTGAAGGTCCACTCCAGGGTATAGGGAGCAGAAGTAGCAGGGGTCAGGCTGGGGGTAAATAGCATGGTGCAGGGTACAGTCAGGCAACAGGTGCAGGGTGTGGGGAGTTGAGGGAGGGGTAAGGTATCACATTGTAAAAGCATTGCTGCAGTGAAGTAGAATGGTAAGCTCGGGGGGGGGTTGTTTTGTTTTTTATGAACATTTTTTGCTAACAAACTTTTTTTTTTAAACTATGGGTGATGTTAAGTCCTTAACATTTGAACCCAGCCTTTTTAACTGGGACCTGGCAGAAGAGTTACATTTACATTATGTAAAACATGCATCAGTTAAAACATGTCAATAAAAAAGTTGGACTGTCAGTAAAAAGCTTTCTGTGCATCAGGATGGTTTGTTCCTGCACTCTCAGTAAGGCTTCTTTAATGTATAGGCAGTCCTTGACTTAATGTTTTAAGTTACAATGTTTTACACTTACAACATTTATAAGTTTACACTGTTTCGACTTTATGACTTCAGTTTCAACTTTACAACACTTGATCCAATGCAACACCACACCAGTGAACAAGTTTGCTGCATCACTCATCTCCCTGGAAAACATCTGTCCAAACTTCTTTGGATACTTTCTTTAAGAAAGCAGACAAGACTCCAGAAAAACCTGCAGCCAAGAACCCTTCAAAAAGTTCAGCCAAGAGCCTTCAAAAAGTCCAGCAAAGTCACCTCAAAGAAGTCCTTCCAAATCAATGTGATTGCTACTTGCAATATAAATTCATTAATGTAGCTATATTTCTCATCTATAATTGATCGAGTACAAAATTCTGGGGTATTTTTGGTGAAAATAGGATATCAAACCTTGGTTCAGGAACCAATCCCCTATATATGACATGGTTCCTGAACACTGCATCTTAAGTCAAGACATTGCAACTCGGAACCAATTTTCTCAGAAGAAACAAATTGTGTTGCATGTCTGAGGACTGCCTGTACAGCCAGCTCTCTTGGACTCCTCTCCCCTCTCTGAGTGGCTTCCCAGGGGATCCTGCCCATGAGTTCTCTGAGCAAGTTAGTCTCCTTTTCTGAACTCCAGGGTCCTTACTCTGCTGCTCTCCATTCTTCCTTTCCTCAGGATCCTGAACTCAATCATCTCATGGTCAATGTTCCCTCTAAGGTATAGAGATCCGTGAGCATGCTGCTTCAGTCCTGCCTCCCCCTTTTGCTAATCCTGGATCCAGACTATGCTAAGCCTCAGACTAGTATCATAGTACCTAGGATCAGAAGGGGCCTAGAGCAGGCCATCTAATCTGAAAAGTGAGGGGGCACCTGGATTTGAACCAGGGACCTCTTGATCTGCAGTCAAATGCTCTACCACTGAGCTATACCCCCTCTAAAGTCCTGCTCCAGGTGAGGATCAAACTCACAACCTCAGCATGGCTCATCCAAGTACAGCTGTATAAGTACCGTGCGCTAACCGATTGCACCACTAGAGCAGCTGTAATCATGGACTAGAATCCATGTAGTGGATCCTCACCATTATTCTCAGGGTTAGGGTCCCCATGAGGGGCAGCAGCACCCTGTAGGCAGTGCACCTCCCATGGGGGCACAGGGGCCCCCTATAAGGGAACATGGACACTGGATGTTGTATATAGGGTTCATAGATTGTAAGGGCTCCAAGGGACCTCACCAGCCCCCCCCCGCATCAGGCAGGAAAGACAACTGGGGGTCAGGGGACCCCAGGTTAGGGTCCCATAGGAGCAGAGGCCCCCTATAAGGGAGCATGGACACCCTCTAGGCAGTGGGGGCCTCTTCAGGGGAAACTGGGGCACCCTAGGGGCAGCAGGGTCCCTATAGGGGGCACAGATGCCTATAGGCAGCAGAACTCCCATAGGGATACACTGTGGGCCCTGAGCCCAATGGGAAGCAGGGCCCTACAGGCAATGCCCCTTGCTCACCCAGCTTGAAGTGGCCCCTGTAGCGCTCCCTGGTGAAGAAGGAGCAGAAGGACATGGCTGCTCCCAGCTGCCTGGCCCAGCCCCTCCTCCAGCTCTGCCTGTGCCACTCCCCGCAGCCGCCAGGGAGCACAGCCAGACAAGGCAGTGCAGGTGGGTGGGCAGGAGGGCAGGGCAGGTGCAGCCTGGGCTGGCGGGGGGTGGGGGTGGGCGCAAGATCCGGCTTCACAGTGTAAAAGCAG
Organism: Caiman crocodilus; assembly: GCA_030014935.1. Taxonomy (NCBI): domain Eukaryota; kingdom Metazoa; phylum Chordata; order Crocodylia; family Alligatoridae; genus Caiman; species Caiman crocodilus. Next base: position 126,071,996 of record JAGPOW010003648.1, on the reverse strand, counting down.
CTGAAAGGCAAGGAGTGGCACTGATCTAGCAGAGTCCACACCAGCCCCAAACCCAGCCCCCACCTCGCCTTGCCATGTCGCAGCCCAGTTCCTCTCCAGGCAGGCATGCGATGTTAATAAGTTAGTGCGTGGCATGGTATAAAATTGTTCGCAGCCTCACATGTGCATAGCTTGGAGGGAACTTTGCTCATGGTCACTGCTGCTCAAGTTGCCATCCACTACTACATTTCCCACCAGTTCTTCCTGGTTTGTGAGCAGATCAAGAGGAACATGGCCCATAGCTGGGGACAACTTCCTGGTGCAAGTGCAGAAGCAGCCATCACTCTCCAAAAACACTGCTTTGTTGCCCTCCCAACAGATGTCAGGATGACAGAAGTCCCCCATGAGAACCAGGGCTTGGGATCTGGAAACTTCCACTAGCTGTTTGAAGAAAGCCTCATCCACCACTTCCTCCTGGTCTAGTGGTCTATAGCAGACCCCCACTACAACATCACCCGTGTTGCTTTCCCCTCTAACCTTAACTTAGAGACTTTCAACAGGCCTATCTCCAGTTTCATACTGGAGTTCTGAGCAATCATACAGCTCTTTTACGTACAGCACAATTCCTCCTCCAGTTCCCCCTGCCTGTCCTTCCTGAACAGTTTGTACCATCCATGACAGTGCTCCAGTCATGAGAGCTATCCCACCAAGTTTCTGTTATTCCAGTCACATCACAGTTCCTTGATCGCGTGAGGACTTGCAGTTCTTCCTGTTTGTTTCCCAGGCTCTGTGCATTCATGTAGAAGCACCCGAGGCAACTAGTTGATTGCCCCGATTTCTCCAGAAGTATGAGCATACCTTCTCTGTTGTCCCCTCCTGCTTGCTGTTCTTCCAGGTCCCCCGTTTACCTCAGGGATTTGGTCTCCATCTCCCAGTGAACCTAGTTTAAAGCCCTTCTCACTAGGTTATGAGCCTGTCTGCGAACATATTCTTCCTTTTCTCTGTCAGGTGGATCCCATCATCTCTTCCCAGAACAATATTCCTGCCTGTGGCAGGGGGTCAGGCTGGATGACCTGTTCAGGGTTGAAGTAGCCAAAGCCCTGCTGGCAACATCGCCTGAGCAGCCAGGTATTGATCTACAAGATGCACCTGTTCCTGCCCAGGCTGTTTCCCTTGACTGGAAGGATTGAAGAGAACACAACCTGAGCCCCAGATGCCTTTATCCTCACACCCAAAGCAAGCCCTATAGTCACTTTTGATCTGCTCATGGTCTTCCCTGGCAGTATCACTGGTGCCCACATGGATGAGCAGCATGGGGAAGTAGTCAGAGGGTCGGGGGAGTCTCAGTAATCCTTCTGTGACATCTCCAATATGGGCTTCAGGCAAGCAGCAGACCTCCTGGGACAACAGGTCAGGCTGGCAGATGGACCCTTCTGTCCCTGGCAGAGGGGTGTCTCCAACCACCACCACCCCCAGCTTTTGTGGCAGTGGTCTTGATCCTCCCCACCTTGGGGGTTCTTGGCTTGGTCTCTTCCACCAATAGGAATGTGCTCCTCCTCTGTTGCTAGCACTCCATAGTTGTTCTCCAGGTATACCACTGCACATGGAGATGACGACTTCTTGCTACCAAGATACAAGCTTCCAGTTTACACCTTCCTGGAAGTCCATGCCCTCTTTCTTTTCTGGCACCACGTCTAGCAGTCCTTCCTCTACAGTCCTAGAGGTTTCCTCCAGCATGGAATCAATTAAGTCCTCATGGAGGACCACTTCGTGGTGGTGGATGTTTCAGAGCCTTTCTACTTTCTCCTGTATCTCTCTTGCCTTCTCTCCCAGGGACGCCACCAGAAGGCACCGCTTACATTGCAGACACCTCCCTTGCCACCCCACCTAGCTGATACTGGAAGGATCTGCAAGCCGCAGTCTGCACAGCACCAAACCAGGACCTGTGTGGAAGCCTCAACAGTGTGTGGTCCTGCCTGGACAGACATCTCAACAAGTGGAAGCAGAGGAAGAGCTGGAAGTGGAAGTGACTCTAAGATTGCAATATCTTCCAGCCATGTCTCTGGGTCTTCTAATTTGCTTCCTCTCACTTTGTGCCTCTCTTTCCAAGCAGACTTTTGCTAGCAAATTCTTCTGCAGCTGGCCTGTTCGCTGTTCCTGGACCTGAAGGGTTCCCTTTTCCCTGGAACCTCCTTCCTCTCAGCCAGTTTATGGTGAAGTAATGTGAGAGTTTCCAAGCAAATCCCCTTCATTCTGGACTCTAGTTAAACAGTGGGTTAAAGTCTTGGTCTACCTGCTGAGGTTTAGCTGCTAAAATAAAACAATGTAGTTAGTCAGTCCTAATTACATATAAAAAAGAGAATCTTACCTTTCAGGCTGCCTTTCAAAGAGAGGGATGGCAACCTGACCTACAAACTGTCCTATTTGCTTCTTCCTGTTCCCTGCTCTATAGGTTGCTTGGACTACCTTCTTGTATACCTTCCCTGGCCCTGGACTGGTTAGGCTCCCTTTGTTAGGGCCCTTTGCCACACCCAGGCAGCAGTCAATCAGCAATCAGTTCACTCAGCTGCTCAGGGCACACACCGAAGCACACAAACTTACCAAACAGCAAGCCAAGAACACAGGCAACCCTAGCTCAGTTATGTTCCCAGAGCAAGATCTGATGCCTGGTTCCTCTTCACTTTCCTCCACTTGTTCTCAGCAAACTGCTTGCAAACTATCATTTGCTTCTCTCTGTTCTCAGCTCCCCCGGTTGCTTGGACTGCCTCCTTATATACCTCTCTTGGGCCTGGACTGGCTAGGCCCCTTGATTAGGGCCCTTCAGATCATAATAAAAGATCATGCATCTAGGAATGAAAAAGCACAGGGCAAGAGTGGCCAAACTGTGGCTTGCGAGCCTCACATGGCTTGCCGTCACATTCTTGCAGCTCTCCAGAGCTGAAGCCTGGCCCATTTCTCCCTTACAGAGCTGCTGGCTCAGGTGCCAGGCTGCTGGGGCTGGGGTTGCAGCTGCACTACTTAGCCTGGGGCATGCTCTCCATGGAAAAAGCCAGAGCAGCTTGGTGCTGTGGTGGCAGGAGCCTGATCCTGTGGCCAGCACTTGGATCTTAAGCATTAAACTGGAGAAGTGGGTGGAGCTCTGCAGCTCTTGATTTTCAGTGGAGGACTGGATGCAGCTCCCAGGGTAACTCTGGGCAGCCCTGGCATAGGGCATACTTACTGGATGATGGTTTATGCAAGGAAGATGTTGTTGCAAAAGCGAGCCCTTAAGATCATAATAAATAACCAGTTTAATGCAAGCTCCCTGTAAGGTGTTTTGTTTAATGCTATCCTTTGGGGTCTAAGTGAAGTCCTATTGAGTACCCCGGGTGTGACTTACTGGAACGCAGTGCAGCTCTAGTGTCCGCATTTCTGAGATGTTGGAATATTGGAAAGGGAATGAAAGCAGAGACATGCAAGTGATTAAGATTTAAAGAAACCCACTGTGCCTTAACAAGTGAGATGGAAATTCTTTCTTGAAGACAGAACTGTAGGCAATCTTGATGTCTGTAACACTTTTAGTACCAACCTACTAGTCAGAGAAAGTTTGAAGCTTAACTAGTTAAAATGGACACACCAATTTCTATTTTCAAATCCCTTCAGTGTTACTGATTAATTTAACATGATATGCAGAAAAGTACTGTTATCCCTTTCCTAGACAAGGAAGCAGATACGAGAAGGGAAATGGAGAATTCCATGGTCATAAAACAAGGACGTAGCACAGCCAAGGATAGAAATCTGGGCAGATTCAGCATATGCACAGACAGCTATCAGGTTCTCTTCTTTTCTGCACGTAGGTCTCTCCATCTTGGATTGGTTCAAGAAAAATCACTTGTCAGGCTAAAAGAAAGCAATTTAAATGCTATGTAAACTTAGATGATTTTAAATTCACAAGTAGGAAACTTTCATTTAAATAACTGACTAATCTGGTTTTGTATTGGCACTTGGTTATTTTCCTGTAAACATGGTTAATAACCATTAAAGACATGTTTATTTTCAACTAAATACAGCTTTGACACAACTGGGCATTTTTTTAATCAATCAGGAAGGTATATTCCTACATATTAAGGCTGCAAAGGTCAGAGTCACATCCCATACACTCACAGGTACCCACCTTCTATAATCAGATCAAGCACCATCTTATAAGTAGTTGAGGGGCAAAGACCCATTACTTAGTTATTCAATAAAGTTATGTATTGAATATAAATCTAAGAATTGGAATAAAATTATGTGGGTGCATCTACACACGTGTTTTACTGTGGAGTAGACTAATCAGTTCTGGAGTAGTGTCATAGTCTACATGTGTGTTGGTATTACAGTGCAGTAAATGAATCAACTTCATCATAGGATAGTGCTGTCAGGGGCAGTACTGTCTTACCGCAGATCAGTTTACTGTGCCAAAACACGTGTGTAGATGCTGAGTGCAGGCATACTTTGCACCCAGTCAGCCCAGCTAGCCAGGGGCCTACTCTGTCCCAGATCAAATTGCTGCTATCCCCAGCACTTGTGTAGATGCTGCACCCAGGAGTAGTTACTCCAGTTTAAACTGCTCCAGTTTATTACATCACATTAATTGCATGGGTAAATGTACTGTTAAGATATAATTAGTCACATTTTATTTATTAATTTTTTACTTGAAATATTTCAAGAAATGCATGGTTCTTTAAAAGCAGTTTATGAAATAAAATTACCTTTAATCTGTTGAATACACAAGAACATTCATCAAGGTTTGTTTTGCATTCAAAACCAGTTCATTAAACTAAGGAAGTATTAATGCATTGAACCTATAATTTTTGTCACCTTTTTATTTTTAATATACTTAAGAACTACTAGATAGCACTGTCAAACCTCATTTTTAGTGATAACTTTTCCTCCTCTTCCTATCTCTCCTGCTTTTTCAAATCACAATCATTTGTCAACTCTGAAGAAATCATTGACTTTACAAGCTGAATGTACAAATGCAGATATCTATTCCCTCTACAGCTGTGGAGTCTGCTACTGCTACCATGAGCTGGTTTAACATTTCAAAGTGCCAGTGACTTCTTCTAATTCAGTTGCCCGACTTAAGGCTTTCAGCTAATATATCCTGCTTGAATGTATTTTTAATTAAAAATGATTAAGTAAAATTCTCAGTATATATTTATTTAGAGTGAAGTTGTAGCTGTGATGGTCCAGAAATTGAGAGGGGCATAGATTTCTTAGGGCTTGTCTAACTCCATCCCAACTATGCAGTTGGTCCAGTAAGATACATCCTAAGAAATCCTTGCCTTTCATACAGGTTATTTTACACTAATCTGGTTGGTTAAAAATGAATATTAATCCAACCTTATGCTGAATGATAGAACAGGCTTTGCAACTTCACCTTGCTATTCTAATCAATTGTAAGTAGGTTGGTCTCAAAGGTAATGGCCCAGGTTTCTGAAGATTCTTGCTCTTGCTATCTCCACAAGGTGTTGGGCAGTTGGGAAACATTTCCATGGGGATGTAGTAACTTTCCTAAAGCAAGAGTTGCAGAATCACATTTCTTTAAATTATTTGGTAGAGGCAAAAAGCCAATTGCAGCATTTTCTTTTATATGCTGATTACTGGAACCAATAGTCCATTTTTAGATAGAAAGCTGTGTTAACCAGCATACTCTATTAACTGGAGTTTCCAGTATCCCCCAGTACAAATCCTCACTTTAGCAACCAGAATCTTTGCCAAGTCTATCTGGCATGAACATCAAGTATTTCTGTTGTTTATGTTAGTGACACTGATGCTAGAGGAGCTGCTGGGAACCCTTCTAGTTGATATCCACATAGGAGGAGGGAGAAAAGTTGGTTGTTTTTTTGGGGGAGTGGAGAGGTGGGCTGAGCGCATGTCTACCCCCCCACCCCACCTGGCAGGTAAGTCCACAGGGGAAGGGGCAGGGGGAGGGAAAGGGATCTGTGCAGAGCAGGGTGGGCTGCCGCTGTAGGCTGGGGCCAGTATAACTCTCAGATAACCGGCACCCTCTTACCGCACTCAAACCAGATAACAAAGCTTTTACTGTATAATCAATTATACCCAAAAGCATCTCTTTCCAATATGGTCACAAAATTTTGAATTTCCACCCCCAAAGCTGAAGGAAATAAAGCGTTCCAAAAACAGGTCTTGGGACAAATAGTTTACTGAACTGGAACAATGAAACTGCAGCTAATTAATATCTGCTTAGCACTCGATATTGAATGTTAGTATATACTTATTTTTTACTGAGACCCAATGAGACAGAGGGCACCTCTGTTTTAGTCACTAATTGATCTCTACTCCAGTAAGTGATTGAATTTTAGGATGCAGCATGGTTCTTCAGAGATGAATAGCAATACAGGGGTTGAACTATGTTAGAGCTTTTTGCAATTTCATTGTTACCCGATTTTACTTTAAATTTTCCATTTGAAAAGAACCTCAGGGACAGATACATTTGTGTTAAAAAAAAATCTAACTCTCCCCTCTATTTTGATACCTACAGAGAGCTGTTGAATTATCTGGTTACTATTTATTGAAGTACCTCAATAAAATTTGAACAACAGGAGAATGCAAAGGAAAAAAACACAGGTAGTGTTATTTTTTATTTTAAGAAAAAAGTTACTTGAAATTAAAGTGTTTAACTACATTACTTTAACCAGTCAGTTAAGTGCTTTCACAACCAGGCTCTATTAACTAATGCTGTTGGGAGTACAGTTTTGGTAACTTGTTAAAAGCCAATGTAGTTAGGGAATAGGTACATAAATTGGAGTTTATCAGCACATTTCACTATCCTAGGAGGTCAGCAAAAAGATAAGCCAATAAGCTTTTTCTTGCCACATCACTGAAGTCAAAATGAGACACGAAACAAAACTAATGTGTTTTAAATAGTTCTCTGTGCCCCTGTATCAGCTTAACTCACCACACAGTGAACTGCAGTCAATCTACAAATGTTTCATTTTTATTACAAAGTATGAAAAGCAGAAAATACTGTACCTAATACACAGGAGGCTGAAACTTAGAAAGAAAGGTTAAAAAATTTGAATAAAACTACACAGGAAGCAGAAAATAGCATAAAGGATGCAACATTCCACTTTCAAGCGGTTTCAAAAAGTCACCTAAAAATTTACAGTTTCAACAAAACGGTTCCATGGCTTGGGTGTTAAAATGCATTTAACAAAACCTTTTATACTGTTTTTTCATAAAATAATTAAGGAATACTCGGACATTGCAGTTACCCATGGCAACATGTCAGTGTCTGTTGGATAATGGGATGCTAAGAATCCTCTAGTAGAATATCATAGCAAAGTTGCAAAATCTCAAACAATACAGAAGGGATGGTGGTGGAGGGGGAGAAACCATGTTAACACCCTACACTATGAAGGACAGACATTAAATTGCTATTGCTTTAACATTTTAGTGAGAATAAGAAATCTGGGATTTCATATGTATGCTTGTACAATCATGCTACAAAGATCACACTTTCAGGAAGTTATTACAACAGATCTTAAATGGAACAGCAGAAGGGAATACACATAAAAGTAAATATCTACTTGACTATTGGTAGTAAAAAAGAAAAAGAAAAAGAAAAAAGCTTCGGCGCAACAGATTATTACATTGTACACTGCTAGCGACCCAAACTAAAAAGGTTCTTATTTAAATAGTAGATACAATTAATATTCACCAGGTTTTCAAAAAAGCAACACACATTGCTTCACAGCTGTACAACTGAATGACAGAATCCTTTCCCCTTTTGTTTGGCAGCTCCTTCACTTACGTCTCTTGCCTAGAAGAGACATGAGCATTTCATAAAACAGGAAATCAAATTTGAAGGGATGCTGACTTGTGTGGATGAATGAGAGATGGAACCAGGGCTTAGGGCAGCATAGCTGCCGAATCTTGCAATTACCAGAAAGATGAATTTAACTCTGCAGTTTATTAGCTCCTCTGAAGAGGATCAAGCACTTCAGAGCCTGAACAAGTCATTTTTCCTCACTGGCAAGGTGAGAAAATTAGACTGATGCTGGATATCTGTGACCACCAAAAGAGGTAATTTGAGATGCTCAGCAAACTGAAGAATGTTCTTTGAAGAAGTCAAGACAGTATTGTATATGTTTCTCTTAGAACTACACTCTACCTTGAATCATCAGACAAGCAACTGGTGACTAGAGCACATTTTTATCTCACCAGTGCTAAAATAGCTGTAAGGTGCTGATCAAAAGCTTGAGACTTAACTCTGATAGCAGAGGCAAGGGCACTGTAAATTCCGTTTGGTACAGGTGCCAATGTCACATGTCTCTGACTTACAGGTGCCTTTTCTATGGGTACTGACATTTAGTTACATCTTCCTATAAATCATCTTTTTTCAGCATGGAAGTGCTATATCATAAAACCTTGTTAGCTTCTACAAAAACTAATAAGTAAGACCCCTCTCTTTCCCACTCCCTATCTAGAGCCAGTTTTCCTCCTGCCCATTCAGAATGAGATTTTAGATACTTCATCTCCTAAAGGCCATTGCACAGACCAACATTAAAAGCCTAGGCTAGAATGTGAATCATTGACCTTGCAGTGAAAAAGTGGGCAGTCAAACATCTAAACTGTTTGTTGACTGGATAATGTTCCGCTTGGGTTTGTGATAACCATTTTCTTTGGTGGTAGTGGATCCTGGAACCCTCTCCAGGATTTTGATGGAAGTGTAACAGTTTTGCAGCTGTCTGTATTTGTACAGTTAGCTGAAACTCACTGTACGTTTATCCATTTCAGTATGAACAGCAGTCAGACAGCACCAGGGAATACAGGGATAAGTTAAGGACCTTTGAATTATGTAGGAAGGTGCAGATAGCTGCATCTGTTTTTTCTACCTCACAACTGGTGTCTGTGGTCTACTTATTCATTTACACCACATACCAAGACATTTCCCCAGCCACTGCCAATTTGAAAGGGCACCTAATTACATAGCCCTTAAACACTAGGTAATAATAGATGATCAAATGAAACAGAAAGGAGTTCTATTTGGGTGACAAGCAATGTTAAGTGCCTGAGAGTTCTCTACTGTTATCTGAACAAAGCCTCCTAGTTTGAAGCCTTAATAATATTTTCAAGTGCTCACAGTTTTATCCTTCAGCAGGGCAGGTAGTTCTGACATGAAAAGGATTACATAACTATATACTCACAAATTCCATCTTGCAATGTCAGGAACACTTATTTTAAATGAGACAAATTTCAGAGGTATAAAATCCTGTCTTAAAAGACTAGGGCAGAAAGAGGTTAATTCTTTCCTAACCCTACCAAAATATATCTACTAAAGTGCCATCTAGAGCAGCTCAACAGTCATGCTCAGATTTCTGAACTTACATTTTAAAAACAAGCCTCCTCCTATACAGGAGGTTGTTTCAGTCTCAGGTCAGAAAAGATTCATCCTGTCAGTATATTTATTATAATTGCTGACCATCATCATCCACTTTTAAGTGGCTTATTTTAAGACCTCTTATAGTGTCAGTCACCTTTCATCCTGTACTTTGTGACCACTAAAGTACTAGAGATTGTCAAAGCACTTAAGTTCTCGCCTAGTAAATCTTTGCATGTGGCAGGACAAATCTGGTAGCAGTGACTTATCATAGGCTGGTTTAATTCAGTAGTATACAAAAGTTACTGTTTTAATGCACTATTTTATTATCCAACTTTTAGGTTCTCAAATCACTGCCCACTTCATCTTGCTAAAATACAGGTCCTATCTTTGGGTTGGGAGCCAACACATGCTAGTAAACAAGTTGCTCAAATAATAGTTGGAATCTAGAACAGCTTGGTTCAAATAATTAATCCAAATGCCTGGAATAATCAGTAGGAGAAATGATCCCAAACTAGTGAAGTTAGTGCCCTAAAATCTTGTTTATATGTCACATTACACCATCTGCTTTTGTGATAACATCACTGATGTTAGGACCCTTCCCAACAGTTCTCCTCCCCTCCCTTCAGGGGCAAAATACTTTGAAAGCAGTTTCTCTGTATGATTGCTAAAGCATTTAGAACCACTATCAAAATCAGTCACCTTACCAGTGGTTTTCACAAGCCTTGGAAGAAAAAACAAACAAACCCAGAGACATAAAAGTGTAAGATGGGCTGAAATATTTAAACGCAGCAGTGTTTGCACCATTTCCACCTCTAACTGAAATATTCTGTTGGCAGGATATGCTGAGCTGTTTCTTTTGGTCAATAATCCTCAGCATTTTACAGCTTTCAGAGGTGTGTCTTGTTTGAAACAAACATGAACCACTGAGGAACACATTGCTTCATGCTAGAGTAGCACTGCAAAGGGCACCGAAGCCTCTCATACTCTTACCTTCTTAAATAAAAAGCCCTTTGTATGAGCCCTTACCTAGAGAGGTTTGCCTAGTTTTCAGGTAATGCTCATTACATTGCTAACGTGACTATTTAAGAAATTAATTTAAATAGTATCTCTCATTTCTAAGGACTGGTATCTGACATGGGGAACAGCAATAGGACATGGCCCAATTAAGGCAGTGAACCATAGATCTAGAAACTAGTCCAATCAATAAACAGGCAATTGCAGCAAGAATACAGGTCATATTACATATCCACTAAAGTTGACAAGAGTGCTTCCCTTGTCTTCAATGGAATTTGGATCAGGAGCCTCACCTCTATAGAGAAATCCAAACCAGTACTAACAAGCAAGCTGGATCCCTTCAAAGTACACATAATCAAACAGTTTTTATTAGCAGTGGAAGTATTCTCATTATTCAGACCGTGGTTTGTTTTCACATGCTCTAACATTCTCAGTTCTCAGTGGGGATGAAATATTTAGCCTGGCGGGGTTTACACTGTTGGAAAAAATTCTCACTTCAATATAAAAGTAAAATAGAGCCCTTTGACTAAACTGCAAATGTATGTATGTGTGCGTGTGTGTGCACATGCGCACACACACAAAACTCATCAGGTAAATGCTTTTTCACAGAATTTGTCCTTCACGACCAAGGTTCAATTAAACTGGATAAAAGATATTTGTGGGGGGAAAAGCACTTGGCTACTACAGTAACAGGCATGTTACATCTTCACAAACAGACATGGCTAGTGTATTCTACTAAGCATCTGCCCAATAAAGCTGATCTTGGGCAGGGAAATTACACAAATTCCATGCCTGTCTGGGGTAGGGCTAAACTGTAGGGAATATTAAACTGTTCATCAAAACACTTGTCAAGGACAAGGAAAATGAACTGAGTAAGAAAGACAAAGTTGTTAAAAATCATGGTATCTACTATTTCATGTATTCTGCAGATACTGAATTTTCAACTAAAAACAGATCAATTCATTTCTTTCTTCTGAAGATAGCAGTTGCAAGTGATGCGCAGCTGCACCCTGCATTTGGCCATGGGGAATGGTTTTTAACAAAGCAGCTTTCACCCCATACCATTTACCTTAAGAGAATGAAACATCAAAGCCTAAATGGGACTATGTAAAATTACACAAGTTTTTTTCTGTTCTCTCCTTTACAAAGTTAAATGCGAAGTTTGATTTGCAGCAGTAAGTATATATATTTAAAATCTGCATCCAGTCAGAAAATTAGTTATGCTTCTCTCAGTCACCAACTGTGTCAAATGCTTGTATTTTAGATGCATTTTTAAATGTAGTATTGTTACATGTATATCTACACTTAAGCTATGTGTACAATAAGTCAATTAATATTGCTATAAGCATAAAACTTTTACCTTGGAGTTTAGCATATGCAATTTTTAACTTTAAGGTGCAGTTCTTCTCTGAAAAGTGACAATTCAGTTGTGTAGTTCCACATTTATTGCATTTTCAATGACTTTTAGAGCACGTCTGCTCAGTCTACATGCAAGTCTCAAGTTATCTTACTGGTTACCATACCAACAACTTGGTCTGACAATCAAACAGTACTCTTTCTGTTCACCCAAAGAGTCAACACTTGGAACATAGTGAATCAGACAATGCAAGAGGTAGAACAGAGTACAACTTCTCAGCAGTGTGTTAGCTCAATATTTCTAATAGGAGGACAAATATCTAATTAATAGTGAAAGATGATCAAATTAGTAAAACGGTGCTTTTTTTACTACAGCATTTTTTTTTAAAAAGGTCACCTGTAGAAAATGTTTACCCAGTGGTGCAGTAACTTCCAAGATAAAGATTTTGCCTCACCTATTTGTTTTGCTCCGTGTTTGACAGTATGGTCCATTTCACTATAAACAGTTTTCCATTTCTGACTCGGTGCAACAGGGACACAGCATTTAAAACAGAATGTAGTGGTTGTAAATACTGCAAAGAAAGCCAAGGTGGGGGGAGGAGGTGGAGGGAGAGAGACGCATGTACCCAAAAACAAACTTTTCTTAAACTGGTGACATTAAAATTCAACTGTGATCTGGTAATACTGCATTTGTTTTTTGGACTAACTCATGGTAATGAGCAGATCCTGACAACTAACTTCAGAGCCCTGTTTGTTACAGTAAAAAGGTGACTACGAAGTCTTGCATTCTGTTGTTACGTTTTCTTTGGAAGGGTACTGTAGATCATTCATCTGAACAGAACATTCACAATATCCACCATGTTAAGATTAAGTTTTCTAACCACTGCAACTTTAAATCAGAAAGCACGTTAAAAAACAACCTACCAAGGCCCCCTTTTTTCTTTCTACTATTAAAAAACCCCTCCAAAATTGAAGGCTTCTACTTACAAAAGTTGCAATACCTGAAAGATGCAACTAGAACCAGAACACAGGATCCATTTGAGAGACTATATACAGCTTTTTTCATTTTAGATCCACCTTGTATGTTGCTTTAGGGAACTACTGCTATAGGAACAGCTTCCATTTTGATCGCAGACCAGCTGTTCTGACTTCTCATTCATCCAACAAGATTTGGGCAGATAATGCAAATATATTGAGGGGCAAAAAAAAAAAAAGTAGAAAGTGTGAAGCCATTTTTTCTTTTGGTTCAGTCAGGAAATTTTCTAGGGGAAATTGTTTCACTAATGGATTTTGAATTGACATGTTCAAAGTTGCACGTTTTCCAGAAATCATTTACCTCAAAATGAGTAGTCACGCAAGAATCTTCTCTTTTTGAAATGCTGATCCCCATTCAGTTAGGCAATACAGCTGTGGGAAAGCCACAGTAATTTTGTTAACATTTTAATGTAAGGCCTATCATAGTAACAACTGCCTCAAAGGAATCAGAAGACAGTTGTGCAATAAATTTGTATTTCACAGCAGCAGGTGATTCTGGCCAGGTATAAAGAGCCAAGGCAACAGTTAATACTGGCAGGGCTTTACTGCCAGGGAATCAACAATGATGCTCATGACTCATCTCTATGAACAGATCCTGCTTTGGGCAAATGGAAATTGATCGCATATCAAAAATAACTGGAGAGAAGAGCCTCACCTCACCTCACCTCACTCAATAGAAACTTAGCTCAAGATATATAAAAAACAAACATAGAAATGTTTAAACAGTTTAGAGACAGCAACAGCAGGAATGATTAGAGATTCCTGCAGGGATGTTGGTTAATATCAGTGTCTTTCTTCCAACTAGTTTTGCACTTACATTTCTCAAACTAGCTGGATGTGCTGCCTCAGCTGGTTGACAAACACACAAACATATGCAGTAACTTAAAGCAGTCATTTAAAGCCCATAATGTTCATTAACACAGTCAACAAACAAATATACAGAACTTTTAAATTGAAAAATTATTAAAACCAGAACCCAGAAGGGTCCAAGAGGCTCGTCACGTCCCTGCTTTTTTATTTTTATTTTTTTTTAGTCTTTTTGGGACCGCAGACACCTGCCATCAATTCTTGTAACAGTTTCTTGGAACAGTAGATGCAAAGCAACAAAAAGATACTGGCCACTGAATCTTGTTTGTTCTTACGTTAGAAGGGGGAAAATTATACAGCCGTGCCTTGCTTTGGCATGGCCCAATAATGTTACACTCTCAAGATCTCCAGACAGTTGTTGTAGCAGATAGCTATCCAGTCCGGCTGAGTTGATGCCCACTGTACATTGTTGATTTCTCCTTCAGCTGTATAGGCCAGGATAGGATCCTCAATGGCCCGAGGCATTTGCTGAATATCCCAGATGAGAGCCTGATGGTCATCAGCTACAAATGAGTAAGAAAATCAGAATTAGAATTAATACCTCCGAGTTGGGTACTAACTTCTTTATATGGCTACTTAAAGGGACGTGGGGGCACGTTCTCAAACAAACAAACAAACAAAAAAACAAACCACAGACTCAGACAATGTATAAGATGAATCAGGTAGTCCACATGAGAACAGGCTAGGTTACTTCAACTATTCAAGAGATGAGTCTCTTTCAGAGAGACCATCCCATTACAGCCTATCACACCAAGGGCGGGCAATTATTTGGGCTATTTCATAGATTTCACAGACATTAGGGCTAGAAGGGCTCTTGGAAGATCATCAACTCCAGCTCACTGCCCAAGGAGCAGGAAGCCAGCTAAGGTCAAAGGACCCCAGCAAGATAAACATCCAAATGTTTCTTAAGGGAGTCCAGAGCAGGTACTTGCACTTCCTCTGGAAGCAGTCTATTCCAGGCCTTGGGGGCTTGAACAGTAAAGAAGTTTTATTTATTTATTTATTTATTATTTCCAGCTTGAAACAGTCTTGGAGGAGTTTTGACCGTTTGACCTTGTCATCCCTTGGGGTGCTCTGGTGAACAGACGTTCCCCCAGATCCTAATGTACCCCCCCTTATGTACATATAGGCAGCTACCAGGTCTCCCCTGAGCCTGTGCTTTTCCAGGCTTAAGAGTTTCATGGCTTTCAGCCTCTCATCATAGGGCCTCTTCTCCTTCTCTCTGATCATGCACGTGGCTCTCCTCTGGACTCTCTCAAGCTTTTCCACATCCTTTTTAAATTGTGGAGCCCAGAATTGGATGCAGTACTCCAGCTATGGCCTCACCAAGGCCGAGTACAGTCGGATGATGACATCCTGGGATTTGCTTGAGAAGCATCTATAGATGCAAGCCAGAGTTTTGCTCACTTTACCAGCTGAGACATCTCATTGGTGGCTCATATTCATCTTGTGGGCCACTAAAGGAGTTCTGGTGAGCTGCTGAAAGCCAGGTCAGTCAGAATCCCCCTCCCCCCATGACTACAGCCCAGACTTCTTAAATGGTTCTGCTTTGGGGCCTAGCCCTGCACTGTCATCACCAAGCAATCCCTGCTCCAGCCCTGGGGTCTCCATAGACAGACCTGTGTGGCCAGGGCATGCTCAGTTGGGTGGATGGAATGGGGCCATGGGTGGGCAGCAAGCAACATTTGGGAGCAGGATGGGAGGGTGGGGGTGGGGTCATGGAGTGGGATCAAAGGGCAGCAACAGTGCAGGGCCAGGGCCCAGGGCAAGAGCCATAATCCATTCCCTGCATGCCCTGGCCTGTGGAACCAGTGCCCATACACAGGGATGTGCAGGCAGCAGATCATAGCTCTCCCTTGGGCCTCAGTCCTGCACTGTCACTGCCCTGTGATTTGGCCCCAGCCTTGGCTCTTCCTTGCTCCCAAATGCTGCTCTCCGCTTGCCCACGGCCCCATCCCATTTGCCCAGCTGAGCATACCCTGCCTGTGTGGGTCCCAAGCCGGTCTCCCTGGAGACACCACCCACCCACTCCATCTAGCACCCCTGGCAGCATGGGACAGACAGGGTGGGGTGCTAGCAGTGGCAGCTGCCAGGACTGCCATGAAGTGAAGCCCAGCTGTCATGCTGCTCCAGCCCCACTGCTCTGCCCAGGGGTGGTAGGACCAGCCACATGCACCATGGCCAGGGCTGCCCTTGGTCAGGTAGGACCAAGGGACCTACTATGGGCTGTATACAATCCCTTGGCAGGCTGGACCCAGCCCACAAGCTTTTTTTTTTTTTTTTTAAATGCATCCCTGTGTTACACATTATCTTACAAACTCATTACCACATTTACCATAGCAGCCAAAGGAAAGCGTGGAAGACTTAGTAAACATTAGGGTAGGTGAAACGCTAAATGTAATGGAGGGAACAATCTTGCATTGACTAAGTGGATGGTTCAGATGTGACTTAGCTGATCTTTCTGATCTCTCAGATCATTTTACATTTTCTGTTCCATGAGCCTAGTTTATGGACTTGGGTGCAGTTACTATTAACTTCATTAGGAGTACCTCTCACACATCACCAAACCTAAGATACAGCCTAAGGCAGTGAAGCTCAACCTTTTAGAGTAGTAAGTAGGTTGGGTGCTGGCAGCCAGGCTGCACCATGGACCACCACTCCTTTGGTGGAGAGGTGGGGGGAGAGGGGGCAGAAAAAGGGAGAGTTGGGCAATGACCTTCTTCTCTTATATCAGAGGGACTGGAGGGAGAGAAAGTAATCTTCTCTCTAGTAAACACTGCCTGTCTAGGGAAAAGGGGAGGGAGAGAACAGGGAGGGCTGAGGGCAATCAGTGACACTGTGCAAGGCAGGGGATACACTGAGTTAAGCTACTTGCTGATGATCTCCCATATTACAGGCTGCATAACATCACTTTTGAAGACAGGTCTGGCCTGTGGGCCAAAGGGTGAGCACCACTGGTTTGAAGGGTTTTAACAAAGTACTGAACCTTTCTACCTTGTATGCAAATGGCATACTGTATCTTCTGAAAAACAGCCTCCCAAGACGTTCAGCATTTAGCAGTGCTTAATTTTTCCCAAATTAAGAATGCAGACATGATACACCATTAGCAAAGTCTTTAATTGCAAGGAGAAGGCGACCTTTTAAAATAATCTGTGTAGCTGTTACGCTTTAAAAAGCATTCTCTACCAAACTGCTCCAGCATTCCCAATTCAGAGAGAAAACAATTCCTTTATGGTTCAGACAATTTAGAAGCAATGTTTCATTCTCAAAGTGAGAACCCAGTACCCAAACTGCTTATGAGGAAGTGGTTTCAGAGTCTTTCCCAGAATTTTAGAAAGTGTATGTAATTTGGGGGACTGGGGGAACAGGAAAGCACAGGGGAAGCACCTGCAAACACCTGGAAATGTTAGGGGTCCTGGTTTTTTTCCTTCTTCCTTAAAATTCTGGAGATATTAATCCTAATGGAAAGGATAGTAAGACTCTGCAAGAGGGTCACACATTTAAACAGCTCCAGTGTAGAGACGGATCAGAGACAGAGGAACAAAGAACACATCTCTCCCCATACTTACCTGCCGTACAGATATGGCAGGAAGAGTGAGGTGCCCAAGCAATTCCATTCACACATGCTCTGTGGTTGTTTAGCCTGGCAACAGGAGTGCACGGAACTCTAACATCAAGAATCACCACCTTCAGAAACAAAAAGTTTTTCTTCAGGAAAGAAGTGAATACTTTCAGACATTTTGGCAAACAGCTGTAAATACAGCCCTGTCTCCAAAGGCATGTACGAATAAAAAGAAACACTTTTAAAAGCATATGCTTTTCCTGGTCTCCTGAAAAGAGTCAGAAAACTTACACTGCATGGAGACCTTGTAAAACAGGTAACAGAGTAAATTACAAAGTTACAATTTCAGAGGGATACAGCTGGTGTAAAAAATGAAATAAAACTACAGTGCTTTTTTTCTGTTATTAGACTTGGATGAACTGAAACCTACCTTAAGTTTCCATATAAAATGCTATCAGCTGAGAGGCTAAAGAACTACCTAGGGACTTTTCAGATCTTCAGGTCGGTAGCATCTCAAAACCTTTACTCCTCTACATCTAGGGGGTTGGATTAGACAAACTCCTGAGGTCCTTTACGACCCTCATTTTCTACAATCTTATTAAAGTCAATGGAACAATCCATAGCCCTCATCACTATTGCTGCATATTACATATGCACATAATAGTCAGACACATGAAATCAAATTTACCTTAACAAAAGAGCAAGGGAGTACAGTAAATGAGAACAGTGATTTTTTTCTCTCAACTGGTTTAATGTTAGAACATTGAAAAGTTCTATAGGACAAAAAAAATCTTGCCAAATGTTTCAGCAAGAAGCTCAACTAAGAAAAAAAAGTCTTATCTACATTCCTATCTCTGTGCAAAAGGGTGCTTGGTGCTTCTGTCACTTTAAGAGAAGAGGCTGTTTGGAAAGCAGCCTTCAGGTGTGGCAGTAGCCTACTAGGGAGTTAGCAGACAGGAAGGGTACTGGGCTTGAGGCATACAAGTCTAGGGCCTGAGTTAGTCAGGAGCCAGAGAGAGAGAAATGGGATCTTGGCAGTAGCCCTGGAACAGGAATTCTACTATAGCATCTAAGCTGGGGTAAGCTCTGGGGGTTTGGGGAAGGGACTAAGGGGAGGTAAGGAGGTCCCAGCTGGCCCGGAAAGAGAGGGGCCAGAAGGAAAATGGGGCCTGAGGCCCAGAGGTCTGTAGCCCAGGAGGGGTGGTTGATAGCAGGGCCTGGGAGCCTGAAGGTCTCACTGGCCCAGAAGTAGGGGCTAGGGCCTGGGAGGGGCCAAAGTTCAAGGACCACTGCTGGAGACTGTTGGGGTCACAGGCTTGGAGATCTCAACTGGCTTAGGAGTGGGGCCTGAAGCTAGAGCAGGGGTGGGAAAAATATGGCACATGGGCTGGATCCGGCCTGTGAAGGGATTTTTTCTGAACCATGGCAGATCCCTCAGTCCCTCCGGGCCCAGGCACCATTCATCTTTGGTGCATCCCCCCACACCCTGGGCAATGCAGTGGGGCTGGGGCAACTCTGCAGCTGGACTGCCTTTGTAGGCTGCCTAGCTGGTGATGGCTCCTTCTCGTTGCCACGGGCCCAGCCCCGTTGTGCTGGCAGAGATCCACACACACAGCCCCAACCTCAG
Organism: Caiman crocodilus; assembly: GCA_030014935.1. Classification (NCBI taxonomy): domain Eukaryota; kingdom Metazoa; phylum Chordata; order Crocodylia; family Alligatoridae; genus Caiman; species Caiman crocodilus. The sequence goes on along the minus strand of JAGPOW010003648.1, from coordinate 126,053,186 downwards.
CCTACCCTGTGAGTAGGGTCAGAAATCTGGAGCACCAAAAGCAATGGTTGCCAGCAGAGCTAAGAGAGCCCAAAAGTCTCACCTGGTCCAGAACTGGGGCCAGGGTCTAGGGAGACCAAAGGTCAGGGACCACAGCCAGAGACTGAGGGGATCAAGGAGCCCCTAGCCCAGGAAGGACATGTGTTAGCATGTTATCTGCAAGGTGTGGGAGTGGGCACTGAGGAGGATGAAGACCATGTAATTAGCCCTTAAAGCAATGACCATGGGCACCTGTGGTCATAGGCATAAGACCAGGCTTGGGAAGCCCTGGTACAATGTCTCTTTCCTTAGACGTTAACAACATCAAGGCATGGCAGGTAAATAAGTAAAAGGGAGAGTGCTCAAAGGGATCCAGGTTAGCAAGGGCTGAGTGGCCACCAGGGGTACACTGCAACCATCCCTAGGACAAGCATTTACTATAACCAGACACCCAATCTTAAGCATTTATATTGGGTATTCTCCTTCAAAAAACTAAGCCTGATAATCAAGCGCTGACTGAATAATCAGAAAAAGAATAATGCCAAATTCAACAAGAAAAGAACCAGCGATTTACCTCCATGCCATCCATGGCCATTGTAGCAAGGTAATTAGGATCCTGCTTGTTCCAGCAAAGGCGTAACAATGGATGGTGCTGCGGGTCCTCATAGATAATGGTGCTATGTTCCAGATGACGGAGGTCAAACATCCGCACAGAGCCATCAGCACCAACTGAAGCAAACATATCTCTCCCCCCACCTGCACGACTAAATGCAATGTCATACACCTGCACAATAAAAGAGGAGGAAACGATTTCATTGTTTTAAGACAAGTTTTGCTTTCCATCTCTCCACTATCAAAGAATGACCCATTAATCTTTTAATCCATAATAGTAAGAGTATTATTCACGCCAATTCAAAAACATTATATCAAAGTAGCACTTACTCTGCTCGGTAGGTAGTATGAGATGGGAATACTTGTCACACAGATGCAGAGGCTTTTTCAGCCTTTACTGAAATATAACCAGGCCATTTCCGCTCTAATATATTAACATTACATAAATATAACCCTTGCAGCTGAATGACGTATTTTTATGGTTGCCTCCATAAACACAAGGCTTTGGGCTAAGATCCAACATAGTCTCAGTTACTACATGATGTGCCCTATATCTGGAAAATGGACCAAGAGAGCTTTACAATCTCATGTATCATTAATAAATATTTATTATGTCAAACATTTGTTTCTATTAGGGAATTTGCTGTGAATAATAAGAAATACCACAGATACCATGATATGGTAAGTATTTAGTACAGAAGTGCTCACAGACTTGAGATTTAGTGAGATGTAAAAAACTATGTAATCTAGCCTGTTCCCTAAATCAAAATACATTCCTGGGGAGAACAACTTCAATGTACATACATTTTAAAATATCTCCCAACATTCAAGACTTTGAATGACATTATGACACCTCTGTATTTGGAGTAATTCATGGAGAAAATGAAGGAAAAGTATTACCTCAAAAAGTAGATTTACTGGAAAGCAAGAGAGCACACAATTGGACAAAGGGGAATAAAAAGTTATGTTGAGGAGAGCCTGGGTATATGTGCATATGAAGAACTTTTTTGTTTGTTAATGCATACATAAACAAACAACTTAAACACACTTCAGAGTATGACTCTTGGTTCTTGGTACTGCGTACCAATGGCTGGCATAGAAGCCAACATCACACACTTAGTTGTTCAAGAGAACTCTTTCAAGTGAACTATCTATAAGTTGTAAACAGGTAATTGGCTATAAACAGGAAATTGGTTATTTAATTTTCTCTGAAAGTCAGGCTCTTAAGTCTCTCAATATATAGATGAGATATTGTAATCAGATTTTTACATTCAACTTGAAGCAGGGGAATTGGCACAAGTACAATGAAATGTATGTGGTTGAAACTTGTACGAACAGGCTGTTACCTAATGACCTCCTCTTTCCCCGTTCTCCCTTATCAGCTCATAATTACAGAGAGGTTGGTAAAGAGAATGATTAGCATAATCATTCTACACGTTTTTTATTTTTAAAATGGAGAAATTATTTGTTTCCAAATTGTTGTATTTTTTAATATCTACCTTACCCAAATCTCCTTGTGTTCTAAGCTTCAACACTACAAGAGCTCTCAGAACTGTAGATTTATACAAATATACCCAATCCTCACATATTACAGTTAGATGCAGTATTTTTCAGGAAACACGTACTTATTAATCTTAATCCTTATAGAGATGAATTGGAGCAGGAAGGGATCAAAACTGGAAAAGCCAATTTAATTGTCCAAAAGCTTCCTGCCTATTTATTAGTCTTAATCTGAATGACTACAGAAGTCCTGCTGTTTCAGAATATAAAAAGAGGTTGGTGGAAATACAGGTTTTAAGACTAAACTGCCAAAGATGCCAGTAATGCTCCCTGGAAAGTTAGGGAAAGTCTCAAGAAATTAAGAAAACTTTCTCCTACTACATCAGAATGGTGCCTGTATACAACTCCATTCCCTTATGCAAAGAGCTAGCAGGCAAACATTTGGAAGAGACCAAAGATATTATAACAAGCCCTTAACTTTAAAAACCTCTTCTGATGGACAGGGACTTTACATGCCTTAATTGCATGAGAAGGGATTTCAGGATCAGGCTAAGTATAAAAAAAAAGGAAGGAAGACTGCACAACAGGATTGTTTGGTTCCATAACTGTATTTTTAAGGTTTCTCATCTTAGGTTTCTTAGCATTAATCTTGAGAGAAAAAATTAGAGGATGATAAAAATTAAAACACACATTCTTAAACTTTTACTGCCTACGATTACTGATGCATTTTCAATTTTAACTACAGTTTAAAGTTTTGTCTGCGTGTATTTTACAAGTCTAAACAGAATAAAACCAGTTTATTGTGAGGTGCCACTATACAAGATGACTAGCAGCAGACACACAAAACTGAAGACATCAATAAGATAAGTATCTAAATTTTAGACAAATATGTCATGTGAAATGCAAGCATGTTTTCAGAAGAATCCAAGAACCTAAAAAAATAATCCCAAGGAAAATGCTGTCCGCTTCATGTCACTAACAGATGTAACAAAGGCAATAACAGGAATAAGAACAGAAAGAACAGTATCACCTCTTTGTCATGTGCAATAAGTTGGGTCTTGACATGGCCAGATACTAGATTTACTCTTCCCAAAACCTGCCCTGTTTCCAGACCCCAGATAGTACAGGTGGTGTCGATACTAGAGGTACCTAAAACAAAACAAAAAACATTACCATTGGTGTTAATATGTACATTACCACAACCTAGAAGACTAAGTGATTAGATAACGTACTTGAGAGCTACTGATGCAAGTGTCATGATCAGGGATCCGGGTTTTCTGTCTCCTGTTTTTCCGTAAACTGCGGATTTTACCTTTTACTGGAGGCAAACAAGGATTTCTCATTTTGCCAAAGAAAACCACAGATTTTGCAATTTTGCAGTGAGCTCCCTGCTAGCTGGCAGAGATCCAGCCTGCAGGGAGCTTGGAGGGAGCAGGAAGGCAGCAGTGAGAGAGGGGACACCACGTGCATGTACATGCACATGACCCCAGGCAATCTGCAGAGCAATTCCAGCAGATAAGTGGGGGAGGGGGATTGAGGCCCCTGTAGGAAGGGAGGGAGGGAGCAAGCTGTACAGGGCTGGGGCTGCTGCCCAGCCTGGTGGGGTTTGGGGCTGCAATTGTCAGCTCCAGGGCCCCAGTGGGGAGCAGGATGGGGCCACAGGTGGCTCACTGGGGGGAGGGGGAGGACCAGCTCCTTGCTGTTGTGTGCACTTCTGAGGGGCAGGGGGACCCATGCCACTCCAATCTGTACGTGAGGCAGGCACAGGCTGCAGCTCCTGCTTTACTTCCCTTCCCTGGGTCCTCCACAGCCCAGCAGGCATGAATGACATGGTGCAGCAGGGAACAGCAGGGCCGCATGGGGATCTCCTCACTGCTGTGAGCTCTGCTCTGTTCTGGAGACTTGCCTCCTGCACATGCCGCTGCTTTGAGGAGTGCCATCCCATGCCACTGCCCGCACTGCAGCCCCGTGTTCAGGAGGTGCGTTGCCAGGGCAGTGTGGTGGGAGCAGCAGTGAGTTCCCTGCTGTGTTGGGTCACACCCACTGGGCTGCAGAGGCCCTGGGAGAGGGAAGCAGGGTGGGAGGGAACAGCGTGGCTGTGGCTGTGCAGAGAAGTTACTTGCCGCTTTGAGCTCTGCACTGCTCTGGTGATGCACCTGCTGCTCAAAGGGCTGCAGTGAGACCAGTGGCACAGGGTTGTGCCCCTCAGAGCAGTGGCATGTGGAGGAGGTGCATCACCAGGGCAGCACAGAGATCACAGCCGCGAGCAGCTTCCTCGCGTGGCTCTCCTGTTCTCTGCCATTCCAGGTCATGCACACTGGGCTGCAGAAGCCCCAGGGGAGGGAAGCAAGGCAGGAACCTGAGCTTGCACTTGCCCTGTGTACAGTATTAGGGGGCGCGGGTCCCCCTGTATCTCCCTGGGAGTGTGTGGGTGGTGGCAGGGAGCTGCTCTTCCCACCTCCAAACCTGCAGCAGGCAGTAGAGGGGAATGGGGGCAGGGGGCTGCAGAACTGGGTCCATAACCCTGGCATCTGGGGGCCCCCTTCTGGCAGGGCTGGGGAAGCAGGGGCTGTGGGTAGGGAGGGAGTGAGAGGCGTGAGCAAGGCTGGGGGGAGGGGGGTATATCCTTTAATTTTAATCATGGATTTTGTTATTAGATAATTTGTGATTTCTTAATCTGAGAAACTGCAATTTTTTATCACAGAAAACCAGGATCCCTGGTCATAATCAATGGTTCAGCTGAAGGATATAAACATATGCAGGACAGATCCACCCTGCAGCCCATGATGCATTTAAGTGGCCCAAGTGACAAGTTGTCCAAAAATGTCTAAATCTAGTTTACTGTCCATATAGGTGCTGAAACAGCCTTCCAAACTTGAAGAAAATATAAATTAGTCGTTAGTCATGTCTGTTTAAGCCTCGAGACAGCCTGAGACAATAACTCCAAGGGATAAAAATTCCATTGCCCCATATTAGAAATAGACAAGTGTCAGGTCAGAAAACCAAATGACAACACTGCAATACCAATGTTGGATGATCATTATAGCAGGCAACAGAATGACAGATGAGCAGTTTAAGGGGTGAGGTTTGCTGTAGAGGAAATGGAGGCATAAGCTAACTCATACATAGAGAATTTTATTGCCCCTTTTAAGTCTTGTGCATCAGTGGCAGTCTTCATTACAGATGAAGAGGAATCCACTATCATGGAGGCATACCTTAGCCCACAGATTATAACTGAGTACTAAAAATCTAGCCCACTTCTCCAATTAAATAATCCTGTCTGAACTCATGCTGCTGCTGCAGAATTTGAATGAAACATGGTAAAATGGCAACAGTATTGCCAGGAGGTACACATCAAGAAATGTGGGTTTTCTGGACAATTTTTCAACACCCTAAATAGAGTGTGATCTGATTTAGTATGTTTATTTGACTTATATTTAGTAAACAAAATACTAAAAAACTACCCCCATGTTAATTGTATGTCCCAATAGTCACAAGTATTTGAACTGAAATATTTGATTAGGAAAAAAAATTAAATATAGCACACTTAATGTGGTTTAAATGTTATATTCAAGCAAATTCAAAGCTTTATGTGGAAAGAAGTAAACTTTTCTCAGATGATGTTGTTCCATCACTTCATTGTATTAGCTTTCTGTATATGGCTTGTCTCTTTCAGGACAGTTTTTACACATTATTAAATGTTTCTTCATTCTTGTTGCACTGTTAGCATGCTCCTGCCCGCAATATTTGCATCTACCAACTTTCTTCCTTGCTTCAGTGGCTTGAATTTTACTATAATGATGCCCCATACTAGTTTTTTCTGATTAGGTATTATTATGACTACTTCAAACCAAAAACAGGAAAAAACTAACATATTTTATGCAGACACTTTCAACTTCCGCAACTCAAGAAAAGAAAGGAGACACTGCTCTGTGTGTTTGCTGAACTGGAAGTGAAACAAAAATTAATCACAGTTTTTGTTTTGGTTTTGGTTTTACTTGAGGTCTGAGATTAAATAAGAAATTTTAGCTTTGGTTTTGATTTGACCTGCATAGCCAATTAGGTGAATTCATTACTTGATTTTTGGTTTGGATTATTATGTTAGTATATTTACCCTCCTGTTTACCCATTAATAAGACATATATGTACTTTCTGACACTCTTCCTAGGGATAATCACCTGAAAAACATTCATTAAAACTTTGAAACTGCCAAGCTTGCCTAATACTGTATTGGCATCCATTCATTGTTACTGATGAATTTTATGAAACAATTAATTTTTAGAAATGGAAAACTTCCCACAGAAAACTAAAGCACTGGAAAATTTCCTGACCCACATTTCTAGGTACAGCACAAGCCACAGCAAGGGAAGCCTCCTGCATGCCAACTTATGTACCTAAACTTTCCCTACAGGGACATTTCTAAGAATTAAACTCTTTTTCTAAAGGCATCTTGGTCCTTCACACTTGAAACAGCAATGGTTTCCCTGATTTAGGAACTTAGCCAAAGAACTGCCACATGGTATGAAGTTCCAGTCACTGCTCAGGCGGGCTGGATTCAAAATGTGTCTTTTAAGAACATAAAATACACAATCTTACCTAGTAGGTACGGGTCCACCTCATTCCAATCAAAAGACGTTAGTGGGGCACAGAAATCAGAGTTCTTGTTGTTATTTAGCAAACACTCCAGCCGGGTTTCTGTTTCACCCACCTTCAGAAAAGAAACAACACAACTGCCTTACTGAAAGGTTTGGCTCCACAATCCAAGGACGTCAGGCTTTCAAAATTCCGAGCAGTAACTTTATGTGGCATTTTCTATAAGGCTTTAAGATTGAGGGTGTAAAACTGAGAAATGTACATGCTTTTTAATATGGCTCTGCTACAACTCATTTACTGGGCCTTGGCATCACATTATATATAATAAGCCATCTTTACAATGTTCTTGTTTCTGTAACACTTAATGTACCAGGGACAGCTAGAATATTGTTGGTAGGAGAGGGGATGGAATTATTCTGAGAAACCAGGCAACAGAAACAAATTACCCAACACTTTGCATTGATTTTATGGCTTTCTCCTCAGTTTGTAAAAAGTGTAAAGAGTACAAAGCTTAATATGATCCGTTTCAAACGCAATGGAAGTGGGAGATAGGGTGATAAACATACAACGCAGTTAATGTTACTTGTGCTTCTAGAGGGAAATGTACTTACTCGCCATACACGTAAGTAGTCACCACTGGTTGCTAGCAGGTCTGGATATACTCCCTTGGTATCTGGGATCCACATGAGCTTGGTGGTAGGATACGGGTGGTCAAAGGTGTTCCTACAAATAAACTCTGAGCTTTCCTCATCCAAACCAACAAGCTGGACCTGTAATAAGTAACAATCAAATAAGAACTTGATTTTCTGCCTGTTAAAAAAGTCTATAATCATAGCAAAACAACCAAACTGTATTTCAAATTTACACCTGATCTCCGCAAGGTTAATTAAAATGGATTGTCATGTCAGTGTGATTGGACAGCTAAGAAATTTTTTGCTTACACATGCAGATGTATTCCAACCTAGGTTGAGACAACCAGTCAAACCAAATTGCTTTTAAGTCCCAGCTTGTCATAACCCACAATCTGTGGGATGCGATTGTAAGAGGACCAAAATACTACACTGAAAACAGGAGACATTTTTCATGTTGCCAGATCAGGTCTATGCCACACAAACATTATTCCAAACAAATCACCGGTTGGCATAATGCTGACAATTTAACAATCCAGTCGAGCAGGACAAGTTGTGGCTAAATAATCATGATTCAATTGTATGTTGTTCTTGGTTTAAATCAGAATTAACTGATATAATATGTCCCAGGTCTAGGATAATGACCAAATATCAGTCACAACTGCATTTGAAATAAAATTCTGTAGCACAGATTAATCTAAGCCATGTGTTGAAAAATAAAATAACACAACTCAGAAAACATGCAAGCTAATTAACTCACAGCAAAATAATGGAGATGCAAAGTGAGAGGAAAAACCTGATAAAACAGATTTAGGGTGACAGCAGACAGCAATTTAGATAGGAATGTGTTTTGTAACACAGCATTGTAGAAGGCCAATATAGTACATGGTTGTACAGACATGTGGGATGCAATGAGTAGCAGTTACCAAAAATCTCCAATATGACCACACCTAAAATAATGCACTCATTTCTAGGCATGTTATTAGAAAACTGGCATGTGAGGAAAAAATGTTCAGATGACAAAAAAAGGAATAATTTCTCCAGAACAGACCATGTTTATCGCTAACACCTGGAGCACTCAAACAGAACTGCAGTCTAATTGAGTTAGCTGCCATATACAGAGCACATAAAAAAGAAAAGCAGTCCCTGCCATGAATAGCAAAAACTTGAACCTGCTTTGAAAAAAGGGCCAAGTACTCACAGACCTTACTGAGATCTGAAATCATGCCATTAGCTACTACACAGAATTATTTGCAACCAAGACTGCCTGCCCACAAGATGTTCAACACCTGCACAAGAGCCTCCCTAAACTCATTTAGTGCAGACAAGTTAGACCAGGAGCTACCCTTGGCAGAGCTGACCACTGCCACTGGGGGCCTCACCTAGTGGGAAGCACGTAGGGAAAAGCCCCAGGCCTCAATGGATTACCCAGTTAATTTCATGAGAACTTCCAGTCTCATCTCAGCCTAGACATCCTGCCCATCTTCCAGGAGAGCCTTGAAGATGGGATACTACTTGGCAGTTGCTGAAGAGCAGTTCCCATGCTGCTGCTAATGCAAGGGGTTCTTAGTGACATTAGGAACTCGTGACCAGCACAGGTGCACCAACAGAGAATTTTTGGGCTGATACCGATAGCTGATTTTTAATGATCCAATTCCAATATGCAGCTGGGCAGCATGGAGAGCAGCGTCTGGCTGGTAAGTCTGTTGTGGGGGAAGAGGCGAGGGGGGGCTGATTTGAGGCCCCCATGGTGAGGGAGGGAGGTGGGGTGGGGCAGGCACTGCACAGCCAGGGCAGAGTGCAGAATAGTCATGAGTGGCTAGTCCAGGAGGTGTGTGTGTGTGTGGGGGGGGGCGGGCTCCCACCACTGTACACAACCTGGGAGGACACGCAGGAAGGTGCATGTCCCTGGATCTGCATGGGACAAGGGCAGACTGCTGCTGTTGTGGACTGAGGTGGCGCTGGGGGGCTGGGCCAGGTTGTGCTCAGGGTGGGTGGTAGCGGCACTGGGAAAGGGCTATGGGGGGGGGCCGGCAGGGCCCCCCCCCCCGACCCGGCGGGCCGCCGCCCCGTGCGCCGGCCCCCCCCCCCCCCCCCCCCCCCCGGGCGGAGCCCCGGCCCGGCCCGGCAGCCGCCCCTCCCCTCAAAACAAGATACGGCTCCATCCTGTGCCCCGCCATGGCTGTGCAGCACCTGCCCCTGCCCCACTTCCTCCCTCACTGCTGGGGCCTTGATCTGCCCCCTGCCCCTTCCCTCACAACAGACTTATCAGCTGGACCTGGGAGCTCTCCATGCTGCTCAGCTGCACTCCTGGCCACCTCTGTACTGTGCTGCAGCTGCACGCATGCATGGGGCATTTATTGGTAACATTAATCAGCCACATCAGCAAAAAAAATGCCAATTGCCAATACAGTCAATGTTCCTTATATCGGTGCTGATCTAATGAGACCAATGTATCAGTGCATCTCCAGTGACCAGTACCGCTTCTACATACCAATTACAAAATCCTGACCAAAGTCCTGACCAAAAGGCTCAAAATGATCAAGGCCTACGTCACAGGACCTAAACAGTGCTACCTGGCAGAACCATTCAGGATGCATTGCTGTCATGTGACCTGCTGGCAGCAGTGGAATTCTTTGGCATGAATATCACCCTTGTCTCCCTGGATCAAGAAAAAGCCTCTGATCAGATGAACCACAACTTCTTATTCCAGACCCTGGAAGCCTTTGGGGTTTTGGACCCCTCTTCACCCTATCCATCCATCTCTTGTACTGGGACATCTCTAGCCTCCTGAAGGCACATGGAGTGCTTTGTGCCCATTCCCAGCAAGCAAGGGCTGCCTCCTCTTTGCAATGTTCCATGCCCTAATCATTGTGCTACTGCTCCACATACTGCAGCGGTATCTGATAGGGTTTGGACCTCTCATCAGCCAGAGCCCTGGCCACTGGCCCCTCAGTTAAGGTGACAGTGTATGCTGATGACATGACTGTTTCTGCAAGCAGTAAGGGTGTCAGTGGGCCTACTATGGGAGTGGGAAATTATCTTGGGCAGCGGGCCGCTTGCTCAGTTTTGGCAAGCTATCGAGGGCTGAAGAGGTAGCCCCACCCCTTAACAGCCCTGCCCCCTGCTTGTCATGTTGTTACTGGAAGTTCTGCCCCCTGAATTTCGCCACCATAAGTCCCTCCCCTTGCTCCCAGAAGTACTCCTTTTTGCAAGGGATTTTGCCATCTTGGAACCAGAAAAATATCAAATTATATTCTAAAAAGCAAACATCACCTTGTTCACTGTCTGCTGTAAGGTAGACAAACCAACTAGCAAGATTGAAGTCCTGGACTTCAAAAACACTAATTTCAACAGGCTTTGGGCATTAGTAAGGGAGGGGATGCAGGACCAGGGACTGAAGGTGAATGGAGTACATGAACAGTGGTCGTTCCTCGAGGACATGATCCTTAAAGTATAAAAGCTGACCATTCCCATGTGGAAAGGCAGCAGAAGGGCTCTCAAGCCCTCATGGCTCAAGAGGAATATCATGGTTCTCTTGAAAAAGAAAAGGCATATACAAAATGGAAGCTAGGGACACCCCTTAAGGGGGACTATACAACAGTGGTCTGCGCATGTAGGGAGAAGATTAGGAAAGCTAAGACAGTGACTGAATTCAGTTTAGCAACAGGAGTCAAGGACAATAAGAAGCCCTTCTTTAGGTATGGAGAGAGCAGAAGAAAAACAAATAGAGGCGTGGGGCCCCTGCTGAACACCTCAGGACAGCTGGTAACAGACAGCCAGGAAAAAACCAACTCCTGAATGCCCACTTTGCTTCAGTTTTTTACTGGACTAAGGGGAAAAACATGCAAGATAAGGCTCACACAGGGCATGGTGGGAATGATAGCTTCCCACTGTTGATGCTGAGCTGGTGTGTAACCAACTTGAAAAGCTAGACCTTTTTAAGTCAGCACAACTGGATGAACTTCATTCAACAGTGCTGAAGGAGCTGGCTGAGGTCATTGAGGGACCGCTGGTGAATCTTAAAAAAATCATGGTGCTCAGGTGAGATCCCTGAAGAGTAGAAGAGGGCCAACATTGTGCCCACCTTCAAGAAGGGGAAGAGGGAAGACCCGGGCAACTGTCGGCTAATCAACCTTTTATCCCAAGGAAAATCCTAGAAAAACACATCAAGGAGTCTATGTGTGATTCACTTGTAGAGGGTAGGATTCTGAACGACAACCAGCATGGCTTTGCTGCAGGCAGGTACTGTCTTACCAATCTCACCTCCTTCTACGGCCAGGTCTCTTGCTACCTGGACATGGAAGAAGAGGTCAACGTTATATACCTAGACTTCCAAAAGGTCTTTGATCTACTATCCCAAAATATCCTCATGGGAAAATTGAAAGGTTGTGGACTTAACTGTGTGGGCTTAACTGCTCAATGGGTCAATGGCTGGGAAACTGGCTGTGAAGTAGGACCCAGAGAGTTCTTATGAACAGATTTGTCATCCTGGAGAGAAGTGGCCAGCAGTGTCCCTCAAAGGTCCGTGCTTGGTCCGGTATTTTTCAACATCTTTATCAATTATTTGGATATGGGGGTGAAGAGCTCACTGGCCAAGTTTGCAGACAACACCAAGTTATGGGGGAGCACAGTCACGCCTGCAGGTAGGCTGCAGATACAGGTGGACTTGGATAGACCTGAGAGGTGGGCAAATTGGAACCGGATGAAGTTCACCACTCAGAAGTATAAAGTGCTCCATCTCGGGGCAAATAATCCCCAACATACCTACAGGCTCTGTGGTGACAATTTGACTTGCACCACAGCCAAAAGGGACATAGGGCTAATAGCTGACCATTGCATGAACGTGAACTGTCAGTGCGATGCTGTAGCCAGCAGGGCAAACAGCACTCTGGCATGCATCTATTGATGCATCTCATGTAAAACCAAACAAGTGATTCTTCCACTTTACTCAGGACTAGTGAAACCACAGCTGGAGTACTGCATCCAGTTCTGGGTGCTGCACTTCAACAAGGATGTGGAAAACTTGAGAGGGTCTGGAGAAAAGCCACCTGTATGATCAGAGACTTTCAAGGCAGACTATATGAGAAAGGGCTGAGGGACTTAAGCCTCTTCAGCCTAAAGAAGAGAAGGCTGAGAGGGGACTTGGTAGCAGCTTACCACTACATCAGGGGAGTATATCAACAACTCAGTGAGCAACTGTTCACCAGGGCACTCATGGGGAAGACCAGGAGTAATGGATACAAACTCCTGGAGACTACTTCAGGCTCAATTCTAGGAAAAACTCCTTCACAGTCAGGGTGTCTAGACTGTGGAACAAATTCCCTCCAGAGGTGCTGCAATCACCTACCCTGGAAATCTTCAAGAGACTAGACAGCCACCTCACTGGGGTTACCTGACCCCCAGTTGTCTTTCCTGCCTAGTGCAGGAGGGCTGGATCTAATCTTGTGAGGTCCCTTCCAGCCCCTAACAATCTATGAATCTAAACCATTCATTCGATTTAAAAAATATATTTTTGTCCTGGTTTACATGCGTTTGTGTAGTGTAAATAGAGGTAATTCTATGTAATAGCTTAAAATGAAGTCTTACTCTTGTATATTGCATGAGGAGCATGGGTTTGCAGAGAGCTGTCAGTGCGTGGGTAGTGGGGGAGGGTATGGAAGTGTAGGGGTGGGGTGAGGGAGCATATGGATGTGTGTGTGGATATGTTCTTTCTCATTAAGAAATTAGGCAATTGTGGCATCGATGCCTACACAGTCAAATAGGTCACAAATTGGCTGGAAGGCCGTACCCAGAGAGTGGTAGTGGATGGGTGTTTTTCACCTGGAGGGATGTGGGCAGTGGGGTCCCCCAGGGCTCAGTCCTCAGGCCCACACTGTTCAACATCTTCATCAGCAACTTGGGACACAGGGGTGAAAAGCACCGTGGTCAAATTTGCAGATGACACTAAGATGTGGAGAGAAGTGAGCAGGCTGGAGGAGAGGGACAGGCTACAACTAGATCTGGACAGGTTTCTGGGGTGGGCAGATGAAAACAGGATGGATTTCAATACACCCAAGTGCAAGATAATGCAACTGGGGAGGAAGAACCAGCAGCATACCTACAGGCTGGGGAACTCCCTTCTTGTCAGTGCAGAGACAGAAAAGGATCTTGGAGTCATTGTTGATTCCAAAACAAACATGAGCCGCCAACGTGGGGAAACGGTCAGGAATCCGCACCTTGTCATGTATCCAGATGCACCATGAGCAGGTCCAAGGTGATCCTCCCCCTCTATGTGACACTGGTTAGGCTACAGTTGGAGTACTGTGTCCAGTTCTAGGCGCCACACTTCAGTAGGGATGTGGCCAGTATCGAGAGAGTTCAGAGGAGGGCCACTTGCATGATTGGGGGCAGCAAGGAAGGCACTACAAGCAGAGGCTACAGGACCTGAACCTGTTCAGCCTCCAAAAGAGAAGGCTGAGGGGGGATCCGGTGACTGTCTACAAACTGGCCAAAGGGGACCAGCAGGCTATGGGAAAGTCCCTGTTCCCTTGAGCACTACTGGAAGTAACAAGGAATAAAGGGCCTTAAATTGACTGAGAGTAGATTCAGGCTAGATATCAGGAAGCAATACTTCAGTCAGGGCGGCTAGGATCTGGAACCAACTTCCAAGGGAAGTGGTGCTCACTCCTACCCTGGGGGGGTCTTCAAAAGGAGGCTGGATAATCACCAAGCCGGGGTTGTTTGACCCCATGTCTTTCCTGCCCAAGGCAGGGGTTTGGACTCAATGATCTACTTAGGTCCCTTCTGACCCTACCAACTATGAAACTATGTGGCGTGTGAGTGGGTATGGAGGGCTGTGTGTGGTGGGGAGGGTGATTGGGATGTATTGAGGGAGTGCGGGGGTCTGCGTATATGGCAGTACCAGGGGGGTGTTTATGTATGGTGGAGTGTATGTGTAGGACAACCGTGTCTATACGGTCTGATTTGCTTCATTTTTCTTGGCTGAAGTGAAAGCTACCCTCCCTGTAGATGTGCTTGTTGCCCTGGAAAACATATCCACATGACCAGCCCTCCCCCAAAGGCAGCTTGAGAGACAGACTCTGTCCACCTTCCCACACCCAATCACAGCTCATTTCTCTAGCCATGGACAGTGATGAATAGTAGGCCCAGCACCTTATTGTTCATGCCCATGACCAGTAAGGACAGTTGTGGGATCTACTTCAAGATCCTGTCTGGGAAGGCAATGTACATGTGGGCAAAGTCATCATGCCTGTGTCCTCACTGCCCACTCTGATACAACCTGGAGGAGGTACTTGGCAGAAACACCAAAGCAAGCCAACCTGACCTGCCACATGCTATAAAAGCTACCTATTTCCAAGAGAACTGGTGACTTCCAGTGGTGGCTACTGCACAAGGCCCTGGCTACCAGCAGCTCTGTCTACCACCTAGACCTGGTGGCATTGGCAGTCTGCAAGGAGGAGGTGGAAATGACTCTCTTCTACACCTTCCTGGACTACCCCTGGCTGTAGTCACTCTTTGCTGCCCTCAAAGAGTAGACCTGGATTTCTCCGAGATAGAGAAAATGTATACAATCCCATATCCAAAAGCCAAGGGTAGCATGATCTGCCTGGCCAAACCAAGCTGGCAACCCTAGAAGTCCAAGGAAACTGGCATGCAGGGCCCAGATCCAATGATACCCTCCAACTATTTTGCCTCTTGGTTAGGGAGCATGTCACATTTGGGTTTGGATGTTTCACCTTGCAATGAAACAGACCAGTCTGTGTTGCTTTGGGCCATCCAGAAGGCGCACTGCAAGGTAGAAGACACACAGCTGATGTAAAATGTATAATTCCCATGAAAGCTGATATGGGAAGGGGATTCAATCAGTTGCGATAAGCATTCTCCTATATTTTCAACGTTGACAAGTGTTTTATGTTGCGCCCCTGGGAGGGCCACACAATTTCTGCACTTTCACCTTTTGTTTTTAATATTTTTATTATATAAAGTCAAAAGAAGTCTCTTTCCCCACACCCTGCTCCTTTCTCTTGAGCTTCTAGCCTTTCTCCCTGCTTCCCAATAAGCAGGGGTCTAACTCAACTTGATGAGGTGGCTGGCCAATTTCATGTGGAGACTGCAGGGCTGTCAGCAAGTTTAGTAGGCTGATTGCAGCAGCCCCTGCCGCCTCCTTGCTGCTGACTGGTTGTGGGTGCCTAAAAAAGGGGTGAGGCCACACAACAAGGAGCACTCTCAGCCAATCAGTGGCAAGGTGTGGGGGCAGTGGCAGCAGCCATTTCAGGCTCCCCTTCATGTGGGGAGCCCCCCTTCCCAGGCAGTAGGCTATGCAGCTGGGCCACAGCAGTGCTGGCCAGCATTTTATTTTCAGTAAGTTCCCCCCCCGCCCGGTCTCCCCTCAAATTTTGCAAACACTGCCCGATATCATGGGCAATGCTGGATTTTGTTATTTCTGCAAAATCTACAAAAAAAAAATCAAAAAAAAATCATGATTTCGGTAGGTCCTTACAAATAAGCCAGGGCTGCAGGAGCTACTGTGGGCAGAGAGAAGAATCAAAACCAGCAACACAGAAAAGCTTCTCCTACTGGCCATCTGTTGTGACTTCAGTAAGCCCCAAATTCAAACAGCAAAAGAGTTGGCATGCTGCCTACTTAGCAAACTGCATTTCAAAGAAAATGACTTTTGTCTTACAGTTGTTGTGTTTTATTCCTGTTTAATGTCTATTTTTTTTTTTTTGTAACTGTCTGGGCTAACATTAAGGCTTGGGGATAAATGCCAAGGAAAAGATGAACTGTTCAGTCTTGAATATCATTCTAGTATAAAAGAAATATGTTGTAGCAGTTTCAGACCAGAAATTATGCGAGGCAAAGATTTCTTAGGGTGATATCTTTTATTGGACCAACTATGTAGTCCAGATAAAGTTAGACAAGCTTTCAAATGCATTCTTCCTCAGGTCTCTCTGATCACAAGAACCAGGCACAACACAGTGAAAAACAGCAGAGGGGAGAGAGTGAGAGAGATTTTCAGGGGTTGCATGCGCACAATTAGCAGAAGAAAAGAAGGTGATTACTGGAAGATCAAGGCCTATCAAAAAGGGGGAGGGTCATTCTCACCTTTCCAGTGTGGAAAGAATTCCAGAGTTGGGTAAAATATAATGTGCCATCATTGTTTAGTCCTTGGTTCTTAGGCTGCTTGCAGACTTGTTAAAAAACAAAACAATAACAACAACAAAAATCCCACACTCGGGTGCTTTACTTTAAACTCAGCATGTTTCCCCGCTGAGCCCAATGCTTGCCCAGAAGAAGCAGTGCATTAGTTGGACTCAGCTCATCTAAAGTCTATATAGATCTGGCGCTTTAGTGAGGTTTTTTTGGTGCTTATTTAAAACTGACTGAATCAGTTTTAGCTAAAGGCATCAAAGCCCTGCTGAAGTGCCTGATCTATACAGATGCTGTGGACCCAGGTTGAAGTAGCATGCTGCTTTCTCAGTAAAATGCGTTTGGTTTTTTTTTAAAATATCTGCAAGCAGCCCTAGTATCCAGCCAGTTTATGAATTTTTATTCTGAAATTTGTATGAGGAAAATAAAGAGAGAGAAGTGATTGTTCTGTGAAAAAATATGCTTCTAATGCTGTCCCTGCTGCCCCTCCTTTATATTTTTTCTACGAGAGTTCACTCTGGTGCATAGTTGCTGTTTAGTTTCACCAGTGCATTGAAAATATATAGAGTTTTCATTACAAAAGTATGACCGCATTTGGGTATTAACTGTTACCCAATTTAAAACAGATAAACTCACTTCTATCTGGTGACAACTCAGTTTGATTTGCTTCTCAGTTTTATTTTCGAGATGGGATTCAAAGTCCTAAGCCCCAAGTGTCAGAAGTACTGTATTTGAAGTTTTTTAAATGCCTGGTTTTGTTAGAGGCGGAACTTCAGCAAAATCATCCTCAGCATCTCGGGCACCTTATTTCAACTCAGACTCAATTTTCTGGCCTTGCAGCAGCTGTAGCATTGAGTAACTCCTTAACGGTTGGCTCTCTAAACAGTAGCAGGTTCTCATCCATAGCCATAGCAGGTGAAGCCTTCTTCTGTCATGTAACTAGGAAATATAACCCTCTGAATAAAGTTATGAGACACTTCCATATCTTCTTCTTTCCCTGGAACAAATTTACTTTTCTTGAATGGCTGAAAATTGTTTTTGGCATTACACTGCCATACTTGAAGAAGAGGAGCATCATCTAGCAAACTCATGGATTTCAGAACCATCTGAAACGGAGTCTATATCAAGAGCAGCAGGCAAGCACAGATGATCACAGTTACCATCCTCTGAAACTTTTCCACATTCTGGCTTTTCCTTTTCTTCTACAAATCCTGTTACAGAAGACTTTCAGTAAAGTCTTGTTTCACCTGCTGTCATCTGTGGGAAACTTCTCAAGAAGGTGAGGAAATCTTTCACTCTGCCAATGCTCAGCTGGCTTATTTGCTGTCTGTTTCTCTTAACACTTTAAGTGGCAGTGATGCATATTTTCCAGTTGATAAAAAAAAAATGATTACTTGCCACATGCAACTAAAACTTGGAGCAGCAAATAGAACAGCCTTTTCTTTTAATGCATGCTCAGAAAGCTCTGTGCCTCTGCTCCACAAGGTTCAAGAACAACCTCATCAGCATAGCTTTTCCTTCATTCTAATGCTTATCACAGCTTTTCACTAGCCTGTTTTCAGTCAAAAAAGCTGATCCCTCTGCTTCCATATTCTGCAAGCAACCAACTTGTGCAACTCCTATTTGACTCCAACTTGGCTTCGATTAACTCAGGAGCTTGACACCCTTAATTTTTTCTTTAAGCAAGAGGCTTCTTGGCATTTGGTCTGTTTCTTGACAAAAATAACTACTGTGACCAGATGCAAGGAAGTGAAAGGACATGCTCATGCATTGCCACCATAACATTCTACTCACCCTTCACAAATGTTGCTCTTTAGCAGCAGCTGTTTCTGCTACTGGGAAAATGTTACCAGAACCATTTGTTTGTAAGCAGCTCACCTTTTCAGGCTAGGGACAGATATTGCATGTTAAGTGACTGGAAACCAGTTGAAATCTGTAATATACCAGAAGACCCGTGCACATAAACTGCTTTCAAATGGCCAAAGCCAGTTTAAGTTGAACCTGGGTGTATGTAGTACCAGACTTACCTGATTTAGATTAAATTGGCTTATGGAACTTCTGTCCCAGATCCGCTCCAGATTCAAGTTAACTCTTAGACCCCCAGCATGCAAAGATGCTTTGCACCTCCTCGTAAACACCCCCTCCCCCCTTACAGGGTGGGCAAAGCTGTTTGCTCCAGCAGAGCGGGGAGGCATACTCTAGCACCCCCTGGCTTCTGGCCTGGGTCACTGCAGGCATGTGGCTGCATTTCCAGAATCAAGAGTGCTGTCTGTTCACCTGCTTATTAGTTCAATCTATGCATTTTATATTAACCTGAGAAGATTGAATCAATTTAGCCTCGGACTTTTTGACAGTCTGTACTTAGCCACAAGGTGTTGTTGCAAATTAGCATCTACTGTATTTCACACTTCTTAAAGGCCATCCAAACAGGAATTCGCCAGCGCTTTGTAAAATTTAATAAATAGCTTCTCAGCTCCTCTTGGGGAAGTACTAGCTCCCAAAGTACTAGCTTTATTTTACAGATGAAGACATAAGGACAGTGAGGGGAGAAGCTTGCAGCAGGGCCAGATATAAACTCATCTATTCCTTAGCTCCCAGTCACAGTGCTTTCAGAACAACAAATGATTTCATAGACGCACCTTTAAAATGGAATCAATACATCCAGTTTTCCACACAGTTCAGACTGCCTTAAGGCTTCAACAGATACAGGCATGAAAAACCGGTCTCTTTAAGCTTGTAGTTTTGCAAAATAAGCATTTTAAAGATAATAGGTATGGCATCCTAATGTTAAATTTCAATCGCTTGGAATGCCAATTCTAATTTTTTTCTCCAAGCATATCGTGTTGACAAGCTTTAACAACAGGTGCGACATTAGATAGGGACCAGGAACCCAACACCAATATAAATGTGTCAAAAATTGGAATAATCAAGCAATGCTTTTATAATCAAATAAACACTGTCAACACTGAGGTAGATAAAACTCAAGTGGCATTAATATACACAATATCAAATTTATAAACACAACAGCCCCCACCCCTAAAGTTAATATATAATTAATATAAAAGATATTAGATTTTCCCAAAGAACCTTGTCTGCCTATGTCCTTAGACCAACACCGCTACAACCTATACCCCATTAATATACAATCATGCATACTCATGGGGAATAATTTAGTCAAACACTTTACTAGGTTCTATATTAGCCATATCAACAAGAGACAAGACACCCTGGGTATATACATCAGTGCAGCTGGTTCAAAGAAAGCCTTTATTCAATACTCAGAAGAGTAAAAAAAAACCTAAGTGGTATAAAATAAACAGGACAAGACAAAGAAATGCCATTTTATAAAATTCAAGGATATGTTCTCACCCAAGATAATATGTTCAGATTTGGCCATTCCATATCATAAAGAATATGCCAAAAAGAAAGGAGATTCAGAGATAAAATTAGGAGGATAGGCAGAATGCTCAGATAAAAAGATGGGATTGTTCACTGTAGCAGAGATTAAAAGAAGCACAAGGGCACACACTGTTCTTTATACCACAGGTTCTTTTAAGAGCATGCACAAACATTCCTGATCAGGATACAAGAACAAAATGGCATTAAGCAAACTTTAGACAGTGGCCAACCCACAATCAAAGGAAATGCCCTTTCTGCAAAAAACATTATTTAGCTTATGGTATTCATTACCAGAAGTTATTATAGAGTCCAAGAGTTTAGCAGGATTAAAAAAGGATTAGAGATTTGTAAGGGTACACAAGCATATCTACAGTTATAGAAAGCATTAAAACACAGACTTTGAAAGGAGTTTAAAGCTTAAGTCTCTGAGACATAAGGCCTAACATTTAAGAATTAGAATTAAAAGGGAAGTTGTTCCTAGAGGCAGGTTGCTTCCCAATGCTCATGGCAAAACCTTTTCTTCTAAAGCAAGCCACTGATGCCATCCCTTAGACCAGGGATACTCTTTAAACTCAAAACACCCTCCCCACAATTTCCCTTAATTTAATACCCACCTCCCACAACCAAAAAACTAGTTTCTCTTTTTTTCCTACCAAAGGAAAAAGAAAATCTTTTTCATGCAAAAGTTAACTTAAGCCATGACAGGTCAGAATGTTTTTGACACTATGGATTAATATTTGAAACAACTGCGTTTATCTTGTGAATGGCGTGTAGGTGCTTTCACACCTAACAGTTCTAATACTGCACAGTGCCCTTAAAAGGATCTCAGGTCACCCAGGCTAAAAATACTTGCTCAAACCAGTGGTTCTCAATCTTATTAGAGCCAAGGCATTTCTCAAAAAATTCTGGCTCTTGGTTTTCATTAATTTTTTGGCTACTGAAGAATAACAGCACAGTTTTCCTGTTGCAAAGAACCTGAAGTCCACAACTGATCAGAATGTTTTAAATACTATGAAATCCTATTTGAAATCTCTGGGTGCATGGAGACCAGGCTTAGGAAGACCGGAGCGCAGGTGGTCTTCTCATTGATCCTCCTCGTCAGCAGGAGCAGTAGAAATCACATCACCTGTGTCAAAGAAGTCAACCTGCAGCTCCAGAGTTGGTGCCACTGTGTGGGTTTTGGCTTCTTGGACCACAGTCCACACTTCCATGCAAGAAACCTCCTGGGATGCGATGAGTTTTATTGCTCCACAAAAGGTGAGAGTCTTTTTTCTTACAGATTGGCTGACCTCCTACATCAGGCTTTAAACTAAGTACGATGGGGGATGGGCAGGCAGATGGAGAGAGTGTAGAACTTACAAAACTGTGAGACATACAGCAATACATCCCAGGTAAGTACTAGGGCTGTGCAAAATTTTGCCAGCCATTTCATTCTGACACTGTTTTGACCAATTTTGAGATTGAAACAGCAAAATTGGAATGAAACAGAGGCTGTCAAAATAGCCTTGAAACAAAACGAGGCTGGTCGAAATGTTTTGAAAGCTGAAACGTTTTGACCATAGGCTGGGGATGGGAAGTCAGCCCAGCTGGACAGACTTCCCATCCCCAGCAACACCTGAAACAGCCTTTCTGTTTTGACAAAATGGAACAGAATGGAACACCTGTTTCTACTCAAAATCAAGTTAGATATGAAATACTGTTCCGTCGAACCTCAAGGCAAAACAGAACGGTGCCATTTTGCACATCCCTAGTAAGTACCAAGGGGCCGTTTAGGCACCAAAAGGCACCATTAGAAGAGCTTGAGTGCCTCTATACTAATGCTAGGAAGATAGGGAACAAGCAGGAAGAATTCGCACTCCTGCTTGCAGATAATAACTTTGATTTAGTGGGGCCAACAGAAATCTGATGGGACTCTGACCATGACTGGGCGGTACACACTGAGGGCTACAGGTTCTACAGAAGGGACAGGGTAGGGAGGAAAGGGGGTGGGATTGCTGTCTATGTAAAAGAGCATTATACATCTACTCTCATCAAAATGGGATCAGAGGAGGAGAAAATTGGGGCATTGTGAGTTAGGTTACATGGAGGTTGAGGGGAAAGGGACTTGGTGGTTGGGGTCTGCTACAGACCACCACACCAAGAGGAAAAGCTAGACTTGGAATTCTTGAGGCAGTTCGCAGAGGCTGTAGTCTAGGGATATGGTTGTCATGAGAGGCCTAAACTACAGCATGATTTGGCCCTGCCTGCCTACCACCAGGTGCTGCCTGTGACGTATCGCACAGGCCTGGCCTGGCTTGGCACAGTGTGCCTTCAGCCAGGTCCGGGATGCTCAACCTTACCCAGGGACCGCCTGTTGCACCGGGCCCAGTTCTGCGTGCACAGGCCCCATGTGCCATTGGGCCAGGCTGCTTCTGTGCATGCAGGACCCAGCCTGGCATGACAGGTAGTCCCCGCGAGCAGCCCAAAGGTACACAGCATTGCACCGGGCCCACACAATATAGTATAGATGCCAGGTGGCCAGAGCCAAACCATGCTGCCCTGAGGGGGAGGGAAGGGATGGCTGTGCCAGGAGTCCCTGAACACCCTGATGGCCCCTACTGCTGCAGGTGAGCTGTGGGCCCTGCATAGGGGGCTAGAGCTGGGGCCCTGGGAGGAGCAGGGAACCCACCCCTCCTGAGCAGACCACACCACACAGTCCCCCCA
The DNA here is from genome assembly GCA_030014935.1 of Caiman crocodilus. Lineage (NCBI taxonomy): Eukaryota > Metazoa > Chordata > Crocodylia > Alligatoridae > Caiman > Caiman crocodilus. Next base: position 126,030,579 of record JAGPOW010003648.1, on the reverse strand, counting down.
CACATCCCTCCACACTCACCCATGCCCCTTCCTATCCTGGTCCTGCAAAAACATCCCCCCATCACATACCCATTGTGCCCTGCTGCCAGACAGGATGAGACCTACTGGCAGGAGCTATGTCGTCAGGGGCAGCTGTTTTCACATCCTAGTTAGTGAAGGGATCAGGAGAAGCTCAAACTGTTCTATGATAAGAAAACCAAAACCAAACAGATATTTAGAGTTTATTTTATTATGATGATAGAGATACTGGTAGGCTTCCAAATTGCTTTATCATTGCAAATATGTGTACAGTAAAAGCTTTGTTACCCTGCACCCATGGGGAATGGGGGGGGTGCCGGTAGCAAAATATGATGGTTAACTGAGCGGCCCAAATAGGCATCTTTGCCTGTTCAGGCTGCCGCCCCTCCCACCAGCTCCATGGGACAGGGAGGGGGGCACTATGCAAGCTGCTATGCCCTGGGCTGTGAGGGCTTGGCAGTGCAGGCTGCTTTGCCCCCGGCTGTGGGGTCTCGGCAAAACTGGAAGTGCCACAGTGGGCACCTTCGGTTTTACTTTTCCCTTACAAGCCAGCATGCCGGTTAATAGAACATGATGGCTTGTAAGGTGCCAGATAGCGCAGCTTTTACTGTACAAAACACTGCCCAACTGCATGCTTTCTCTCATTGTGGAAGAACATGGATTTGGGGGTAATTTTAAAAAGAGGGAATTTTGGATTAAAAAAAAAAAAAAAAAAAAAAAAAAAAAAGCAGAGATTTTGCAGTTTTTAAATAGGGAACACCATGATTCCTGCTAGTGAGGCAAGTGACAGGACCCAGGCAGAGCAGTCTGCTCAGGGCTGGCATCTGGGACCCACCTGGAGGTGGTCGAACTCCTGGCCACTTGGGGCCAGGAGGACATGCTTTGACAGTTCAAAACAGTCCATCATACTGAGAACATCTTCTGGGCAATAGCTGCCCATATGGCAGGGTGGCGGCACACATGGCACTAGTGCTACACAAAGGCCAATTGTGCAGCCACAGCCCATTGGCAGCTGGCCCAGAGATGCATATGCCTCTGCTACAGCCATGCCGTCTTCATCTAGGTCTGGCAGGTGTTCAGCCTTGGGGCCACATGCTGTCATAGGTGGCAGCAGGTCATAGCCAGGAAGCAGCCCCCACTGCCAGACTGCTGCAGTGGGTAGAGAGTGTAGGGAACTCTGTCAGGGCTGCTTCAGCAGCCCAGCTGGCACAAGAGGTTAGTGTCCCCAGGTACCAACTGACCGGGTCCCAGAAGCTCCTAAGCAAGTAGCCACGAGCTGCTTGCCAGGACAGCTTTTTATACTGCTGGGACCAGCAACTGTGCTGGCCCCAGGTTCTAGCTCCCTCTGGGTGCAGTTCTGGGAGGAGCTGGGCAGGGTTATTTGGCCCCAAGTGGCACAACTTGCTCCACATCAAAGTGCATGTCTGGGCACGTGCTGAGGCAAAAATCCTCTGCTCAAATTTGTGCTGCTCTTTTTTTTGTTTGTTTTAGATTTATGTCAGTAGTTTAAAATGCCTTGTACTACTACTAAATATTGGTTATTGGATTAGCATCAGCCACTATGGTTGATTAATCACTGGCTATCAGTATTTGCCAAGAAAATCTTTAACTGATGCACCCCTACTAAGAACCAAATAAAGTAGGTTGTTTTGGTTTTTAACAGTTAGATACAAGAGAAACAAAAACAAATGGTATTTTGAACTAGTTGCTTTCTAACCAGAACTGCATTTCAGAAAGCATTTTACTCAGGCCCTGGGATGGAATGCCTGAAAGCATTCTATTTCTGACCATGTACTGGCTAGTTGTTTTGAGAAAAAGCACTGGAAATCTCAAATTAAAATCAGCTGTCACACAGTATTATATTTATTTCCCCATGACTCAGATGAGTAACCTCAGGTGTAACTCTTGCACATATTACTTCACATGCAGTTCAAGATGATCAGGCTCATTTATCTTCTTGCCCTGGGGCACTCAAGCATCTAGCCATTCAGCCAGCTGTACTTCATAAAGTGTGGTAGACTGATCTCACCAGCACATAAACAAAAGCAGCAGCTGCACCAAAACAATGTTGCAGTAGCAAAAAGTTAAAAGATGTAATAGTTAAGAATCTTGAACCAAATGTTAGCTTGTCCACGCTGTACATATGTTAAATGTATTTAAAAAAACATGTACATTGCAATGGATCACTCAATGGGTAGTCATATCTTCCTGGGACTACGAAGATTTTAACTGCTGCAATTTGATTCAAATTTTAGATTTTCATCAATATCACCAATCTTTTTCTAGGAGGTGCATTGATTGAGATTTTGGGGATGGGGAGAGGTGAGGGAAGGGGCATGGTGGGGGGGCAGATCAAGGCCCTTGCCCTGAGGGAGGGAACAGGGCTGGGGCAGGCGCTGCCCACCTGGGGACAGAGCTGTGGCTTGTCGGGGGGGGGGGGGAGAGGGGGGTAGGCAGCTCCTTCTGCTGTGCACACCCCAGGAGAGCAGGATGGACTGCAGCTCTGGGCTGGGGCGGCTGGCGCCAAGCTCTTCCCAGAACATAGGAGCTCTGCTCAGGGCAGGCAGTGGCAGCGCTGGGAGGGGGCTACGGTGAAATCTGGGGAGGCTGCAGCCCCCTGCCCCCCAACCAGCACCACTGCCACCTGCCCCAAGCACAGCCCTCACACACTGAAAGCACAGCCTCGAGCGCAGGCCCTCCTTGTGCTGGGAGGAGCCTGGGATCACCCCAGCTCACAGCTCCCTCCCCATCCCGTGCAGATCCAAGGCACACACCCACCCCCTGCCCTCCCGTGGTGCGCGCAGTGGTGGGAGCTGCCTCCCTCCACCCCCCTAGACCAGCTGCAGCTCCATCCTATGCTCCACCTGCCCTCAGCTCGGCAGTGCCTGCTCCAGTCCTTCCCTCACCATGGGGGGGTGTTGATCTGCACCCGCATGCCCCTTCCCTCCCCTCCCCTCCCACCACAACAGACTTACCAGCTACATGCAGCCCTCCAAGCTGCTGGGCTGTGTTCCTTGCTGCCTGCATGCTGCGCTGCAGTTGCACGGATGCGTGGGCATTTATTGGCCATATTTTCAGCCACATCAGGCCTATTTCCGATACAATCAATTTTCTTTATACCGGTGCCAATCTGATATCAAACTGATGCATCAGTGTACCTCTACCATCTTCCATTTACTTTTTTCCTCCACTCCCAAAGTCTAAATACACCTTTCAAATTGGCATAAGGGCCTACAGGGTAAGAGACTGAACTGCTAATATAGATCAACAAATGATCACTTAAGGTGGAGTGCTTAGTGCCAAATTCTATATCTATAGACATACATACACTTTTAACATCTCTGTAATTGAGAGATGGAAGGAATTTTCTTCAAGCTTAACATTTCCCTCCCCACAAATCCGTACAAAATGTAGGTTTTTAACCATACAATACACACAGACTATTTCAGCCTAAATAATTTTTTTCCAATCAAAGTATAAGCAAATAATCAGCAGGGGTGGAAGAGACATTCAGGCCTCTGTCACCCTCCCCTCCCCATGTCATTCTTGACAGGCAATTGGCTAGTAAGTACATAATACTATACTATATATATGTTTTCATTCCTTGCAAAAAAATAATCAGACTCATTCCTTTGAACTCAATGGGTATCCATTCCCTATGAATACACCCAAGTCTCCTACTCCATTATCTTTTGGAGGAGGGAAGACATGGGTAACAAATTATCTCAAACAGTTTTTTCGGTTTTTGTTTAAATGCAATTATGCACTGCAGAAGTAGAAATGCTAAAAGTGAAGTCTGGCTAATTAAATTATTACCTTTTTAGTTTTTAGTTGAGGTCCTAAAGATTTCAACAGGACAATTACCTTGTTGCCTCAAATATCCCTGCTCTTTTGTCAGTCTGGATACAGATCTTATTATGAAACAGAAACTGTATTAGTAGAACTTCAGGCAAGGGATGAAATCAGACATCCACACCAATTGTTAGACTTGGTAACCACTTTTAATACCTTTGATTATGAAGTGTTTACTTTCCTACAGACAGCAACAAAGAAAAATGAGTGGCACTGCTTTGGGGCAAGTAGGCAAGCATCCCAGCTGAGTATACACAGAGAACAATAAGGAGATGTTCTTCCTCTTCACTTTGGAAATTATAACATGAGGTTTGACAGGGATCTTCTTGTTTGCCTTCCTGATCAGGTTGCATCTGGCCCAGAAACTGCCTTTGTCCACAGCCCCAAGAAGATTAAAAAATGCAAGCAGCCTAGAAAACTGAAGCTCAATCCAGAAAAGATGGCAATCATGCCAACAGTGTTTTGGAACAGGAACTAGAATACAGCATAAGGATGATTTCTCCTGTGGCATAGAAAGTACTCATCTTTGACATGTTCTGCCTGTGGAGCAAGATGCCTAGCTTCTAGCAGTTAAACAGGTGGGTAGCAGCTGTGACAAAGAATGCTTTTCATCTTTACTTTGCTAAATGATTCCAACAGTTTCTTTCTGATATAGACCTGGGACCAAAACATATCCTTTTTCCACTTCAAGAATTAAATATTGCATCGAGTTCTGTGTAGAGCAACCCCTTTGATCAGCATTTTCTAAACTTTTGAAAACTGAACCCTCAATCCCCATGAAAATTAAAACTGCATCTTTAAACTCACTAAATGCTGTAAAAGGCCTACTGAGAAACAGGCAGGTAATATAGATCAGAGATCAGCAACAATTTTGGGCAGAATGCCAAAAACACCCACAACCTTGACTTGTAAGCTGTTGGCATGCCAGGGGAGAATGGTGGGGGAGCTACAAGGGGCCTGATCTTTGCCATGGTAGTGCAGCCCCAGCCCTTTCTCCAAGGCACAAGTGCCTTTATTATGGAATGCTTTATTATGGAATCAAAATGCCTCCATAATGCCATGCTCTGACACACGTGTTGGGGTTGCCTACCCCAGCGTAGATCTTCATAACAGGATACTTCTTCTCTCATATAGTTTGATGAACAATGAGATATTTCAAAAGTCAGTGCTGTGAACCTGCTGTCTTTGGCCCCTGTTGATATGAATGGTCATTTCACAATCCACTTACTGTTTTAGGCTCCTCAAAAACTAATGTGGATAGGACAGTATCGTTTAGTCTTTAAAATATGTCCAGATATTTCTCTGCAACTATCTGTGTTCCTGGCAAAGTAATTATGGCCCTATTTGTAGACTGCCTTAAATAGTCTATACCAGGAGTGCTCAACCTCTGGCCCACAGATCTCACACAGTATGATGTCATCTGGCTGTGGGACTCCTCATAGGTCCCCTGATATCAAGTTGCCACAACATGGGGAGCACTGGGCCCTGCACATTGGATCTGGCACCTGATCCCAGTATGCAGGGCCAGGTGGGCAGCACCAGACTCCAGAGCTCAGTCCTGGTGTGGCAAATGAGAACAGAAAGTGCCAGGCCTCCCAAGGCCCAATCCCAGTGTACAGGGGGTGAATGAGGGCAGTTGTGGGCCCAAGACCCAATCCCAGTACACAGAGAGTGGAAGGGGTCAGCATCAGCCAGCCAGTTGCATCTCCCCCGCCCCGGCCCAATCTAGCCTGCAGACAAGCCTCACACCACTCACCTGGCCCATGGGACCAAAAGGTTAAGCATCACTGGTCTAGAAGATTATTTGGTGCAGACTGAGAGTCTCATTACGCCAACTAGCAGAACACCCCCCCCCCATTTTCTATTGTTTTTCAAACTGAACTTTAGTTGCTGATCTAGAGTCCTGAATATTTTTGAGACTTCCATGTAAGAAAGCACTTCTTTTCCCAGGCTATAATGCAAGTAACATAATTAGCAAAAGCATCACAAGTCAATGGAGGCCAACGTTTTTGTTTTTTTTACAGGTGCACCAAAAATTATCCTTGTACCCTCCCTGAATGCCACTTTGATCCCCTTCCTTTAATCTCCTGCTCTGCCTTTTGCTCTCTGCTTTATCTGCTGCCTATCCCTTCCCTAATCAGCCATGTGCTAAATACCTAGGCTGCCCATGCCATTTGTGGCACAAATGATGGCATTTATGTAGGGTTTGATTCAATTAAAACTGCATGGGGAGGAAGCTATTACTTACATTTGGAAGGAGAGCTAGAGTCTGATGGTTGTCAAGGATAAGAGATTACAATATTGTTTTATTTTTGTAACTTGTCAGGGTGGTTCAAGCTCTAGCAAGGAATCCCTTCTTAACATGAGAAATATAAAGATTTAAAAGGATATACTGTGGTAATATTAGTTTTTTGGGGGGAAGTTCTGTCCTTAAAAATATAAAATACTTTAAACATCAAAACTGAAAATTATGCATTAGAAATATGGCACAAGGAAGTCTGTATTTTCCAAAAGAAATGTAGTACAATTGAGAAATACTGTTTTGAAGCTTCTAAGAAGCCCTTAAAGATTTACATAATATATATTATGTAGAAGATACATAAAATGAATAAGCAGCCATTGACATTTTCATTGTTCCTCAAAATAGGAATATTTTGGAATTCATTATGCAACTAACACTTAACTGGCATTTAATGTAAAAGGACACCTGCTCCATAAAGCTATTTTTTAAAACATTTCTACTTATCCCTGAAACTAGGGTATCAAAACAGTGACCAAACTTTACAGTCCAACATTACCAAACTATTGCAAATTAGACTTAAATTAAGGTCTTATGTGATCCGTAGGGATTATATTATACCCATGAATAGATATGAACTAGATTTAAAAGGGCCACTTTCCAACCAGTATGCCCCTATATAGTTGGAGAGTATTTGAATTTCAGGACAATGAAGAATCTAGGGCACTGATTTTCAACCATTTGAGATTCAAAGCATCCCATGTTAGATTTAAGACACCTCAGAAAATTCCAGCTCTTAGTTTTTACACATTTTTTGACTATGGAAAAGATTAATAGAGCAATTGTGTGTGTTGCAAAGACCTCGGAAAGACTATAACTGGTCAAAATATTTTTAACACTATGGATTACTATTTGAAATCTCTGGATTTGTCTTGTGAATTGTTTGTATACCTATCAGTGCTAACATTGTGTGGCACCCTTGAAAGGATCTCAAGGCATCCCATCCCAACATGCCATGGCATTTTGGCTAAGAATCACTGTTCTACTGGAAACTACCCAACTTTTTTTTTCTAAAAAATGTTGATACCCTCTGCAACATTAAAAAGAAACAAAACTGTGGTAGGTCATTCACAAGGATCTCAGTGATGGAATTCCAATATCCAGAATAAAACTAGGTTCTATCTAGGAGTGCAAAAATATGTACCTCTCTGCTCTATCCCCAAGTAAACAGTCAGTATCAATAATCTTAAGAATAATTACATTTCTATTTTAAGAGAAATATAGTCTCCTCTATTAAATCAGTAATGTTTTTACTCGGATGATTATGTTATTAATACTATTCACGTGGAAAATCCATATACCATTTAAACAGTACCAAACTTATTGACTTGTGATGCCACTTGTGGAACAACCAAATGTTTGATATGAAAGTCTTGTTTCAGGTGTTTTAGAAACTGAACTGAACCATAAAACATGCATCTCCATTTTTGATACTATGATAAACTGACTTGAGCCCCACCTTCATACTCTTGATTTTTAATTCCTGAAACACTGTGTAGGCCTCCCACAACTGAGCGCTTACAGGGAATGAAAACAAGATGACACACACTTGCCCCAGTTCAAGTATAAAAGAGCCACCTGCAGAATGTCCATAGGACAGCAGTGATTTTAAACAGCCTAACACTGCCTCTGTGTGCAGCTACCATAGATGTAAGGAGCAAGGGCAGGACAGCATGTAGTTTGAAAACTACTTCAAATCTAAAAGGCAGAACAGCCTAAAGGCAGACAGATGGGACTACTACAGGCTACAAGAACCCTTGGAGGATCCCAGTCTTGGGGAAATAGAGATGGCATAACACCAGTGTGACGGCGCCAGGCCGTCCCTAGGGACCCGAGAGGGACCCCGGGGGGCGAAGGAAGGTGCAGGAGACTCACCGGGGACAGGAGAACCGGGCGGCGA
>JAGPOW010003648.1:125897188-126010394 GCA_030014935.1 Caiman crocodilus | reverse complement strand
CCCAGGTGCAGCACCTTGCACTTGTCAGTGTTGAAACTCATCCTGTTCTCATCTGCCCACCCCTGTAACCTGTCTAGGTCCAATTGCAGCCTATTCTTCTCTTCTAGCGTGCCCACATCCCCCCACATCTTAGTGTCATCAGCAAATTTGAATAGGGTGCTTTTTATCCCATGGGGCAAAGTTAGTACACTGGAGGGCAGGGAGCAGATTCAGGCTGACCTGGACAGGTTGGATCAATGGGCAGAGAGAAATAGAATGCAATTTAATAAAGATAAATGTAAGGTACTCCACCTGGGAAGGAGGAACCCCCAGCACACCTATTGGTTGGGGAGTGTCCTTCTCAGCAGCTCGGAGGCAGAGAGGGATCTTGGAGTCATAATAGACCCTAAGATGAACATGAGCCAGCAGTGTAACAAGGCCATCAACAAGGCCAATTGCACCTTGTCATGCATTGGCAGGTGCATGACTAATAGAACAAAAGAGGTGATGCTCCCCTTCTATGTGGCACTGGTCAGGCCACAGTTGGAGTACTGTGTCCAATTTTGGGTGCCACACTTCAAGAGGGATGCAGCGAATTTCAAGAGGGTCCAGAGGAGGGCCACTCACATGATTAGTGGCCTTCATGATAGACCCTATGGGGGAAGGTTGAGAGAGCTGAGTCTCTTCAGCCTTCACAGGAGACAACTGAGGGGAGATCTTGTGGCCACCTATAAATTTATTAGGGGAGGTCAACAGGGAATAGGGGAAGCATTATTTACTAAGGCGCCCCAGGGAGTGAGTAGAAATAATGGGTGTAAACTAGTTGAGAGTGGATTTAGGTTAGATATTAAGAAGAAATTTTTGACAGTAAGGGTGGCCAGAATCTGGAATGGGCTTCCAAGAGAGGTGGTGCTATCACCTAGCTTGGAGGTCTTCATGAGGAGGCTAGATAGTCACCTGGCTGGGGTCATCTGACCTTGGTCCTCTTTCCTGCCAGGGGCAGGGGGTCGGACACGATGATTCATTGTGGTCCCTTCCGACTCTACAATCTATGAATCTATAAAGTTGCAGTGACCAACACACACTAGGGGCTCTTCTTCAGCTTCACACCCTGTCCTGAGCAGGCACTGGGACTTCCCCCTGTGTCATGGAAAGACACCCCATTAGCCCAGGACACAAGCAAATCAACTTCCACCTAGCTCAGGCACAAACTTTTCAATTCCTCTTCTGGTTTGTGCTTCTCCAGTGCCAGCTCCCAGGGCTGGTTTCTCAGTCTCACACCTTCCTCTGGTTCCTTTTCAGGAGCAGTTCTGCAGCTTTCCAGCATCCATTCATCCCTCGTCTTCCAGCATGTATCCAGTCCTCCCAGAGCTAAGTCACTCCCTCTCAGCTGTCATGAGCCGCTGCCTGCACTTGCACCCTTTCTCAGTGCAACAAGACAGAGTAATTGGGTTTTGCAAGCCTCCAGCCCTCAGACCAGAAGGATGGTCACTGGGGCTCCAACTGATCATCTGGGAGAAAAAGAGTTGTGACAGATGAAGATGGGCCTATATTCTCTTAAAGGGCCAGACAGCCCACAACAGCACCCAAGGCTTGTTTACTGGTGTCACCAGAGCAAGGGAGGAGCAAGCAGCTCAGGTACCTCTACTGCAGAAAGAGGTGGTTTCATGTGCTCCAAGGAATCATGACTGTACCCTATGTACTGTTGTTTGTGTGAGTTGTGCACAGACACAGCATTAAAATGCAGTAATGGTGATTGTTTTGTCTGTTTATTTGAAGTAGAACATTGTCATTCAGATCTAAAGTCACAGCAGTTTAGCTCCACTGTACTGGCAGTCCAAACACTTGTGTTGGTTCAACTCTGAATTCTACTGCTTAGAAAGTCCCTTCTCCCCCTTTTAACATGGCTTAGTTCTCCATCTGGCCACAGCCCTTGTGTTGGATTATTCTGGGTGTGCAGGTATGTCCTTGTGACAAAGCTTTGGCTAATAGGGTTCTTAAGAGATGGCAAAATCCAGCCGTGTTCTGATTTCGCTGGGAGGGACTGCATCAGTGAAGGTCCACAGGCTGTATCCTGTGGGAGCTGCATACTGCATGCTCCACTAGCCCTAGCATACCCAATGATGGTGGCTTTCATAGTAGGAAATAAAACATCTCTGGGTCCTTGTAGATTAGGGCCAGGATGTGGCGTGACACCAGCCATGGGGGAGACTTGGGGCACTGCTTACAGCTTCCACTTCCACCCTGAACAAATACAACCACGCTCCACATTAGGTGCCAAAAACATCTTTATTAGCAAAGTGTATGCTAAAACTCCAGAGAAAGAAATGCTCACAGTTTTGCTACTCTCACAGGGAGCTCAGTACGTTACTTGAGCAGGCAGCCTAGGACCATTATAGCATCTAACCAAGTGGCGGGGTGGCTGAAGCAGTTGGGCGCCCTCCTACAGGGAGCTACAGGGATTCCTTAGGGAAAGCATCTATCAAATCTGTATCAAAAGAGGCTCTTTTGAAGGAAGGGCCAAAAATGCGCCTGGGGGGCTGGTTTCCTCATCTGCTTTCCAGGATTGTGCTTATGAGTTTTGTGCTTTCCACCCAAGCCGGGGAACAGTTGGGTTAATCTGGAAAGGGGACAGGGATTTGTGAAAGTTGGATGCAGGCTGAAAGCATTTTTGGGCCAGCTTCTAGGTCCATCAGCTTTGCTGCAGGAGCCTGTACTCAGGAGCTTGCACTGAGGCAACATGGAGAGATGATGACCACCATCTCCCTGTTTTTAAATGTTAGTCAGGTGGGACGAGAACTGCCCTTTCATACCTTGGACTTTAAGCCTTTAGCTGGTCCCAATATGCCATTGTCAGTTCCCCACATCTTCCCTCCATGGAGTATCTTCTCCACTGCTATGGTATCACCAAAGGCCCCACTGCACTAGGCATGGTATAAATACAAAGGCAGGTATGGCCCCTGCTCAAGAGAACCGATGGCAGGGTGTCCTCTTGGTGGACAGCCAAGGATTTGCCTTTCTGTCCTTATGGCCTAGTTTGGTTCTGTCAACAGGATGTGTACCAATGTCAGGGAATGCCTTGGCAAGGAAGAGAAAGTGGGTACCTACTGACCCAACCAGCCCAGCAGCTTTTTATGAATGAGCTGCTTTGGGTTCACTCTATGATGTGCAGTTGAAATCTACTCTACATAAACTGCTGGAGAATGATGGTCTTTGAAGCCACCCATTCTATACTCTCTTCCTCATGGCAGAAGACTGTTAGAAATTGTTCTCCTGAGCCAATAACTGAGTCCTCCACCTCTCACCCTTATGGTCAAAATCAATATCTGCTACATGAGTTCTTAGTTGAGGTTCCTTTAGACTTGGCTTGAAGCTCATATGTCTCTAACTTCCAGGGAGCAGGGGGTCAGAGAGGTGTCTCTGAATGTCCAGGTGTTCAGAAGATGCCTCAAGGTACTCAGGGAGCGAAGGGAAGCGGATGCTCCGGTAAAGTCCTGGAGTACTTGGTGCCCTCTGGTGGGGCTCTGGGATGGGAAGGGTGGGAGAATGGTGTTCCTGCTCAGAGTTGATGGTCATGGTTTCGTCGGATGCCACAGTCAGGTGTATCCCACTCGACAAGGAGTCCCTGGATTTCAAGTGAAACTTTTCTATCTCTGTATAGCTTGGGCTCTGGGGGAGGAAGAGGAACAAAAGGAGGAATGAGGTTTGTTAGTGTGAAATTAAAGGAAGGCCTCCAGGATCTTGTGGTGGGAGGAGGTGTAGGGCCCACAGAGAGATCGCATGCTGTTGTTCCATTCATATCACCAGGGTCAAAGAGAAAAAGCCTCTTGCCTTTTCACAGGAACGCCTCAGAATAGCAGAAGCCTCCTCTGTGACAGGAAGGAGGAGGCTGGTGTTGCAGAATCCTTACAGAGGGGCCTAGTGGGTCAGTCATATGGCCTGAGTGACATCTACCACCCAGGGGTCAACTCTGACTCAGCAGTCACAGCAGTGTGGCTTTACCAGTGGCCCCCACACAGGCAGGGCCACTGCTTTCATCAGGCCATGACAGGGCAGATGATTCATGTGTGGAGCTCAGAAGGGGCCCCCTTGTTAGTTTGTGCTGTAGCCCCTAGGAAGTGGCATAGAGGTCAGTAGGTTTTCTCATTCTAGAAAATCAACTGGCTTGAGTCCCTCGGGTGCTGGACCACCTCAGCCCCCAGGTTGCTGGATCAGAAGGGATGATGTGACAGAAGGGATGATTTAAGATAGGATGGGTTTTGAGGTGGCCATGGGCTGACTGGCAGGGCCCAGACTGCCAGAGAGGAGAAGCAGAAATACAGGAATCCTAAAAAGGAGCAATGGATGTGGAGAGGAAGCAGCCTTCTCAGCCAGCTCCTCCCTGCACTGCAAGGAGATAGCAGAAGAAGGGATTCTCCTTGTTCTCCTCATCGTCCATTTGGAGAAGAGGGTGTGAAGTCTGCTCCAGCCCAGCCACCTCTGTCGCAAAGGGGAAGGAGCAGAAGATCATGCTTGAAATCCAAGTCTCCATGCTTTCCACTATGTTACTGCTGCAATGACTGGGTAGCAGGTCTGTGCGGTATTTTGGCAGCCTGGCCCCGCAGGGAGCAAAGATCCGTGCTGGGGTCTCCTCCCTGCCGCTGCCTGCCCCATGCAGCCCCAGATCTCTGTTCCCTGTGGAGCCACATTGTGCAGCAGGGACCAGCACTGCCCTGCTGAGTGACCTGGCTCCACAGGGAGCAGAGATCCGTGCCGGGGTCTCCTTGCTATTGCTGCCCACCCCGCGCCATCCCACGTCACTGGGGCAGCGTGGGATGAGCAGTGGTGGCAGGGAGACCCCAGGGTGGATCTCTGCTCCCTGCAGAGCTGAGTCTCATAGCAGGGACCAGCAGGCTTGCTTACTACTCTGTGCTGCTTCCCTGCCCTGCAACCTGGCATGACAGGGATCAGAGATCTGTGTGGGGGTCTCCTCACCTGCATGGAGGGCAGCAGCCCCCCCCCACTTCACCCCCCCCAGAAGAACCACCCACAGCTCTATTCTGCTTCCCACTAGGGCCCTGCAGCCCCTAGCCCCAAGCCATGCCCAGCTGTGTAGGGCTGTGCGAAGCTTCCCTTGCAGCCTATTCGAAACAGATTCAGAGGAGATTTGGCCAAAATGAAACAGAACAGTGATCCGAAACTCTGAAATGAACCACTGTCCTCTGAAACATCCAAATCCAAAACCAAACTGATACACAGCTGTTTCGTACAGCCCTACTAGGTAGGGGGCAGAGTGGCTCTTTTATGGCCTGATAATCCAAATGCTAGCTGGGACAGGAGGCCTTTCCCACCTCCATGGACACAGACTTGTTTCCTTTAGGGCTCCTGGGCTCTGCTTGGGAGTGGGTGGGCTTCAAGGAGGGATATGGTCAGGACATGCTGGGGCTAGATTTGCTTAGCTGAGTGAGGTGCTGAGACACTATGACAGGCCAAAGTGCTCATTTCCCAATGCGTGGCTGTTTACCTGCCCAGGAGGAGTAAGGTCCTCTTCCTGCAGTGGTGTGCATGGTGAAGCAGGCTCCATGCCCCTGGGAATGATGCCATACATGGCCAGATTATGGGAGGATGGCGAGATGGGGCTATAGGCAGGTGGCACTTGGGACAGCTGGCGCTGCAGCATCTGGAGGATTATATTAATGTCTGAAGACATCCTGGATTCCAACCTGTGGGACAGAGCAGACCAGCATGAGCATGCATTATCATGGCCCCAACTTCTAGAATAAGTGGGGTTAGCGGTTTCCTTCTGGCAGCCCCAGGGAAGCAGGGGGCATCTGAACTCAATTGGGAAAAAATATGTCATGAGGTTTGGAAGCAGGACCACAGATCACACTGGACTGGACTCATGGCAGGGCAGACAAAGCCTCTGCAGAGAGGCACCCCTGGTCCCATGAGATGGGATTAGGATGCCCTAGGTCACAGGACACCACAGAGATGCTTGTGTAGCTTTTCATCAGTGTGGTTCTGATCAGGAAAAATGTCAGACCTTGGCAGGCCAACACAGGCAGATTGCAGGTATTTGTTAATGTAGGGGCAATGTGACTGTGCAAGGATAGAAGTGGGATGGGGCAAGCAAAGTGTCCTTACTTTCGCTTTGATTTCCCAAAGCTGTTTTGGCTCCTCCTCCCTTGGATAGGCAATAGATGGCTGCATCATTAAGACAGGGATGCTGTTACCATCCTGCAGACTTCACAGAGTGCAGAAGCTTGGGTAAGGCACTTCTCCCCTTCCCTGATAAGATATTGTTTATATAGATCCAGGAAAGCCTGGCCTTGTAAGGGTTAATGCTCACAAAGGAGCTGTTGGAAGGGAGATGAAAACTCTTGCTCCAGTCTTGAACTGTCAGGGTTTTGGAAGAGGTCTTTTGGGAGCAGAATGTTTATCTGTCATGGGATGTTTTCCAGATTCCTCTAAAGTATTTGGTTCTGGCCACAGGCAGAACAGGATGCTGGATACAGGGCCTCTGGTGTGACCCACAACAACAGTTCCCCTGTTCTAAGGATTTATGTCATCATTTCTACTGCAGCTGCGCATGGAGGCCCCAACTGAGATCAGACCCCATAATGACTTGAACTAAGAAGCTGATTATCAATGGAGGCACCAGGGGGCTCCAAGTGTTGCACTTAAGTAAAAAGACACATGAAAAACTGAGGCCCAATCATTCCTGGGCCTAAAGCTGGACTCCCTACTTCTGGACCTGGGCACAAAGATTGAAGCATCGCCATTTCTAGAGGTTCTGAGCATGCACAGCTTCTTGTGAAGTGAAGAAAACCTGCTGAAAACCAGGTCACCCTGCTACGTGCTCAAACCTGGCTGCAACGGTCCATCCTTGGGACTGCAGCACTTCAGCTGGGGACTGGCTTGGGCCAAGGCCAACCAGATCACAGCTCTTCAGATAAGTGAACTGTGGCATTTATCCATGGGGAGGGTCTGGTTCCTCATCCTGTGTAATTAAATCAGTCTGGTTCCTGCTGAGGAATTACGAATGCAGCTGTTGCTGACAATAATTGCAGCAGGGGGATGAGATGGTTTAATAGCAGCTAAATTTGGGGAGCTGCAAGTCCTTGGCTTGCAGGGGGTTGTGTCAGATAATCCCCAAGGTCCCTCTGCTTCTACATTTCTTTTACTGAGCGTGGGACTGAAATGTCCAAAAGAGCCAGCAGAGGGCACCTGTGCTGCACTGCAGAATTTCTAGGGAATTAGCAGGTTGGGAAAGTCTTGCAGGAGGCAGATCCCTGCAAGCAACCAGCATAGTGTGCCCAACAGAGGGCTGTAGGAACCTAGGCCAGTACCCACCTGCTGATCTGGGCTTGCAGGAGCTCCAGCCTGGACTCAATCTGGCCTGGCCGGTAGTCAATGTGCAGAGGAAGGTCCTGGGAGTTGTGGACCAAGGACAAGTGTTGCAAGGGTTCTGGGTGGATGTTTGGCTTTCTGTCCTCCCAGAAGGTGAACATACTGGGAATGTCCAAGGGGGTGGCTGGAGAGAGAGGAGAATCCGCAGCTGTGCTCAGGCAAAATGCAATATATCCTCCCAGCACTCCCATTCTGCTTCCCTGATGTGCTCACCCTCCGGCAGGCCCCTCCCCTTCTTCCATCACACTGATGGGCCCCTGCCCAGGCTGAGGCTGCCGCACACACCAGCAGAGCATGATGCCTGCCAGCAAGATGGCACGTATTGACTTCTGCCCTGTGGCTAGCAGAAGTGCCCATCAGCTTTGCATAGAGAGGACAAGTTTCATCAGGAGCAGGGCTGCTCCTCCCACAAGGTCTGACTTAATTTCATCTTCTGGAGGGCAGAAATTCTCCTTCAGCTGCCTGGCACCATGCTACCTCCTCCCAGTCATTCTCCTGAGCCACAGACACTACCTGGCCCCCAAGGGGCTGAGGAACATGGGCTTTTCAGTCCCTCTAGCTCTGTGCACAGAGCCTTGATAACTGGGGCCTTGATAACTGCTAGTCATAAACCCCATGGGTTTCACCCATGTCCCCAGAGGCTGTGGGTCCTGGTACCTGTGTAAGACTGGCTGCCATCTGCTGATTGCCTGCTGATGTCAGTGCCCCCATTGTTGGTGGTGACGAAGCTGAGCACAGGTGGGACAAAATCATCCTTCTCAGAGGTGAGGAAGGGATCAGGTTTGGTGGGAATGGCAGGCTTGGCTTCATCATCACTGGTCTGGGAGCAGGGGGTGGTGCTGCTGCCCAGGTCATCCCACTGCTCCTTGCTGAGGGTGTCCTTGGTGTTGGTGAGCTCAGAGTAGGTGTGATACTGCTCCGCATCTGAGATGCCAGCGTCAGCATCTGTGGGTGAGGGGAGGGGAAAGGGAAGGGCAGGTCACCATGGTCCTGTCTTGGGACCCGTGTCCATCACAATGCTGAGCAGCATGATGGCCCAAAAAAGAAACTTGTGGAGCCCTTCATGGAGGTAGGGGCAAAAGGGATGGTGGGCACCTGTCCAGGTTTGTGTGGAATCAGATGGCACTCAGTGTTGCCTTGTCGGGGAAGCACAGGATAGTCCAGCTGGTGCTTAGCTCCACCTCCGGGGGAGGAGACCAAATGGGCCAACTGGCATCAGCTCACATGGGAGGGCCCAACATGGGTAGGTCACTGCTCTGCTCCACCATTTAGGTTGAGGCCTGGGTCCTACTAGAACTGTAGCAGTTAAAAAGCTGGTCAGGCCTCTCCCAGGCACAAGGCTTCCCTGCTCCCCGCTCAGTGCACCAGAGCACTCAACTGATTAGACCCAATCCTGGAAGGGGTGAAGTGCAGGTTTCCCCCCTCCATCCCACGCTGGCTCTGGAACCTTTCATGTGTCTGACCCCAGATTTTCCTGGCTCAGCCCTGGCCCAGCTGAGAACTGTGCATCCTGTCACAGCTGGTACTACAGAGCTTGGGGAGAGAGCCAAGGAGAGCAAGAACATGAAGGAAGGGGGGCAAAAAGGCTCGTGACAGCAGGTGTGGCTTGGGCAGAGACTGATGTCCCACTGCAATCTATAGGGTAGCCATCATAGAGGACAGTTTGCTTGTCCTCTGTCCTCTATTGATACAAAACTGGATGCCTTTATGTTCCCTATTTTTCTCTTGAAGATAGAAATAAAGGACATAAAAGCATCCAGTTTTGTATCAATAGAGACAGAAGACAGAGTAGCAGAAAATCGGAATGTTCTCTATGATGGCCACTCTAACACCCTAACAGGCAAAAGAAATGTCCTTTGAGGGTAGGAGATGGGTCAGGACCTTCTACATGAAGCCAGTCACGGCATGACTAACAGTTGAAGTGAAGACATGGGATAAGGGTAGAGGAACACAGCGTGGGCCAAGCTGAAATCCTGGGGAAGACAGTGAGCAGTGCTGGCCAGGACTTACCAGTCTTACTGGGTTTGCAGAGGGAGTGTCTGCGCCGGCGCACACGGCGGTAGTTGCAGTCATACTCCTCGCTGAGTGGTGAGCGGGGAATGCTATCTGCCTGAGGAAGAAGAGAATTTGGTAACAGAAGGGGACTGCGGTTTATCCCAGCTGATCCTCAGCCCATTCCTCCTCCTGAGTGAAAGGTGGACTAAGGGTGTCTCTCTTCAGGGCCTCCTCTGTGGGAAGATAACTGCCTTAATTTCCTTCCCCAGCCAGAGGCTTTGGCCCAAGGGACTATATATTGACACCACAGCAGGCTACGTCCCAAGGAAACCTGGGACTTGGGTTGGACAGTCTTGAGGCTGAAGTAAGTTTAGATTCATGAGACCCCCTCAGCAGTTTCAGATCACTTAGGTGGAGGCAGTGGACAAAGGGACGATAGGTCTCTCTCTCTCTCACAAACCAGCCGGCAGGTCTCTCTGAAACGTAAAATCAGTGGTGTCTAATCAGACTGAGGAGCAGAGTTTAATAATAATACCTAAGAAAAAATGACCCCTCAGTCTTCTGCCGGTAACATGCCTGATTATTCATAAAACATGATTTTTTTAAAAAAACTCTTTGAGTAAGCTTGTTTGTGAATAGCTGGAGACATCAGAATATCCTTTTTCTCAGCCATTTTATAGACTGGGTAGTTGCTTGAAGTTAACAGGACTAAAGTATGTGACTAAATGTGGAATGTTATACTGGGTTTGCACCACTGTCAGGACATCTGCATGAAGACATCCTGCCATTACATCATCTCAATGTAATGACTTTGTCATGGCAATGCCATCTAAAAGTGAGCATATGTTCAATCATCATGTTGTATCAATGTGCCACAAATCAAATCAGTCCAAAGTAGTTGTTGTGATGACATCAAAATAACATGACACTCCATGAGCAAGCACTCATGCCACCATACAAATCACTATCCCATCAGTATGTGATAGTGTGATCCAATATAAAATGAACAGGTGGAAGCTATGTCATCCTGTTAAACCACAAAGTGAAAAACTGTCCTTCAATGATGACAGCAGCAGCATGCCAAAATATTCTGAGTTGTCATTATCTCATGATGATGTAATGTCACATCACAGCAAAACATCACAAGAAACATGTCACATCAGAATACTAAGTCTCGCTGCTGACACAGGATCACATTTCAGCAAGACAACACAGTACTCTACCATGACATAATACTGATCTGCTCCAGTGCCAATAACAACAAAATATCTTGGCTCAATGATCCATGCTATGCGACTATCATGTCTCCAGTACTTTGGCCCATCACCACCTTGTGTGACAGCAATACCACCTTGCTACCACAGCACTAAAGCATGAAGACTTTGTGGCAAGCTGAAATCAACTTTAGGACAGTTTAAGGGTGTTGGGAAAGCTGCATGCATCAGGGCCTTGGCTGCATGACCTGTAGATTTTCACAAAAATCTTCCCTTTGCATGCATCTGTGTGCTGGGCTCTCATGATACTCTGATCCCTCTGAGGAATGCAGAGGTCTTCTGAAAACCAGACTTACCGGCTTGGGATTTGAGTGGCTACAACATGAAAAAGCTTTTCAAAGACACAGCCTGTGGTGCTTAGCAAATATGCAAAAAACTTGAGCAGAAAATGCACACAGCCAGTGTGGCCAGTGTTATTCCCTTCAAGGTCACTCAAGCCCTGTGGCTGCTCTCCTTCCAACAGTTTAGTTGGAGGTGATGTGCAGGGGCAGCCTCAGCCCTTCATGCCTGTGTCTGATACTCACATCTCTCAGGTTGAAAGTTATCTCTAAGTTGCTCCAGAAATTGTCAGAGAAGGCAGGGTACATATCCAGGACTTCCAGGAGGTCCTCCCGCTGGATTTTATGCAAATCACAGTAGGTCAGTGCCCGCACATCTGCGTTGGATTTCCCAGGCCGGGCATAGAGGCTGATGGGCTCTCCAAAGATGTCGTTCTTCCCTGTGCAATGGAGAGGAGATTAGTAGACTGTAGGGCAAATGACCAGTCTAAGCCTATAGGGCTTTTGGGCTTCACAGAAAGTGTTCTGAGGATTGTTGAGTGAGACAGTGTGTCCCCAGTTGTGTCCTCACTTCCCTTGGCTCTTTACATACCTCTGTATCCCTGCTCCTGACTGTTTCACTCCTCCCACTCATACATTGTGATGTGTCCTATATGTCTGGAACAGCTGACCCTTTTACAGAGCTCCCCTCAAGGTCCCTGTAAGTTCTCGGTGGTGAGAGTATATGTCCATACTGCTGGTTCTGGCAGCAGAGACATACCTGAGCTGGCTTTAACCTAGCTGCTGCAGTGCCAATAACCGCATAACTGTTGTAGCACAAAGGACATTATGGTCTAACCACCCAAGTAACCACCCAGCTCTTGGGTGGGTTTTGCAGCTCACAGTAAGCTCCATGCTGCTGCTACTGCCAGCCACCAAGCTAGCAAGTTTACAGCTAGCACAAAATTGTATTTACATGAATGGTAGCAACTATAGTACAGACATGCCCTAATGCTGAACATGTCCTTCGCTAGGTGTGGAGTGCTGTAATGCTTCCATATTCTTTGCAAGTCACCACCAGTGATGCACAATGCTCCAAATATTGTGTGGGTCTATAACAGGGAGCCAGGGCTCCCACTACTTTAAGACAGAAGCAGCCACAGGGCTGTCTTCATGCGGGGAAAGACTGCTCATTATGAGCTGGCTGCAGGGGAACAGGCAATTAGGGACACATAAGCTTTGAGTGCCTATTGCTGGGGCAGCCAGAGTGGCAGTCATAAACATAAATTAGAATTAAGGAGGGAAAGCTGTGCCAGGGTTAGAGGTAGGGATGCACTGATAAAGATTTTCTTGGCCAATACTGATAGCCAATTATAACCAACCATATTGGATGATATCAAACCAATAACCGATATTTAATAATAAAGCTCGTTGAACAAGCTTTAGTTCAAGTGCCCCCACTGCCATTTCTAAGTGTGGGGATGCTGATACAGGAGACATGGCAACACTTTAATCAGAGTGGCTCTACTTAAAGTGCTGCCCCCTCACTTCCAGAGGCTCCCCAGTGGGGAAAGGACCTTGCTGCACACCGCAGGAGGAAGCGGCTGCCCCAACCCCTGCCAGGCTCTGCCCCCGGCCCCCTGGGGCTCAGGTTGAGTCTTGCTGGGCTAGGCCAGGCTAGGCAGCTCCACCTGCCCCTCCCCACCCTAGTCACATCTCCAGCATTTGGCACCTTTTACAGCGCCTGCCCTGACTGCAGTCTGCGCTGCGTCAGTGCCCAGGACACTGTGGCGGCTGCTCTGCTCCAGCCCAGACTGGCTTCCTGGTGAAGGGTTGGGGGGTGTATTTGAGGTCACCCCAGTTCATGGGAGGAAACCCAGGCATCTGGGGCCCTGGCATAATTAAATTATCAGAGAACATTATTGGCTACATCAGCCAAAGAAAGCTGATAGTTGATAATGTTAATTTGCTTTTTATTGGTGCCAATTCGGTACACAACCAATATATTGATGCACATCTAGTTAGAGAGTCACCTGATCTGAGGGAGCCGCTCCAATGAGCTTAAAAGCCAGCACCTGGAGAGAAGAAGGAGAGGGCTGGAAGCAACCAGGCGATAGCGGTCTCAGCAGGGAAGAGCTGCCTGAGAGACCCAAGTATTGGTTTAACCTTGAGTAGGAGGGAAAGTTTTATTCAGTGGTTGTTTGCTTTTTGTGTTCAAGTTATGCTGGCAAATAGGGTGTGGCTAAAAGGGAGGATGAGGAGGCCATAGTGGGGATGCCTGAGGGCGCACAGAGGTTTAAGCCACAGGGTACCTGAGAGGCAAGCAATTGAGCCCTGCCAGGGGCAGGGGCTCCAGTCATTGGAGTGCCTGAGGGCCATTGGAGTATTTGAGTCCCACCAGGGCTGGGCACAAGTCAGGCAGGTGGAAGCCAAGGGGGCACAAGCTTGATTTAGGCAAAGCAATACAGTGATGTCTTGAAGCTGGGAGGGAAAAGGCCAGAGCCAGAGAGGGGAGAACCCAGCGCCAGGGACCCAGAGTTTGAGGGCTGGAACCAGGGATGGATCCCATAAGCTGACCCACTGCAGTGGGCCTTGGCTAGAAGAGCCCAGCTAGAGAAAAGGGGTGGAAGACAGGAAGACCAAGGCCTCGATGAGGGCTTGAAGGCCTGAGAAGGCCTGACATTGTACTGGGGGCGAGCTGCCCAATTGGAGTAACTAACTGACCAGTATCGTCTGCAGGGCTTGGGCATAGCTGTGGGGGCAGAAGGAGGCCACAACTAGCCCTTAAGGTAACCAGTGTCCTGGAGCATGGATGGGGGCCAGGAGGGCTTCACATAATATCTGAGGGAGAGGATAGGGACTAGCTGGATCCAGGATGGGCCCCAAAGGTTGCAGAATAGCAAGGGCTCACTCTGGGACCCTGGGGCAGCCTCCCTTCTCAGAATCAACTGGTTCCATCAAGGCATGGCAGGTGAGAGAAAAAGAGGGCACTCCAGGAGCCAGAGTGGGACAGGAGCCACCAGGGGGTAAAATAGCCACCCCAGAGTCCAAATGTATCATAGGGTCATTTCAGATTGGTAGTGGAAATTCCCTCCCATGGCTGCTGACCGTAGCCCACAACTGTAGCAGACTGGTGATGACACTAGCCTGGATGCTACAGGTCCAGAGAGAGAAACACAGGGTCTGCCTGTGTCCAACAGCCTCTCTAAAGATGCCCCTCGGTATGTGTTACTTGCATCCTGACATTACCCTCCCAGTGTGATGAAGCTCCATCAAATGCATGCACTCCTCCCAGTTCTCAAAACCTCTAGTCTAGGATCTGGAAAGCTAAGGCTATGAGGAGAAAGGAGATATGTGATGCTGCTTGCCTCAGTCAGGGATCAGCCTTCTGTCATGATTCCGGTGCCTCTTCCCTGGCCTGACCCCACAGTGCTGGGGACAGCGCTTTGGGAGCAACCAGGGGATAAAGAACTATCAGACACTAACCAGTTTCCTCACCAGCCTACACCTGGAGGGCTCTAAATTGGGATTAAGCTGGGAGGCTGGGATTGTGTTGATTCCCATTTGATCTGAGCCAGTTCATCCTAGGCACAGTTGGGCAGGACTAAGGCTAAAATGAACATGAATGCATCCAGCTCTGGGGTTCTTCCCGGCCCTGATAGATGATTATCCCCAACACCAGATGCAAGCAGAAGCCCTGAACTGAAGAATGGAAACCAAACCACATATCTGTCTTCCCAAGGAAGGATTTGGCTCTCATCCTAACAGATAAGAATTTGGCTAAGCTGGAAAATGGTGTTATTCTCTCCTCTCTTCCCAAAACATCTCTTCTCCTCTCCTCAGATTTGCATTCCCCTGCCCAGAAGGAAGGATTCTTCTACCTAAGATGGCCACCACAATGTCTTCCCTGAGGATCTCGATGGAGCCGCGGGAGATGAAGTATAGGGTGGTGAGGACATCTCCATAATGCACTAGAGTGTCCCCTGGAGGTGCATGGGTTGTCTTGAACTTCATGGCCAGGGCACGGAGGCAGCCCTTGCTGGCCCCCCGGAAAGCTTTGCAGTTTTGGAGGAGGGTGCGGTTCAGGTGGAGACAAATGTCAGCTTGTAGGCAGTCGGGGAAGCCTTTCAGCACCTGTATGAGGAGAAGGAGGTCATGATCACAAAGCAAGCTCAGGGGAAGAGACCTACCACCAGTCTGATAGGCAGACACAGGTGGCCTGGCCAGATGGCAGCTATGATGAAACAGGAGTTCAGTCCACAGCTTTAGAGTGTTGTCTGGAGAAAAGCTAAGGTTGCTAAGAGACAATCTGTTACCTATCATTTTCCTCAGACAATTCAAGTATTTAAAAACAAGGAAAGGTTAGTTCATGACACCTTGAATCTCACACCACTCACAAGACAAACACCTATCCATCAAGCTTAAAAAAATGCACTCCAAGAAAATCACCTCAACCCTAACCTCTTTGCAACCTCAGAGGAAAAGCACAACACACAAATCTTGCGAGAAGCAATTACTGTATCATTATTGGCAGAAGCTTACCTTAAACAGCCTTCAAGTGACTTTGTCTTGCATCATATCCCTCTCACCCACCCCTTTGCTAGGATGACCATAGAAATCTCAACAGCTGGGCAATGATGTCCTGAAACCTCTTCCCATCATGGCAACCAGTATTGTTTCCTTGCTCCTACCTGTATCAACCTGGGCATGGATCTCATGGCACATCTTCCGTTTTGGAGAAAGGGACTGTCTTTTCATTCTGTGTTTGTATTATTCCTGGCACAACAGTCTTCCACTGAGACGCCTACTTGTTATTGGAATTACCAGTCAATAACGACTCCAATTCTGCACATGCTCTTTGGCAACATATTCATCCTCTTGAATGCTATTCTACATAGCTATACTTAATCATACCATAAATTGGTAATGATATATCTGCCCTAACAAAACTCTATCTACATTAATTTCCAGAAGCAGCAAGAATGAGTCATTCATCATATCCTATGGTCAATTGATACAGACACTAATGGAAAATATTTCCCATTTAACAGGATCTCTTAACAGCAAAGAAAGAGATGCTGAAAACAAGGTAAAAATAGCAACCTAAAGAAAGCTTCCAATAACTTCTGGAGCAGGTGGAGGGTGTAGTGATGAAATGTACACTCTTTTGCTCAGTGTAAGAATAGTGTGATGTTCTGCTAGTCAGCAGGGTGAGATTTTCTGATGCGTTTGAGCTGTGTTTACAAGGGGAAGGGTCACCATAGGGCAGTCATACAACAGGCTCGGAAGCTGCTTCTGAGGGGGAAGAGCTCAATTATGATGGAGTGAGGGCCTGGGGATGGAGCAGAGAATGAACAGTGCCTTCCCTCCTGTCCCTGGCTCCAGCAGGTCCTTACAATCAGCGAAACTGTAAGATTCTGCCTGCTTCTCCTGAGCCAGAGGGCATAGTATAAATGGGGAGGCTTCTCCTACTACTCAGCAGTTGTACAGACCCTGATAGCAGCAAAGTCCTGATTCACTCACTGGCTAAGTAGGAACAAAACATGGCTAAGAGGTAGGAACTCCCAGTTTTGTCCTTGGCTATGGTGCTCTAAGGATTTGTCCATCTCCCTACCATGTCATGTCTGGAAGTGACACCCTGAAGCATGCCCCACCAGCTAGCTCATGCTTAACATGCACTGGGTTTTGGAAACATGGAAATGTAGCCATGGCAGACCAGACCTAAGCACATGCCAGTTTCATAGTAGCTAGGGTCAGGAGGGACCTGAACAGATCATCTAGCCTGACCCCCTGCCACAGGCAGGAATGAATGCTGGGTTCACAAGACCCCAGCCAGATTTTGGTCACCCTAACTGTAAAATATTGCCTTCTGATCTCTAACACCTAAACCCATTCTCCATCAGCTTATGACCATTGTTCCTTGTCACCCCAGGTGGTTCTGGTGAGAAAAGTGCTCTGCCTATTTGCTGTTGATCCCCCCCTGATGAGTTTGTAGGCAGCCACCAGGTACCCCCTCAGCCTCCTCTTGCTGAGGCTGAACAGGTTCAGGTCCTTCAGTCTCTCTCTCCAGTTAGAATACCAGAGTTCAGTGCTCCCTTAAGATAGTAAGTACATCACTTCATTTCTAGGTTTTGGCATGCTCAGAGTGAGAGGGAGCAGGTGGGGCATTTTTCATGGCAGAGCTCCTAGCTGTAACATGGACCCACTGTACACTTGCCCTAACCTAGTACATGACCTCTGTGCTTCAGTTTCCCCATATCTTTAAAAGAGAGGTGGTGATATTGACCTCAGGCAAGGTGATTGATTAGTTGGTATTTGAAATGCAGTTTGAAAACATAAGAATTAGTTTAAGAGACCAAAGCCTATGTTTGGGAAGCCCAGAGATGGGGGTTGGGTTGGCTCAGTATCATGAAAAAGTCCAGGAAGACAATGTGGATCAGGATCAGACTATTTATAATGCTGGGGGTGTTTGTAGTAGGCCTTCTGAGTAGGGCTTATCTCCAACTGTTCATGCAGATGTCCAATCTGAGCTGTCTTCAGCAGTAATATCACAGAGATGTGAATGCTTTGGACACAGGCTTCTTCTTTACGCTACCCAAGGTAACAGACATCAGACTTAGACTCCTACATCCATAAAAGTCAGCAAAATTTGAAGACAAGGACTGGGTTAGCCCAAACAAAAAGGTCTGCTGATACCACTCAAGGACTGTGTTTTGATCATGG
This sequence comes from Caiman crocodilus, assembly GCA_030014935.1. Lineage (NCBI taxonomy): Eukaryota > Metazoa > Chordata > Crocodylia > Alligatoridae > Caiman > Caiman crocodilus. The sequence continues at coordinate 125,992,777 of JAGPOW010003648.1, read as the reverse complement.
ATGGTAAACAAGAGACTGGAAATTAAAATTAACCATCTCAAACTGGTGTTGAAAACTAGGCCCAAGTGATAAACAAAAACTGAGGGAGATAAAGTATTCTACTCCTCATTCTTTGGAGACCTTCACAGGGGTGATGGGGACAGTGGGCTGAGGCCAGGTAGAGTGGCTCCTGGCAGGCCTGGCTTACAATGCAAGACTGAATCTAAAGTAAAGCTTAAGGCTCCCTATCTCAAAACCACTGACTTTTGGTGGTTTGTTACTGTCACAAGGAATCCTACACAATAATATTCCTTTTAAGAACATTGCTGTACAAATGTATGTTAATACATTAATTGAAGGTTTTTAATCAATTCATTTGCAAATGAAATAAAATACAGGCTAGTGTTATTGAAAACCTCTCATAAGGTATTGAAGGGATAATTTCAATTTTATTGAAACAAAACTTCTTGGGCTTTCTTGCAGCAAAATCACCAGTCAGTGATGGACATCAAGCCATCGTGATATTTCATACTCAGTTGAGAGATGATTTAAACCTTTAAGTTATTCTTGGATCATGTTTGATCTCAGGCAATTCTTTATCAGTTTCACCTTGGAAAAAATGCATCTAGAGCTTGCAAAGAGTGCCATAGTCCAAAGAATGGTAATTGCTACAAAGATCTTTGCTGGAGAGCTTGGCTGAAATTAAGGGCTGCAGCATCTCTGGTGGTGGCATGGTTACATTGTCCTTAGTTCAGTTTTTGAGTTACAGGAGCTGAACGTATCTCAGCAAGCAAAACGGAAGGAGAAAGCAGGGACCTATGCAGAGCAAAGGAGGGATTTTGCCCCCCACCCCTTTCCTGGGTGCTAGTGTCAGTTTACTGTCCTAGCCAGTATAAAAATGGCAGATGTCTCTTTATTGATATTTAGTTTATCATCCTCAAACACATGCTTTGGCTTTGGAAAGGCTTTAGGGCATCATTCTAAACTATGTTTTTGTCCTGTAACAACAAGGGAATTTAAAATGTGAGGGGAAGATACCTTTTTCCATTTCAAAGTTCTTGTTTTTCAAATATAATTCAGTCTCATCACTTAACAAATGCCTTCTCAAGCCTTGTTCCAGCAAGCAGAGCCCATGGAGCACAGCACCTGGAGCCTAGGGTCACTCCCCCATGTGTCCTGCCCCAGTGCTTGTCTGGGACCCACCAGGGAACTGCTGGGCTTTCTTCAACCTTATTCTGAGAGGTCCTAAGTGGACCAGAAGCAGGCACCCAGGTGATAACACTATCTCCTTGGCCTCAGCCAAGTTCTGAGTAGCGCCTAGGATGCAAGACTTGACTTTGCTGTCCCCCTCCTTGAGAGGACTAGATGACTTCCTGAGGTCCCTTCCAGCCCTAATTTTCTATGATGCTAAATAGTATGGAGGTCACAGGAGGAGTTGACAGCTGCCTTCACTATCTGTGCTGTTCCTTTCCCTCTTTCCCGTGTGTGTGGATCTTGTTTTGTCTTCAGGAACAAGCTTTAACTACAACAGCTCCACACACTGCCTCCTGTTCACTTGCATTAGCTTTTTCTTTTCTATCTCAAAAGGGACAGTTAATGCCATCTTCAATTCTGGCTGAAAGACTGCCCAACAAGGGATTTTCCATATAAAAACTGTACAGTAAAAGAAAAAGGGATTAGAGGATATTGTTAAAATGAAAGCCTTGGTTAATGCTTTCCAGGCTTTTGCTGGTTTTCCTTCCTTTCCTTTATCTTTGGAAAAAAGTACTTTTAAGAATAGTTGTGACTGGGAGACAAAGCAGTCTGAGGTCCTGTCACTTGCATCCCTTAATCTGTTTAACTGTTCAGTGTAGTAGAATGATAGAATCATGTTAACCTTGGCTCTCTGGGTCTACTGAAGGCCTGGACACACGGCACATTTACACCAATGTAATTTACATCCGCTTTGGAGATTAATCTAAGTTACACTGGGTGTGTCTACACATTCATTAATACACTTTAGGTATTATGCATAAAATTTAGTACCTCCAGGTGTTTATAGATGTGCTCTGGGAGGTGGGGTGGGGTGATTTAAATAGCGCAGCTCTGAGAGCCATGCTAGTTAAAGTGCTTGGACTATCATGTGTACCAGTGTCCCTGTGCTGAGAAATGTTGGTGGGGTGCTTTGAACTAAAGCTCATTGAGTCTTCCCCTCACACCCAGCACTGAATCAACTTCTCAGCTCAGCTCCAAAACACAGGCAGCAGCTTGGTACCCAGGCTCCCAGAAAACTGGGGAAAGCCACACTCTTTTCTGACTTCCCTGACCATCACAGAGATAGAGAGAGAGTATACAGGAGGGTGGTCTACAAGGACAGAAAGAGAGAGATTGGTCTGTGTGGGGGGTGAAAGGATGAGTAGGTGGACAAACATACAGAGAGATGTTGATGTCATACATACTTCAGCCATACACCCAAGCAATACTGGCATGCTCAGGTCTTTCCCTGCTTTCATCAACCTGAATGGAAAGATCCTGGCGCAAAGGGACAAAGAGTTTGGCTCAGGATTGTCCAGGGCACTGGCACTCCCCAGGCTAGGAGCCTTCACAAAGCAACTTGAATCCTAAGCTTCCTTCCTGTTTTCCTCCCTACCAGGGGTGGGTGGCATGGGTGACCACCCTGGGTGCTGTGGTCAGGGGGGCACCACACACACACCGCTCCCCCTGCTCGGCTGCTTGCACTGGTCGGGAGCCATCAGGGGACTTCAGTGGCAACTAATCCTGGGGGCTGGGCACCGGGGCCTACCTCCCTGGTCCTGCCAGGAGCTGATTGGAGCCAGCCAGCTGGGGCAGTGGAGTAAAAAACCCCAGAAAACAGCATTGGTGGTGGGCACTGACAGGCAGGGCAAGGCAAGGCGGTGGTGCCTAGTGAGAAGACAGTGTGACTGGGTAGCCCTGGCTTGTGTGCCAAGGGCTTCACCATCACCAACCTGCTGGGGCTAGAGGCTGAGCTGCAGCCACCACCAACACTGCCAAAGGCGTGGGCATGGGCAGCTGTGGGTGGCAGCGCCCTGCTGCTGAGACTGGGCTTCCTGTAAGGGCAGCCCTGCCTGTTGTGTCCGTTTGCCCTTCCTGCTGCCCTGTGCAGAGCTACTGCTCTCCCCCATCCCCATTCTCTGGGCCCACTGTTCAGCATCAGGCCAGCACTTCTGGTGAGTGGACATGTTCTGCTCCATGATAGCCCACAGGGTGCCCTGCCACCTGAAACTGCTGGAGCATGTGTACCCCTCAGACACGCACCCCCCACATCCTCCCCACACACCCACCTCCACACATATGTTTGGGGGGCATAAAATGCAAGTTTGCCTAGTGCGCCATTTTCCCCAAGGCTGGCTTTGCTCCTTACAGTCATGTCAGCAATACTGTGAGGGCTCAGCAGGACATAGCTGCAAACCCCTGCTTAGAATCATAGAATAGTGGGACCAGAAGGGACTTGTAAGATCATCAAGTCTGGCCCCACATCATGGGCAGGAGGTAATTGGGCTCAAATGAGCTTAACGAGGACCTTGTCCAGCTTCCTCTTGAACACCTCCAGGGATGGCAACTGCACCACCTCTGCTGGGAATGTATTCCAGATTCTAGATATCCTTACAGAAAACAAGTTTTTGCTTATGTCCAGCCTAAATTTTTCCTCAACTAGCTTGTGCCCATTGGACCTTGCCCTCCCAAGGTGTGCCTTTCTGAAGAGTTGCTCCTCTAGATCTTGAGTGTTTGCCCTTGACATACTTATAGGCAACTATCAGGTCACCTGTCAGTCTTCTCTTACTGAGACTGAACAAACCCAGTTCCTGGAGTCTCTCCTCATAGGACCTATCCTCTAGGCCCCTGGTCATATGGGTGGCCCTTCTCTGTACCCTTTTGAGTTTATCTATATCCTTCTTGAAGCGTGGTGCCCAGAGCTGGACACAGTACTCCAGCCGTGGCCTCACCAGTGCCGAATAGAGGGGGAGAAGCACCTCTCTGGATCTATTAGCAACACATGGGCTGATGCACACCAGAGTTCTATTTGCCCTGCTGGCAACTTCATCACACTGATGGCTCATATTCATCCTCTGGTTGATTGTCATCCCCAGGTCCCTTTCAGATGCAGTGTTAACCAGTGGACCACCACTCATCATATAGTTATGATGAAGTTTCTTCCTACCCAGATGAAGGACCCGGCACTTCTCCCTGTTGAACCTCATCTGACTGCATTGAGCCCACAGGACCACCTGTCAAGGTCAGCCTGTATCCTTACCTTGTCCTCAGATGTACCCGCATTTCCCCACAGCTTGGTGTCATCTGCAAGCTTAATCATTGCACTTTCCACTCCCTCATCCAAGTCATTGATAAAGGTGTTAAAGAGCATGGGCCCAAGCACTGATCCCTGGGGGACACCACTGGCATCGGCCCTCCAGGATGAGGCCATTCCATCAAATGCAACTCTCTAGGATCGGCCTCTAAGCCAGTTGCCAACCCACTTCGCTGCAGACTCGTCAAGGCCAGCACCCTCCAAGAGAATCTCATGGGAAACAATATCTAAGGTCTTGCTGAAGTCTAGATAAATGTCAACCTTGTGTCCCATATCAGCTTGTGACAGCTCAGCCTGCCACTGAGGGCAGTACCCTTTTGTTTCCCATTCACTTACCGCATTCATATCAATGCCATTGGTGTAGGACCAGGCATGTTGGAAATACTCCTCCAGGCGCTGGCGCAATGGGTTGGGGATCTGGTGGAAGCGAATGAACTCCTTCACCCGCAGCATCTGGGTGTGGTAGCGGGCTGTGCCTGAGTACAGGCGCTGGATGATGGCTGAGACGTTGCCAAAGATACTGGCATACATCAGGGCTGCAAGGAGAGGGAGGGATCAGGGGACTGAACGGAGGGGATCTGCCTTGGAGTGAGATAGTGACAAATACCCCTGGGGAAGGAGTCCCTCACTCAAGCCAGAGTCATCGGTTCTAACCCCCATCTCATTGACCCCTTTTCAATATTAGACTCAGTCCCCAAAAGACACTATGACTCTCCATTACAGTTGCTTCTCTTGCTGAGCCTGGCTCCTAGCAACAGGTATGAGTGTGTGGGGTGGGAGCACACGGTTGGCCTAGAGGAGACTCCATGCTGGGGGCCAGGAAGCATCTCTGGCACTGGGAGAGGCTGTAGGACTAAAGCACATTGGATACCAAGGGCACCACTTGGAGGAGAGGCAGATTGGGTTTCTATTGCCTGCTTGGCTGCTCCTCTGCCTTCTCTCTCCCTAGTTTAGCAGCCCCTACATGGCCCTTCTGCTTGTGTAGCAAAGGCCATTTCTAATGGCTGTATTACACAGGATACTTAACATGAGTGAAATGCACTCCAAATGTGCAGCTGTGCATTCAGCTAGAATAACATATGCTAAGTGCACTCACGTCATATGACATTGTAGCAAAGCTACGGTTTTTCCAGCAAGGAGTACTTCCAGATCCTATTAAGTAACTTGTGTTGAACTCACATTAGACTGCACCATGGAGATATTATGGTCAACTGCAGTCCCAGGGCCGGGACCTACAATCCACTGATCCAGTAATTGAAATAAAACATACGCCGCTCATACTGCATGAGAGCTATGCATATTATTCCAATTGCAGTAAGTATGACAGTGTGACTGTTCAGAACACAGTCTAACTTTACTATGTTCTAACTTGAACACGAGCTAGGAGCCCCATGTGGCAAGGCTCAGAGCCTTGTGCATCTGGAAACAGGTCACTTTCCAAAACCTGTCTCCCCAGCCTTCATGGAAGTCTCCCTAGCTGCACTGGATTCCCAGCACTGAAGAGGCACAGGTTCCCAGATGGACAACTCTACCAGGTGCAGCTTAGACTGTGCCTGCACTGGGCCACACAGGCACTGGGGCCACAAAGACTCTTTCCCCACCTTGCTCACACTCACAGTATGGGCTAGTTTGCTTCTCTGCCCAAACCAGCCCCTTTGGTCCCTGGCTACATGTTGCCTCCCCAGAGGATGGGCAGAGCCCTAGCAGGGGGCAGAGACAAAAACTCACAGCCGATAAGCATAACGCAGATGGAGAAGATCTTCTCAGAATTGGTGTTGGGGGAGACGTTGCCAAAGCCAACGCTGGTGAGACTGCTGAAGGTGAAGTAGAGGGCAGTGACGTACTTGTCCTTGATGGAGGGGCCAGATGAGAGGTCACTGTCATTGTAGCGCTTGCCGATCTGGTCACCCAGGTTGTCCAGCCAGCCAATCTTGTGCTCCATGTAGGGCCGCTCCACATTGCCAATAGCATACCAGATGCAGGCCAGCCAGTGGGCAATGAGGGCGAAGGTGCACATGAGCAGGAAGAGCACGGCTGCCCCATATTCTGAGTAGCGATCCAGCTTGCGGGCCACGCGCACCAGGCGCAGCAGTCGTGCTGTCTTCAGCAGCCCAATGAGGGTGGTTGTCTGCGGAAAGGAAGTGGGAATTAGCCACTGAAGGGCAGTACAGAGGGAAACTCAGAGGAGGGTCTATCATCAGAGTTGGGAACAAAGAGCCAGGACTCCTGGTTTTTATTCATGCCTCTGAGGCAAGGGTGGGTAAGATATGGCCTGTGGGCCAAATCCAGCCTGCCAACTGATTGGATCCAGCCTGCAGCTGCCCCCATGGTGCTCCACATGTTGCTGAACCCTGCCTGGGCAACCAGAGCTGCGCTCCTGTCTGCACCTGCCGGCCCTTGTCCTGGCCAATGTGCACAGCTTACCAGAAGGGCTGCCCCCGGAGGGGCTGTAGTCTCCAAAGTGCTGCTCAGCTCCTCTCACCTCCAGCAGTGGCTCAGTCTCTTGCTCCTGCCCCTGCTGCATTGCTCCAAGTGGAGAAGAAACTTCAGTTGAGCAGCTCCTGCCTCAGCATGCAGGCTTTGGCTGCAGCTCCTGGCTGCCTTGCATCCACTTTGGCCATGCAGCACAATGAGTAGCCACCTGAGGCAGGCCAAGTGGGTGGATCACAGCTGGGAGCTGGAGCCAGAGCCCCACACAAGGGGCAGGAGCTGCTCAGCTGAAGCTTTCTCCCCATCTAGAGCAGTGCAGCAGGGGGAGGAGCAGGAGCTGCTGGAGATGACAGTAACTGAGCAGCACCTGGGTGGTTGCAGCTGCACTTGGAGCAGCCCTGCCAGTAAGCTGTGTGCACTGGCCAGAACTAGACTGGCAGCCGTGGGTGGGATTGTGGTGTGGGCTGCTGTGGGCAGGACTCAGCCCCATGAGGAGTCCTGTGGGGGCAGCTGCAGACTGCACCACCCAAGTGTACTCTGCTGGACACACCTCCTGCCATCCCCACATCCCTGGCTGGCTCCCAGGCCTAGTGACCAGTCATCCCCCTACATATCCTGCACAGGGTAGGGGTGTGCAGACAGCAGATCACAGCTCTGACCCAGGCCCTGGCTCTGCACATCCTTGCCTACAGAACTGGGGCGCTACCGTGGCCCCAATCCTGGCTCTGCCCTGTGATCCTGGGGTCTCCATGGAGACTGGTCAAGAACGACCTGAGCAGGAGAGCAGGGGAACAGGAGAGTACACCAAGAGGCTTAGAAAGCAACTCAATTCCCTGAGATTACAGACAGATTTATTAGATCTCCCAGCAAGGAAAACATGTAGTCCAGTGAACAGGACAAAAATCTAGTGCTCAGGAAATGTTCATGTTTCTTCTGGCTATATCTCTGGACACCTGAATGACCCAGGGCAGGGAATTTTCCCTTATGCCATTTGTCCATTGAGAGTGGGACAGGAGTCATCTCTTGCCATATGTTTGTAAACTGCCTGACACTGCAGGGTTGCCATCTCAGGCAGAGCTTCTACGTATTGCCATAATATAAAGAAATAATAATAGAAGTGTTCCTTGGGTATTCATACACATTTTTAGGCTTTTTGGAACTGCCATGTTAGATTCATGTTATCTAGCACCTGTATCCAGGATACACAGGGCTGATCAGTAGCCTAGCCCTATATCCTGCCTCCTGCTGTCCCCAACAGCAGCAGCCATACTCTAATGTCAAGGAAGGCCCTGCAAAATACCACTTTTTGTAGGGTTAGTCATAATCACTGCTATAAATACAGTCTGGTGGGTTGTTACCCAACAAGGATCCCAGAAAAGATGCCTGTCTGTCTATATAACTATCCATCCATTTAACCCTCCCATGCCCATCAACTGTCACACACACTCACTCAACCACCCATCCATCTGCCCAAATCCTTGCACTCATCCCTCCACCCACCCATCCATCCACCCATCCATCCCCCCTACCCTACATCCTGAGGGCCAGGCCCAGATCTCCACACTGTTTCAGATCTCTCCCGTGGCTGCCCCCTGACTCACCTCATCTGAGCCAGAGCGGAAGATGAGAAGGTCAAAGGGGATGGCAGCCACCATATCAATGAGGAACCAGCCCTTGAAGTAGTGGATTGCAATCTTGGCAGGATGACTCACCACCTCGTCATTGACATTGACGTAGGTGGTGCGAAAATTGATGATGATGTCAATGATGAACATAATGTCCACGATGAGGTCGATGATGTTGAGAGGGTCACAGGAATAGCCACACTCCCAACGCTTTTCCTCCTGCTCCTCATTGAGCAGGAAGGCAGCTGAGTAGGGTGTGAAGACAGCTGTGTAGATGACCAGCAGCAGGATCAGCCAGTCCCATACAGCCTTGAAGGGGCTGTAGTGCAGGATGGTCCATCGATGGATCCGTGGAGCCTGCAGCTTGTACTCTGGGAGGACGTCAGCACCCAGGGACAGGACCTGCCGGGGAGATGAATGTGTGATGTGGGGCAGAGGGAACGTGGGGGAGGGAGACCTTAGGCAGCCCTGGAGCTGGATTCTACCCTTCCAGCATCAAGTCTCCTCAGTACCTCCTTGCTCTCCCCACCCCCAGGCAACCCCTCCCTCATGTCCCCCTCACAGATGCCCTGGCCCACTTCCAATTGCTGATCCCCATCCCTCCGCTTGTCTTCATGGATGCCAAGACCCCACCCAAATGCTGAGTCCCTCTCTGCTAGGCCCTATAGGCAAACTGATCCCCTCCAAGTGCCAGACTCTCACAAGCCCTTTACACTTCTCTAAAATGTTCCTCTTCATCCCCCTGAAGCATCCTTTTATCACCTCACACTAGAGCAATACCAGCTCCCTCCATTCCTCATGCCACGGTGCTGCTGCCTGTACACACATCAAGAGATATCACTGGGCCTGTAAATAAGTCAAGAGCTATCAGGCCTTGTGCAGAGAGGTTTCCTGTTGTGGGACATTACAAAAGAGGCTGCCAGATCTACCAGTCTGCTAACCTCTGAGGTCCAGATGCCAGCACTGTGAAAGATGGGGTCCTATGCTGAGATTTCTACTTCCATGGGCAGACAACAGAATAACCCTGGCCAGGTACTTCATGAAACTCAGGTGAGGTTGATCTAGGAGGTGTTGTGTACCTAAAGATACAGGATCCTACCATAGGGTATCAGGACTTAACGTATCAGCCACTGTGTCATGAACTGGCTGCTGCCCGCTAGGCTAGCTAGAACAAGCCAATCTAAGCATACTAGTGCATGTTACAACCAAACCTCTATTTTGCTGTGCAGTTCCCTATCTCTCACATGCACACAGAGGAAACAGATCTGCCATAATGCTGACAGCTCCTCGGGCCTCCCACAAAGACTCCAGGCTGGAGACTGAATGCTGTAGTGGTGGAGCACCAAGGAAGGGGGTCAAATTCAACTGCCTCTAGGCCAGGCCCTCTCGCTCATACAGGGGGAAAGATTCAATTACAGATGGAGGCAAGGTGGGAGTGAGGAGGAATCTCATCTGCTTAGGATGGGTTTTCAACCTTTTTTAGTCTAAGTAGCCCCGGTGGCTGGACGCTGAGCGGAGGGGCAGGGAGAGAGGTAGCACGCACCCAAATGCCAGAGGGGCGGGGGAGATAGCGCACGTCCAAACGCTGGGGGATGGGCGGGGAGTGTGGCACGTGGCCAGACACAGAGCAGGGAGACGATGACACGCAGGTGGGCAGGGACAGAGCATTGCTGCCTCACAGGAGCAGGGGCAGGGCAGGGCACGGTGGGGAAGCTCACTGGGCTGGTGTATGGTGGTGCTACCATGTGCAAGCTTCCCTACCCTGCAGAGGGGTGACACTGCTCTCACCCTGTCCCAGCCCTGCTCCTGGGAGATGGCAGTGCTCCATCCCTGCCCGCCTGCATATACCCCCTAGGACTAGTCCAAGTACTGCCAGGGGTACGTGTACCTCCAGTTGACACCCCTTGGCTTAGGAGGTAGGGAAGGATGCACATGGCATCCAGTCCCAGCCTGTCTTTGGCATTTCTGCCCAGTATGTTAACTCCCCAGAGCATCCTTCCCCTTGTGCCCACCCCACACTGCTTTCCTGGCAACATGTCAGGAGCCCATGGCAATAACCTTGCAGGTGCTCCTCTCTATAACTCCTGAGTACTGCCAGAACCTTTCAGTCAGGAGGCAGACTTACACAATGGGACCTCTTGCCACCATATCAATAAAAACTTCCATGAGCCTTACATGTCTCTAGGCTGCCGCATGATTAGGCATCTATGATTAGTGGAATGAGGCCATTTCCATACCCCAAGGCTGCACAAAGCTTTGGGGCTACAATCCGGTTCCTTGAGCTGCTAGTGGAGCTATGTGAGAAGCACCATCAAGATCTACCACTAGCAACCAGGTGAAACTCCCTCCTGACAATAAGCAGGCACTCTCTCTGACGAGTATTAATTCCCCCTCTCCCCACCCTTCCCCCCTGGGGGCTTGGCTTTTCTGGTAACTCAGAGGACCCATCAAACAAGTACAGCCTGAGTCCTCTCCCTGAGTATGGCTACTCCTAGATCTTTCCCAGAAGATCTTCCATGCCCTGGTTCTCCTCATGTCTAAAAGCATGCTTTTAGCTACTTTTATAGCCTGGCTAGAGTTGGAGGACTCCCCCAGTCTAACTACACCTATGTACTACATGCTAGCAAGGAGGCTTTAGGATTGGGCTAGCTTATCAGGAAAATACCTAGGGGGCCGGGTGAACTTTTGCAGCCCATGTCACTGTAGTTTCATTCCTGCTGGCATGTGTACTAGCTGGCCCAGGTACATCTATTCCTGCAGCCACCATAACTCTGAATGCGGTATAGTCATAGCTGTGGCTAAGTGGCTGTGCTTCTCTCTAGTAGGGTACAGTATCCATGTACATGGTTACACATGCCCATGTACTGACATATGCATACGAACATACATGCACATGAGGACCAGCTGAAAACCCAGCAGAATATAGGAAAGCTGCTATTCACTTTGGCCAGTAGAAGGTATATGTAAAGCCAGGGGAGTGTTAGGGCAAGACAGCCCTGGGAGCAGCTGAGTCCAACCCTCTGGTCTTCAGAGCATGAATAGGTTGCTCCACTATTAATACTGATTGTGGGGGTGGGGTGGGGGGGTGGGGAAAGGTAGCAAAGTCAACGGGGGGTGGGGGGGAAAGGAACAGAGCTTAAAGGGAATCTCTCCAGCACTCCAACAAGCCAGCCTTCTCCCTGCACTGTGCAATGAGTCTCTCTTTCCCTGTGCAGCTCATGCTCCCGAGACAAGTTTGTTTGGTAGAAGAGATGCTGCTTGGGTCATATCCACAGGCATGCTAGTACCCTGGGGAATGGATACAGGATAAATGCTTATGAAGATGGATAGCTAGGGGGTCCAGCTAGATGGGTGGATAACTAGATTCCAGACAAATGGGGGCATCAAAGAAATGACTATAAATGGTCCCAGGTCAATGAGTAGATGAATCCTGGATACATGAATGGAGGACTGATAGGGTCCTAGATGCACAGATTCATCAGTGAATAGATGTGATCCCAGCCAGACAGACAAGGTCCCAATTCTTTCAGTTCTGGACCCCTTAAAGTACCTGACAACCATCCCTGCTCATATCCTTACAATATGGTGGTGGGGGGGGGAAGTCCTGGGGCTGAACATCAGACCCATGCCGCCATGGTGGTGGGCCAGGTCAGCTCTGACTCACACCTTAGGGAGCTGGCATCCCACAGAGGAGAAGCACAGAGGGGAGAGGGAAGGATGGAGGAAGTTGACACGAGAAGAGAAAAAAGGGAGAGGAAAAGCAGACACTCAGGAACTGTAATGACAATGAGGGCATTATAGGGTCTCAACTCAGTGTCTTGCCCTCACGTTGGTCTACCCAGCTTCTGGGGGGTAGCGAGACCAGGATCCATTAGATCAGGAAGGGTGAAGACTCCACAGCCCCCTCTGCTCTTCAGATCCTGCTGGTTCTCGAGCAAATGTGCCTTGCCTCTGGGGATAAACTCATTGCTGACGTGGGATGCAGTAATGCTGGCTGGGCTGATGGGGCTGTGTCGATGAAGGACACTGAGAAAGGTCTAGAGCCCTTTTGTACGTTAACAGCCAAGCCAAGAGGACTGCACTGCAGGGCGCTGGTCCAGGGCTGACCTGATGCCATGTGGATCTGGGCTGTAGTGTCACTCAGGGCCAGTGGTGATGGAAAGAAATTGGAGATGGTGTAAGCAGGGACCAGGGCAAAGAGCATGTAACAAATAGGTCAAAAAAAATGATTCTCAGTAATAAGTCAGTCTCTGAGCACAACTGACCTGGGAAAGAAAAGGACCAAGGAAGGGTTATGAAGGCAAATCAAGTGGTGAGTTTTGGAAATGGTTAAAAATAAAGAGATAAAGCCTGTTGAAGATGAGGAAAATGAACCTCTGTACCTGCTGTTACTTGTCCGATTCACAGAAAGGAAAGTTTTTGGAGGGGACTGGAAGAAGATGCTCAGCCCCTCCAGAGTTTGGAACTCAGCTGCAGGCAGTCAGTGGATCATAGTCTGCCTGGCTGGGAGGCCAGGGGCCAGCTGGAAGTGATGATGACCAGCTAAGGTGGTCCAGAAAGAAGGGTTAAGAAAATTAGGAAGGAGTACTAAGGGGAGAGAAGGCACCTAACTGTGCTGGGGAGAAGTCAAAGCCAAAGTCACCTCTGTCAGTGGTGAAGAATGAATTGGTCTGAGAAACTGAGAACAGAGCTGACTCACCTGTCTGTGGAAGCAGGGCAAAAAATCCACTTATACATGCCTTTTTGTATTACATACCTCATGGATGACATGAGGTCGCAAGCCATGCCAGGATCTCCCCAGTGCTAGCTCCACACAAATAAACAGTGGTAATCCTGAGAAGGAGGACAAGGAATATAAAGTCTGGTGTGGTGAAGTTGGTGGCATTGTGGACTGGGGGTCTTCGAAAAGCCTGGATGACATCATGGAGAACAGCTCAATCACCACAAGCCAGACAAAGTTGTTGAGAAGAATGTAAAAATATGAGGGAGGTTCAATCTCTGTGTGAAGCATGTGGCAGCAGATCAGAGGTGCTAGTTATGAGAAAAAGAAGGGAAAGTGTTTCATCATGGGTCTTTCCAACAGATGTGGGTATTCAGCTGAAAATGCAGGGAAGGATGGACTCACATGCTCAATTATGGCAGGAATCAAAGGAAGTCTAGGGCAGGGTTAGTGTAAACACAATGCCAATTACCTGTGGTGCACTGGGACATCAGGAATGAGGAACTGGAGCAGCTCTATGTACACTGGAAATTGACTATTCTAAGGCTGCGTGTCTGCCAAAGCACCAGTGATGGGCAGCTCTAAAATACTGAGGAAAGCAATAGTGTTCTAAATGCACCAATGCCATGGGCTACATTAGACCCATGCTATCCTCCCACCCCCGAGATCCTGGGTACTGGAAGGAAATCATAAGATTCGCTGTCATCACAAGCCCTTCAAAAGCAGTGGCATTAAACTGAAAATAGAATAAGGGTCACAGGAGGTGTCTATGTGCAGTGCACAGTAGGCAAGCGATGCCATTAAAGTGATCTCTCAGTAATGGTTACAAATACCAGCAACGGCCTTACTGAAGTGTAGGGTGTTGGTCCCCAGCCATATGCTGCTGTGCTAGGCAGGAAGAGAGACCCAGTGACCTCTGTATGGCTGCATGGGTCTGCTTAGACCTGGGGATTGTTCATGGAGCTTGCCTTGGGCATGCAGCTATTCACACTTGGGGGATCATAGCCCAATCTGCAATGCAGAGATCATCAGGAATGAGTTGAATAGCCAAAAGGCAGAGGCTAATGATGGCAAAGAGGCACAAAGTGGCTATGGCAAGGGAGAGAGCAGGGCAGAGAATCTGCATGTGAAATACAAACATGGCCATATCTTCTAGGGCGAGAAAGAAGTTGATTAGTTCACTGTGGAAGGGGGAAACCTTCTGGGAAGACCTTTGCCTGTGGTTCCAGGAACCCAGACATGGCCATCTCCTGTGGATTGTGGAGAGCAAAGAGCATCAGTGCCCAGAAAAGGAAAAGTGAAGAGCTGGGGCCAAGTTAAGAATGATGGGTAAGAAATGATCATAGAAAATGCTCTGTGGCTTTGACAATGGCGGAGGCTGAAGCTACATGATAGGGGCAGGAAGGGAAGGTACTCAGATGCTATCTTGATGAGGACAGTGTGAACACCTTTATTGACTAGGACAGACCAAATTAGAATGGCGTATCTCTTAGCCATCATACTCCTTTAACTGGGGTCTGTGGGCTGGAGACCACCCTGGCTTGCATGGTGGCAATTCCACTATGCAGACTTCTCTCTTTTGTTTCCCTGTAGCAGCTGTTGTGACAGACTTGCGTCCTGTTACTGCAGCATCTCAGGCACACCTTGATGTGTTAAGCCATTTTTTGGTTCATTAAAGCAGTGATTCTCAAACAGGGTGCCAGGGCAGATGTAAAAAAGATAAGTGAAGTTTGAGAAGACAAGCAGATAAGCTAAGTAGATAAGATAGGGCGAAGCTGGTTCTCCACCCCTACTACCCAGCCCCTGTGTAAGGAAGTCAAAACTAATAAATAGATTAGTTTTGAAATTGGGTGCTACTCAATTCCCAAAAGTTATGGAGGGGTTCCTTGAGTCCAGTGAATGGTGACTTGAGTCCAAAAAAACCTGAGAACCACCACATCAATGAAACTATATGCCTTGATCACAGCAGAATCATGCCTAACCTGAGCTTTGGTCATCTGGACCCATGACCTGGGCCATCCCTTTCCTATATGCCCTGCTAGCCTGACTGTATGAGTGTAGAATCCCCTCTGCCAGCCCAGTCCCTGTCTGCACACTGCTTTACAGCAGAGGGGCTGATTCCTGCCTTTCCCCTTGACTGAACAGCGCACTAGCAAAGAATGGCACTGTTTCTCTAGTCCTTGTTGCTGTCATCCCCCTGCAAAGAGGCCTCTGGTTAGTCACTGAGGCTAAGCCATACAGATCTGCAAAATGCTGGGTCTACCCATTGCTGCCTGTGCAGCATCACAAAAAGCAAGCATCATTTGGGAGTGAGATTCAGGGGGTTTCTGGAATCAGCTTAGTTGAATCAAAAAATCTCATCCAAAACCAAGCCAGAGGGCATCTGATTCTGCCTTTGGATCTTTAGGAACTGTCACTCCCTGGATCATTTGCCCTCAGAAATCAGAGAGAAAGGCCAGGTACATCTTGAGTAGTACGCTCCACCTCAGTCCTCTAAGGTACAGTCCACATCCAGATTACTTCCCAGCATTTACACTCCTTCAGGTTTTTTCACATCAGATTTTCTTCACAAGCTTTGCTGGTGGCGAGTGACCCTGCTGTGATAAAAGCAGCTCTTAAAGGAGGCAGGGATTAGGGCTGATCACTGATTTTTTCCTTCTAAGACATGGGCTCAAAAGAATTAGTCTGCAAGGTGTGAGTTTCATCATCAGAAGTCACTATGTCATTGGGGGAGCTGCAAGCTTCCCTTGAAGCAGGCACACAATGGGAATAGGAGGCAGCACCAGGAGCTGGGACCTCAGTTCATTGGCAGAAATGGACAAGCACAGCCCTGCAATGGGGTGGGGCACCAGAAAATGAGGCCAAACTCCCAGGTGAACTTTTACAGGCCCTGAGCATGCTCTGACTCAGACATACCCTAATTTTAGGTCCCCTTCCTTGGCATTCACTTTATTTTTAAGGTGCTAACATAGCCAGGTCAATGATTCATGTGCAGCGGTAAGAGAGCTGACAGTGCTTTTGACTGTCTTCAGGTCTCTTTAATTGAATTTGTGTTCAAGTCATGGCTTGGAAAGAACCCAGGTTTTGGCTTGGAAACACCAAGTCATGGCTTGGAAAGACCCCAGTTGGCTGACTGAAGGGCAGACTGGAGAGCACATTATCTATCCATAGATGTCAACAGCTCCCCTCTCCTATTCACCCTTTTTCAGCTCTGTTAGGTCTACGGACAAGAAAGACTGTCCCTTCAGTAACAGTCCATGAACAACATAATACCAACTCCTGCTTTTAGCAGTGTTCCATTGTGTTTCTATACTGTTGACAGCCCATGGTGATTCCTTGCAGACTGCATGGCAGGTGTCTGCTGGGGAAAGAAGAACCAAGTTTGATACCCCTTGGCTAGGGGCAGAAATTACACATAAACCAGTTTAAGTCATTAGAAACTGGTTTAAACCTGTAACAGAATAGAAGTTCAGTGCACATAAATCAATTTCAAAATGGCTGAAACTAATTTAAAATAAACCTGGTTGAATGCAGTATCAGACTTAACTGATCTGGGTCAAACTAGTTTATGGAACTTTTCTCCCAGACCCCTTCCTGGTTCAAGTCAAATCACAGTCCCCCAGCAAGCTTTCCTGCCCTGGGCTATCTGCTGCAGCAGAGAAGGGTTGGAGCGATAGGAAGGCAGGGACCCCCACCCCAGTAAACCCAGTCTGGGGTTTGGGTCTAGGGAGGGGAGTCAAACTTCCCTTCCCCTAAGTAAAGAGCTGCCTTGCCCTACTAAAAATGTACCGTTGGCTGTGACTGTGGACTGCAAATCCCAGAGGCACCTAGAAGCAGGAAGAAGAAGTTATGAACAACCCTGAACAACCCTGCAGAGTCCAACTGCTGTGATTGTGGACTGCAAATACCATAGGCCTCAGGGGTAGCAGGAAGAGGAAATGAACACACAGCCCATGCTGGCTATGTGCCACAGAGCCATGCTCTAGCATCTCCTGGCTTCTGGCCTGAGCCACTGCAGTTATGTGGTTGCATTTCCTGAATCAAAAGTGAATGTCTGTCCAGTTGTTTCTCTGTTTAGTCTCCGCAGTTTAGTCTAAAAGACTAAATCAATTCAGCCTTGGGCTTTTTGACTGTCTGTATTTAATCCCTATAACTGCAGGGTGGAGCACAGTAAAACTGCAGAGAGGCCAGTATTGGTGAGACCTTTTAGGGTGAGATTCAGGAGAGAATGCTTTCTCCAACCTTATCTGGTTTGATATTGCTTCACTGATGCAGCCACATTCAGAACAAAGGGATTATCCCAGCATATTAGCCATGGGCATAATCCAGCTGTTTGCCACTAGCTAGAGCAAAAAGGAAGACCAGCAAATCTGAGGCTTCAAGGCACTGGCTGGAAGATGGTCAGGAACAAATTTCTCCTCTTCCCCTATGGCCTGGCATTGACCAGTTAAAAGCATCATAAAATCTCAAGGTTGCAAGGAACCTGAAGAATCACCTAATCCAAGTCCCTGCACTGATCCAAGGTGCACCCTTCCTAAACCATCCCAGGCATACATCCACCCAACCTCTTCTTGAGACCCTCCAGGAAAGGAGATTTTACAACTTCCCTGGGCATTTTATTTGATTATCCTGCTGCTCAGATAGTTAGATAGTTTTGCTGAGATTTAATATAAATATACTTTGCTGCAAGCTGAGGAGAGGTTACACATTCTACTGAATGTTTTGCCATCACCCAGGGTGGCAGAGGAGTGACAAGGCTGGGTAGACCACTGGTGTCTTCCAGTGGGGTAGTGCCCATGTTAGTATCTTCTCCATGTCTGCATGTCTGTGTACTACCCAGCTTGGCATGCACAAGACAGTGTGACTGAATCCACCCATCCTGAGCTCAAAAAGTCCCTCCATAATCTCACATGTCCCAAACCTGACCTTGCCCTTCTCTCAGCCCCCTCATGCTTCTAACCAGACTCTGACATCTGCTGAAGAGTAAGATTAATGAGATGGCCCAGCCTATCAGCCATGAATGCAAGGGGGAGGCCATGGGGGCTCAGCTCTGGGTGGCACTGACTCAGCTGGCCATGATGGCATCTTCCTTGGATGCTTTCATCTAGGATATTTGGCTGCAGGCAGATGATCACCTAGGCAGGGGCCTGGTGTGACTGTCACCACCTCCAGATTTCAGCCCCTGGCAATAATGGGGATGAAATGGTTACAGCAAGGCAATGTATGATGGGATGGAGGTGGTGAGGTCATGGTGATGACAGGTTCCTACCAGGGTGGTGGAAGTGCTGGGTATGTTTGGGGAGAGGGTTCTACGGGGAAACTTCAACCATAGGATTTGGAATCAGGAGCTACAACATCCTGCCCCCTTTCCCTAGAGGTTTATCTGCTATGGACACTGGAGGCAGAGGTCATGTGAAGGCACAGACTCAACTACAGACCTCCGTGGAGAAAGGACCATATTGGCATTAAACACTGTGGATGATTGGAGGCTTTTCCAAATCTGAAGGGAGCTTGACTTCTGTACACCAATTTTGGGGTTGGGAGAGGGATGTTTCACTGAGTCAATCAGCAATTCCAGAGCTCCTGGGCTCTGAAGGTAGGAGCCAGACCATTGCTCTGTTGTGGCATGTATCTATACTGCATCCATGGCATAGCTGAGAAGGGTCACTCTCAAGCAAGCCAGGCCCTCTGCTCCCACTTGCACTCACCAAACCTGGAAATGGGTGGGGATGTCACCCCATGGATGCCTCCTGTCCTGCTCTCACTTGTGCCAGAGACAGAGATCTCAAGAGCAGCAGCTGGGGGCACCTTAGAATGGCAGTGGGTGGGGAGAGACGACTATGAGGCTATCCCTGGAGCATACCACTCATCACCATTACTCCAAGCTCCCTGGAGAAGAGCCAAGGCAATAGCATGGCCCTTGATTGTGCTCAGAGCCTTGCAGGACAGAGCAGCACAGCCAGGACTCTGCATTGCTGTCCTGCCTTCCCCATTCATCCATCATGCTGAGCATGAATGTGGTTACCATGTTAGCTGAGCCCCCTGTGACCTGGTTCTACATTTAACATGATCACTGCAGTGCCAGAGTAGGGATGTTGGGTCTATTACTCTGGTGGCTGACCTAGGGCAAGGTAACAGTCTCCCAAGCCTCTGACAGCACAGAGAGAGAACCTGTCATTTTAATTATCCTCTCCCTAAACACCCACTGAAGTAAGGAGATTTGTACTACCACAGCTCTAATAGAGGGACCAGGCAGGTCTCTTTGCTAGCTTTCATAGTTGTATCCCTCAAAGCCTACAGCCACAATGGTAGGGTGATGGCCACTGCAGAAACCACTAAGACAGACAGTAGGGTCTGATCCTCTTGGGCTTCCCCCCACATTATGCATTTGGCGTCAGTGGGGTTATCCCTGATTTATGCTGGCAGAAGCAAGAAGTGAAAAAGTGTCCCTGCTGGACCTGGCTCTCAACTGCCTTTGTTTCCACCAGTGCAGAGTGGGTATCACATGCTACAAGATGAGGACAGCTGTGTGCCATACTCTGTACTGGAGAAATGACAACACAAAGAGCAAGGAGGTGGAAACAGGGTCTTTGGAGAGCAGCAGGCACCAAGCAATATCAGCTCTGTTCAGGTTTTAGGGCTACCTGCACATTCCTGAGCTGGCTCCAGGGGAGCTCCCAGTGGGGCTGATGGACTCCCTCCATCTCACTGAGTGCTCTCTATCCATGTTGTCTCCCCCACTACCTCTGTCTGTGAGCATCCCTCCAAATAACTATCCTCCAACTCCTCCTATTTCTGCCCTGTGGGCTCACATCAAACCCCCAAGCCTTGAGATTACTGGTAGTTGCAGCCACAGTGCCCCCACAACCCCAGCCTCACAGTCAGCTTTGTCCTGGCCAGCACCTCTGGCTCTGCAAACCAGCTGCCCCACTGCTAGCTAGCCCTTCACAGTCTGGAACCATCTCCCCGAGCCAAAGCCCACCTCCCATCTCTGGCTACTGCCACCCAGCCCTTTGCCTAGTGCACTAGTGTTATCAGAGTTTCTACTTGTTCATATCTTACCCTGAGACATAATGAGATTTAAAATCCCACAATACAGGTCCTGTGCCCCATAGTGACTAGCAGCAGCACTGACAGTGAGAGACAAACACACACATGTATACATACCCACTCACAGTCAGCAAGATGATATCACAGATGTGCATATGCTTACACAGACACACAGGTAGTGAGATGGCACAGCATATGCACACACGTGTGTACACAAGCAGTGAGATGGCATCACACACATGCATATACTCATATTCAGAGGCAGCAAGATAGCATCACACACACACACACACACACACACACATACACATGAACCATGAGCTTGCAAAGGGCATTCAGGAGCATGGTGCAGATTAATAAAAACAATCAATAACCAGCCCCGGGTTGGGAGGAAACCACCAATCCCAACTGGAGGGGGCCAAATCCATGGCTGATGAGGGAGAGGGAGGGAGGAGGAAAAAGTGATTGAAATCCAATATCCATAAAGGGATGAGGGGAAGCAGCACTTGCTGGGGCAGGGAACCAGTCTCTTCCAAGCAAGGAGAGTGAAGGGGAACCACAAGAAATGCAACAGGGGAGGGAGTAGGACAAAGTGGCTCTTCAGCAATACCAGGATTAGATCCCAAACCTTTTGCAGTCAAGACAACAATGCCTATTAATGATGAGAAAGTTTGGATCAGGTATTGAACCCCCATGCCACAAGCACAGAACAGAGAGTGGATCCCAAGGAGGCCTGATCCTGAAGGACCCTGCGGGGGAAAGAGGAGGGGGCGGGGATGTTCAGAGTGCTCCTGCCCTGCCCCTGCACTCAGTTTCTCTGCTCCATCTTGGGTCCCTGTCCCTGGGTATACAGTTCTTTCCCAAGCACTGCCCCTTTGGTTCTGGGGCCAAAACAGTTGAAAAGTCAACTGAGGGAGCAACAGGAGGGAAAACAGGGGCTATCTGTTAATTAAATTTGTGTCCTTCTTGGCTGGTCCTGTCTGAAGGTTCAGTGGTTTCATGCTGTCTTGGGGACACTTGGGGAGTGAGACAAAAATTTGAGACAGAAGCACATAGTGTTCAGAATTATGGCCTGGAGCCTGGAACCGAATTCCACCTGCCCCTGTGCCCACACACCCTCATCAGCTCCCAGAGGAAGTCAAGTCACCACCTGAGGGGAGTACACTGATTAACAGGTCGAGCTGCTTATCTGGTCAACCTTTATGCCCTTGCTGTCACTTGGCTGGGCTTCTGTAACATCTGTGGCCTTAGCATTCAAAACTACTGGAGAGACTTGTATAACCGGAGTGACTCCTCTGACCCAGAGAAGGGACAATCCAGAGTCACACCAGATAGGGATGTTGTTCTTTCTGCACAGTTCACTTCCTGGAGCTGCCCCCAGGGGTGTCCAGCTGCTGCATCCTATACAGTCCTTTACAGAACAAAAGAGAAGAAATGATGGTACCTTTTCCATTTATGCCTTCAGTCATGACCTGCTGATCTTGGCAGATACTCCTCACCCTCCCCAGAGCCAGTAAGTGACTGGCCCTGGGGCACCTGGCATAGAGTGGTGGGTAGAGGAGCTGCTGAGGGCTGTGTGACCTTGGTCCGTTAGGCTGGGACCCCATGGTGCAGCTTGGTTCAGAAGTCTGTGCGTGTATCACCGAAAGGCACAGCCAGACCCTCCACAGCTTAGAAGTCCAGGGATGGGAAGGAGGAAGGGTGGTTGGGCATCACTGGAAGTGGGGGGCAGCAGCTAACCCCCACAGAGAAAGTTTTGCTTTCCAAGGGAACAGGCCAGGGCAGGAGGAAGTCCCCCCTTGAGGGAATAGCAGTTCTGGTTGGTAAAGGAAAGGCAGTCCCGTCTGACTGCTGCATCAAGGCTCTTCCTGGGTTCTGATTATTCCCCACCCCCTGAATTTCCCCTTGGGTCCTGTCTTCCCCTCACTTTGTAGCAACAATAGGGTCCTCATTTAGCAACTCCCCCCATCCAAACGGCACAAGCAAGACCCACCCTTCCCGCTCAGCACTTACCGGCTTCAGCTTCAGTTTCAGACTCATTCTGGCTGTGTTTGAAGTAAGGCTGTGTGTATGTGTGTGTGTGTGTGAGCATGTGTGTGACCGAGGGAGTGAGACACAGGCAAGGGAGGGGATGGAGGATGGGGGTGGGGAGGAGAGGATCTGAATTCTCCAGCTCAGACTTTGCAGCTCTGATATCAATCCCCTATGATCACACAAGACCCTCAATTATCTCTACCCTGCTACCAGGGGCCAGCGTATGCCACATAGCCTGCTAGACAGCACAGAGTCAGCCTCCTGGAGGCACTTACCAGCCTGGAACTACACCTCTAGAAGAGAAATATTTCCACTGCCCCATGCATATGTTGGGTGACTGCCTTCAGCCACCTTGCTCCAGGGTAGCACTGCTCTGGTGCCTCCTGTGCCCATCATGAGCAGGCTCCCATCTACCTGTGTTCAAAGATGCTGAAAGGGTCACACAGCAGTAATGGGGCATGATTGTTCTGTGCCCTACAGAGAAGAGAGTGGGTAGAGATGATGTACAGCACAGCTGGAGCTAAAGGGCTCACAGCTGCCCTGAACTGCACTGAATAATGTACAAGTAAGAGTGTTGCCACCCCAGTCTGCATTCCCACAAGGTGCCAAGAGCATTCTCCTGTGGTAACAAAGTGAGATATCTGAGAAGACAAAGCACAATACCAGCACAGCCTTAAGCCATGATTCTTCTCTGCCTTATACCCGGCAATCACTTGCACCTGGGCAGGGTGAACCTAAAGTCCCTGATGGTCGAAAACGTAAGGCCAGAGTGGGGGATTAGCCCATGTCGGCTGCAGGCAGGAATTGGACAAGCTTTGTTCTCAGCTCATGCAGCTTCCTGCTAAGCCTCCTTTGCAGGAGATGCTGCCATTTCAGTTCTGCCAGCAAAGTGGAGAGGCAGGGATCCAGGGGATGGTGCCATCTCAAGGTGGTGGAGCAGGGGATTTAAGTCTACAAGCCAATCACAGACATGGCCTGGGACACAAGTAGGGTGGCCATCATAGGGACCCATCCAGTTGCTATCTGTTCTCTATTGATATGAAACCAGATGCCTTTATGCCCTCTATTTTTCTCTTGAAGGGAAAAATAGAGGACATAAAGGCATTGGGTTTCATATCAATAGAAGACAGACACCAGAGTAGCAGAAAACCAGAATGTCCTTTATGAAGGCCACCCTAGACACAGGCCATGTCTGCTGAGGCCTCTTATAGCTGTGAGCTCTGTGGGGTAGGAGTCTACACTGTGCACAGCAGAACAGGGCCCATACTGCACCGCCCATGGGCTCCCACCTTCTGCAGCTGAAACTGCCCATTACCACCTCTGCAATGTTGTCCTGCACCTTCCTGTGTTCACCTGTCCCCAAAACCCTCCCTCAAATTCCATCTCCTTTGACCTCAGGCACTGAAACACTCTACCCTGGGCCCACTATCCACCCTCTCTGCACCCCATCTTGCTGGTTTCCAGTGCTTTCATGCTGGCAGTTTGGTTCAGCCACTGGGTCACTCAAAGGTGCCAGCTGTGGGATAATTCCTAGCTCTCCATTTAGGCTCAGTAGTGGATTTCATACCAGACACCTGACTGCCATCTGACAACAACATCCAGCTCAGAGGAGAGGGAATTCGAGTCTTTTCTACCTAGAGAGGTCCAAACCACAAAGAACAGGTCTGTTCATATAGGGATAGCTCTGGCTATGTGCACACTCTTCTTCCAGGATACGTGTGGCTTTGTATGGAACTGAGCTTGCTGCTCTGGAGTCAAAGACTCTGTGCTCCATTCTCCAGTCCCCTCAGCATACCCCATCCTTCTCTCCACTTATTGCAGACAAACCCTGGTACAGATGCTTCCTACTCCTCACAATAACTCCAGAGACAGAAAGCACATTAGGAGTGACCTCAGGGTGAAGCCAATTTACTCATTGCACTTATGGGCAAAGCCAGCAGTGACTGATGCTGGCAGGGTGGGGGTGAGGTGAGGTCCTGGCTCTCCAGGCTGGCACCGAGCACCCTTCACACAATCCAGAGAGCTCTGTGTCAGGTTTTCCTCGCTGGTGAATCAATATTTATAGAGAGTAAAAACTGGATTTCACGGCTCTCTTTGCCATGCCTGTGAATTATTTAGCAGCTGTGAGGAGTGAGGGCTCTGCCAAGGGTACGTCTCCTGGCTGCAGAGCAAGGGGGTGCTTAGACCCCTGCCTGCTTGTGCTGTGCAGAAAGGGTCCTGCCTGCAAGTCCTTACATCAAAGCAGTTCAGCAGCATTTGCTCCTACTGTACAATATGGGTGGGAAGAGCAGGAGGAACAGATGTTTGGCTTCCTGGCCAGCATGGGGTTCCTGTGAGCACTCAGGAAGGGGCATCAACAGAGGAGAGGATCTACACTTTGCACCTGGGGTCTGTATCAGAAACAGGCCCAGTGGGGACTGCCCCCAAAGGCAGACATGGTCACAAATGGCATGAGTATGGCCAGGGCTCAGCACCATGGTTCTCCACTGGGCTGGGAGATCAGGATTCTTTTAGGGAGGGTTTTGCCCAGCTCCTGGACAGGCCTAGTGGTGACAATCAGAAATGTAAGTCAGGGTCTTTTTCTTGCTTCTGAGGTGGGGATGGAATTCAATGGTTAGACCAGAGGTCTGGAATCCAGGGTTCTTTGGGAAGGAAAGGGGGATAGGTCTTAAACGAAGCACAAGAAGGGGGTGGGGGGAGGTCCAGAGTGAGAGGATCCAGTCACCTCCCAGCTGCCCCAGAGATTTAGGCAAGGGGGAATTGACAAGCTCCGCAGCTCTAGGCTTGGTACAGCAAGGAGGGCACAGACTCCATACACTCCATCTGCCTGCAGCAATGGCCTGTCAGCTTCAATTCCATCCCTCCCAGCCAGCTAATGACCTCCTATCGACAGGCAAATGGTGCTGATCAAGCGTCAACCCTGTCGCCTAGCAGCCAGCCCCTGTATCATGGCTGGTTGCCCCCACCCAGCGTGTCATGCCCTGCAGCTTGAGTGCACGCGGCATCCAGGAAGGATAGGCGGGGGGTAAAGGAAGGGAGAGCACAGTCCCTGTACCATTCCCAAAGGTGCAATGGAGGGAGCCGTAGGAGCCTCTTTTCCCAGTTGGCAGCAGATCCTGCTGCCAATGTAGCTGAGGCCTTAAAGACTGAACACCAGACTGGGTCCCAGGATTCCAGCATGCTTTACCCAATGCTTGGAGGTGGAATGGGGCCAAGTGGTTACATCCAGTGGCTGGAAGCCAGTACTTCTGAGTCCTGTTCCTGCCTCTGGGAGAAATGGGATTTACTGGGTAAAACAGAGGCCCAGTATCAGGTCTGCCACCCTAGCAGTCTGAGCATGGGACTGGGAGCCAGGACTCATAGGCTTTTTAATGTGTGCAAACACTTGACACTGTGCTGCACCTTGGAGGTGCTTTAATTCAAAAGCTTACTACTGCCATTTTCTGCATGCTGACATGCATTTTGTCACTTACACAATTGCATGTGGTGCAATGTAGTGCGTGTCAGCTCACATGTGGAACAGACTTGATTAATCAAGTCTGCTCCAAAGCAAAAGATCTCTCGTGTGTAGCAGGACAGTGCTGCACCCAATTCTTATAAATAAACTAAACAGTTGCAATGTAGATTATTACACTGTCTGGTGGGTAGAAAATTGGCTTATGGGATGCACTCAGAGAGTGCTGGTAGATGAGTTGGTTTCTACCTGCAGAAATGTGGGCAGTGAAGTCCCACAACGCTCTGTCTTGGGACCTGTTCAATATCTTAACTAGTGACTTGGATGAGGGATAAGTAGAAAACACCCTGTCCAAGTCTGTAGACAACACCAAAGCATGGGGGGAGGTAAACAAATTTGAGGACAGGGAGTGAATCCAGGTGGATATGGACAGGCTGGGGAAGAATAGGATGCAGTTTGACAAAGATAAGTGATATGTGTTGCACCTAGGGAGGAAGAATCATCAACCCTTCTATAGCCTGGGAGGTGCTATTCTAAGCAGCACAACTGTGGAAAGGTATCTTGGAGTTGTAGCTGACTCCAAAATGAACACGAGTCACCAGTGTGATGAAGTAATAAGTAAAGCTAACTGCACTCTTTCTTGCATAAGTAGGTGCATCACAAACAGGTCCAGGGAGATGATACTTCCCCTCTAAGCAGCATTGGTCAGGCCGCAGCTGGAGCACTGCGTCCAGTTTTGGGTGCCGCACTTCAGAAGGGATGTAGATAACCTGGAAAGGGGTCAGAAGAAGGCCACCTGTCTGGTTAAATTTTGCTATCTGAAGGATAGCAAATTTAGATTGGACCTCAGGAAAAAATTTTTTACAGTGAAGGTTGCTAAAATATGGAATTCTAAGGGAGGTGGTGCTGTCCCCTGCCTTGGAGATATTTAAGAGAAGATTGGACAAACACCTGGCTGGGGTTATCTGACCCCAGCACTCTTTCCTGCCCAGGGCAGGAGGTCAGACTTGATGATCTAATAGGTCCCTTCTGACCCTAAAATCTATGAAAAAGGTACATGTATAAATGCCCTATGAGTCCAAATCCCAGTTTAGTCAGCAGCTCCTGGAATAACTTTAGGCAAGGCCCTGGCTCATTCTTTGCTACAGTATCTCTGTAATACTGCTGACTGACTTTATTAGGATTTATCTGAATGGTGAGCACTGGTGATACAGTAGGTGCCTTTCAGAAGGGCTGGTCCCTGCCTCAAGGAACTTGGGGCAAAGAATGCAAAGCATGGCAAGGCCCGTGGGTGAAACGTCCTTTTGAGATGCCAGGACCACTGTCGATAATAAACAGCGGCTTGTTGAGACGCAGCCATGAGTCAAAGTTATTCCCATGCCCCCTCCCCTGCCTCAGAGTTACCCCTGCTTTCACTCTCCCCATCCCAGTTTGCCCCAGCATTTCTCACACACTTGTTCCCCAGCTCAATTACAAGCACAGTTTTTTCATCAGGGAAAGTTTTTAAAACTTTTACTCTTCCATGCCAGCTTCTGATCCTGCATTTGTCCCACAGCAGCCTGTATCTCTTGGAGAGGAAGGGGGCCTGAAGACTGGGAATCAACAGCTGTGGTATCTCACACCCTGCCTACTAGTGTCACTGAAATGGCTATTCCAGTCTGTGATTAGTCCCTACTTGGGTACAGCTGAGCTATTAACCTTAGCCCTCCAGCAGGGAGTTCCACAGGTACACAGGATCCAGAAGGTTTCCTTGGATGTGCCTTAACTGTACTGTCTTTAGATCTGGGCTCTGTTGCTTGATCTGTGAAGGACACCTCCCTCAGTCCTCTCTGTGCCTCAGTTTCCTTAGCTCTAAAACCAGAAGAAAAATACCTGCAGTGTCAATCAGGGGGCAAGCAGGGTAAGGGAGCTGATGAGCAGAAGGGCCACTCAGAGCCTGGAATGGGAAAGACAAATGTTATGGGGGTACAATCAAGAGCTCCATTACTTGAGGCCAGACACTGCTGAACTCTGCTTGGGTGGTTGCCTCCAGCACACATTATTGCATGGCTCTGTAGCATAGCACTGAAGCTTCCCCTTCAGACACTAGGATCAGTCAGCTGATAGATTTTTGCCTCCCAAAGATGGGCCCCCTTATAGGACAGCATAGCATTTCCTGTATTCAGGGCAAAGTGGGGCGTGGTTATTGATTTGAGCAGGATTGGGATTTAGACTAAATTTTCTTCCTACTAGCTATGTCTCCTGCAATAACAAAATCTATCCTCCCCTCTCCAGTCCTCAGTGAAGCCCAGTGGAGCTGCTATCCCACATCATAGTGACATGTCCCCTGCTGGAGGATCCCAAAGCAGAAGTCCCTGCCTGACGTTTCAGAACCAGGTGAGAGTTGTGTTGGGATTTGGGAATGTTCCACTTCCTGTTCTTTTGCCCTGATCCCCTTTCCCTTATGTTCCAGGCCAGGGCTCTGACGATCCTTCCCTCACAGTCCCCAAAGATCTAGCTCAAGTTTTCCACCAGCCCCAGTGCAAGGTGAGACAGGATGCTTTGGCCTGTCTTCGGCCATGCCAGGTCGAAAAAGGAGAAGAATCTGGGATCTTCTGCAAGCAAATGCTCAATATCTACTGTGTCCCCAGTCCAGGGACCCTGTATGACACAAAACCTGGCCACCATCTTACAGCAGCATGAACCTCATAGATCAGGGGTGGGCAATTATTTTGGGCAGAGGTCCGCTTACTGAGTTTTGGCAAGCCGAGGGCTGCATGACAGGCAGCCAGGGGCAAATAAATATTAATTTTCTAAATTTTTAGGGGCCCCACAGGCCAGATAGAATGGCCTGGTGGGCTGCATTTTGCCCACCCCTGCCATAGACCTTCTTGAGACTAGACCCAGGTCACAATCCTGTCCTGTTCAGCATGAGTAAGCCAGAGGGTGAGAAGAGGCTGCATGGATCCCTTTCCATTCCTGTGCATCTACGCCAATGATCTAAGGGCCTAACTACCACCTCTCACCCAAGGTGAGGTTTCCTGTGTGCTTCCTGCCCTGGGCAGCAGACCAGGGTGCCCTAGGAAAAATCTCCAGAACTGTTTTGCTCTTTGTGGGCCAGATAGCTCCAGCCCCCTCTCTGCTTCTTCCTGGTACCTCTTCAACACCCAGCCCTGCAGTTGTCATCTTCTGCACTCCATGGAAGCCTGAAGGAGGGTCAGGTCCAGAGGAGCACAGGGCAAGGTGTTGTCTCTGCCAATCAATCTATGCCTGTGCCCTGGAGCAAGAGCCCTTGTAGATGGGTGCTGAACCCCCTGCATGCTTGGGATGTGGTCTCTCAGTTTAGTGTATTTATTTCTGCTCTCTGGAACATAGCTGGGCTCCTGCCTGACAGGCGCCCCAGGAACAGATGCCTAGCTCTTACCCTGCTAGCCCCCAGTCACCCCATCTTTCCCACCCAAGGATACTAGAAAATGGAAATCCTTCTGGCATCCCACTTAGTGAGGGGACACTGCCACCTGGTGGCACCTGCAGGAATACTCAGCAGCTTTGCTGTCATGGATTGCCTCTGGCTCACAAAGCCCAGAGCGGATGCCCCCATAGTACTGTGTACACGAACTTGGCCTCCATGGTTGGCTGGGGTTGAGGGTGTCTTTTACAATGGCATCAGTGAGCAGTTATGGAAACTTAGAAAAGCAGAGCTGGAAGGGCCCTTAGGAAGTTACCTAGTCCAACCACTGGTTCAAGACAGGATCAGATCTGAAGCCAACCTAGTTAAGTGTTTTTCTAACCTGTACTTATATACTTGAGGCACCACCCTCACAAAAAACTACCAAGCATCATGCACAAAACATCAAAATCACCCTTTAACTTGCCAAAAGAAAGCAAGGGAACAAGGGCACTGTCTATATCCTGCCACTGCAAGCACAAGAAGTCATGCGAAAAGGGTGGCATGTTTCCTGCTCCCCTTGGAGACTGGCAGAAAAACACCCTGGGCACCTATACATGAGCAGCAAGACTGCTCTGATGCACTGTAATCATAGCACATCGCAGCAGACTTGATTAATCAAGTCTGCTGCAACACCCTGTAATTAATTAATCAATTGTAATTAATCGTCCAATGAGCTTTAGTTAAAGCATCCCTACCACCATTTTTCAGTGTTGGGACGCTGATACATGAGACGCTCCAGGCCCTTTAATTAGCACAGTTCTCAAAGCCACTCTAATGAACCCCCCCCTCTCCCCTACACACACTCCTAGAGTACATGTATAAATGCCCTCTGAGTCTTGGCACATCTGGCAGTTCGCAAAAATCAATCAATCCAAGATAATTCATAGGAACATTTATGAAGCACATATAATACAGACACTCACACACTCTTCTGCATTCATTTCAGATTCCTGCTAGCAAATGAAAGAGCCTTTTCACCTTAGAAAAGCTACAACTTGTCACTGCAATGACGGAAAGGCTTTGGTTCATGGAAGGGGCTGTGATGTCATGAGTAATCAAAGAGCACAGATCTGCATTTGGTGCAAATCAGACACAGCCTCAGTGACACTGTTGTTTCACCCCAGCTGAGGTTTGGCAAAGGGGGAAATGAGGATGTGAGATGCCAGAATTAGTTTCCATAAGACTATGTGACCCTCAGAGGGAAATAGCATGATATGTACAAACCACCTTTCATTGAATCCAATTTCTGAACAAGAGTTTTCCAAACATTTTCAATTCTCCCCAAAAATGATATATTTTTTTTTTACCCAATTCCTTCTGGAAACAAATGGAAAAGCTAAGAAAGATCAGTATTCCCACTCCAGGGAACAAATCATCACTCCTACATTTCTGATGTAGCTGATTTCTGATCAGCTCTGCCAATTAGTGCAACCAGCAATTTCCTTTCTCCCATCCCCAGTCTGCTTCATGGATTAGCCCAAC
Organism: Caiman crocodilus; assembly: GCA_030014935.1. Taxonomy (NCBI): domain Eukaryota; kingdom Metazoa; phylum Chordata; order Crocodylia; family Alligatoridae; genus Caiman; species Caiman crocodilus. Next base: position 125,962,246 of record JAGPOW010003648.1, on the reverse strand, counting down.
TGTCTTCCCAACCCTGGGGGGAGAGGGGGCGCAGCCCAAGGTCTGTAGAGAGTCCTCCCTCCACTTTCCCACCCTAAACCTACCTGCGTGACTTTCTCGGTGACGTTCTGGGTGCGCTCCGTCACCTTGTGGGGTGCGATGATTTCAATCTCCGTGGTGGAGCCTGAGCGATGCTTCTCCAGGTTGAACTCCACAAAGTTGAGGGTGAACTGGGGGATCTGGCTGATGGTGCGGTACTTCATGAGGTCAGAATCTGAGGTGAAGTTCTGGGGGCTGGGCTTGACATGGGAGGCCTCTGAAACCCAGGAAGAAGGAGAGGAACTATTAGGAGAATGTCATAAACAGCAAAGAACCATTCATTGCCCAAGGGTCTGTGGATAAGAGAGCATAGGACAAGCTTCCTGAGAGAAGGTGCCACCCCTGTGCCTGGGGAGACAGCTCTGCTATAGGGCCATGCTGTGTATCTGTATGCCAAGGTCCTCCAAACAGGCAGGTGCTCTTTGGCGCCACCAGGCTGAGCACCGGAAAGGATCTGATTGTCGGAAAGAGGATCCATGTTTAAAAATAAAGGCTCTTTCAGGTATCTCAAGCCAGACACTACAAGGTGGAGGGGCTTGACTCCCTGCCTGTCTCTGAGGGCTGTGGAGAAACAATCTGAATGCCAAGAGCTACTCACCAGGTGCTAAGGCAGGTCAGTATGGCCAGCACTAGCATCTAGTACTGGATAAAGAATATGGATGAAACAAATTGTGTCTAAGGGCATGTCTACCTCACTTCTGTACTGCTGTGGAGAGCCCCTTGGAGAGGCATGGCCTCACCTGCCTGCTCCTGGGATACTGGTGCCAAACACAGACATGAGGCAATGATGCCTTTCTAAGCGCACCCACTACCACCATTCCCAAGTGTGCTGGTGACATGGAGGTCAAGAGCAAGGTGGAGCAGCAGTGACAAGTGGGAGGACCAGGGAACTTCTGGGGGCACTTCCAAGAGCTCAGCAGAAGCGGCATGGACACTTTCCAACTTGAAATCAGAGGCAGGTCCCACTTGGCTTTGTAGGTCTCAGGCAAAACATCCAAATGGTTGTTGGGCTTTATGGGTTACTGCTGCCTGGGCTGGACCAGCTGTTCATCCTGCTTCCTACTAGCAGAAGAGGGTGGAGCTTTGTCTTGTACGTCAGAGGCAGCAAGCCTGGAGTTGAATGATCTGCCTACAAAGGCCTCATTTATCCCAGCTAATCTGTCTCCTATAGGCAAAGGCAGGCTTGTTCTGTTTGTGGCACTGTCTAATTTTTTCCTCAGTCTAGCTGAAATGTTTCTAGCACCGAGGCTCCTAGTCTCTGCCATGCCTAGCAAACCTCACTGGCAGGAAATCTGTCTTAGAAGACTCCCAACTTTTCAGATGTAACCAGTTAACATTAGTCTTCCCTTACTTCATTCCATATTCTCCCCAGTGAGACTTATTTATCCCTCTTTCAGAAGTGTCCTGGATCCCTTGGGGCTTACACACTCTGAATATTTGTGTCTCCTGATCCTGGCTCCATTCTGAGTGAGCCAAGCAGCACAAACTCTTTCCATCTTCTAAACTGATCCTCCAGGGTCTGGATTGGATGATCAAGTGATCCAGATAATCAGTGTTGCTTTCAAATCTCACACCTGTGCATCAATATTATCTTACAAGGATGAGGTACCTGGAAATGAATGCAGAATTGCATAAGCATTCACTCCAGGCCTTCATAAAGAAGAACTATTCCTTCCCCACTCCAAAACATGATGCCTCTGCATCTTCAGGCCACAAGAGAATGAGCACTGCAGCTCTCATCTAATTGACTGTCTGCTCTCACTTGGAAGAACCAGAAGGTCAAAACAGCAAAATAAGGGTGAGATTCACTGACCTAACACTACTTTCACAGAGGTCAGTAGAAGCAGAGTTTGGCTTGTGATGAGCACATAGCAAAATCCCATCCTAAGTGGCCAGATTTTCAAATGTCCTCAATGCACAGCGGCCTCACTGGGTGTCAAGTTCTTCTGAAGCCCTAGCAAGAAGTACCAAAATAGAAGATGTTGAGAATTAAACCATTCTGCAGTCTGCCCTTATTTAATTGTCTGAGCTCTTTAAGAAACCCAGTTACAGCAGTGTGCATTGAGCCTTTGAAAATCTGTTGAGAATGTTGTCCTCAGTTTATCTCAGCTCTGCTTTTCCATTCCTTAGGAAAATACACTAATTTCTCATCTCCTGGATGCAATTCTTTTCTGAATTCAGGCTCACTGCATTATTTTCTGCCCACATTTCTTGGACTTCCTGCGTGACTGCTCTGGTGTCTATGGACCTTTTTGTTTCTTCTCAAGCTGGGATCATCTGCATTTTTCACTGACAAGCAGTATTGATGGTGCTCCCAGATTAATTGTCCCATCTCTGACCCATCTATAATGCACAGGGATTATTTCTACTACATTCATCATATTCACCAATACAAATGGACTCCCACACACTTTTTCCTGAGGTGGGCAGGTGATCAGGAAAGAATCTGTTTAATATCTGCTCGATTTACAGGGCAAACAAGATAAGTTTATTCAGACATTCATGCACAGAGACAAAAACATATCTATCATCTACAGGCTGAGAGACAGAAACATTTGGACTTTCCAGAACATGAAAACACACTGAAGTTAGTTTACCCTTTTGAAAGTGGCCCCCTTCTCTGCTTCTCTAGGAGAAGACAAGGTAGGGTGAGAAACTCCCCCAGGAAATGTCATAGCTGTCCAGAGGAGGACTTATCCGCTGGAAGAAGTTCTGCTTCATCCTCCCCCTTGGTAATGATATAACTGCGTGTGTTTTTCCCCTACCTGAGTTTGCCCTCCTCTCCCTGCATTTTCTCTGGAACTCAGACCTCGTGGCCTCAAAGTTGTCCAAGGAGGAGACCCTGCGGAGGCTGTGGAAGCTGCCCCTGGCGCGCAACCGAGCCAAACCCCAGGCCGCGTATGACCCTGGTGGCCTCATGAAGGGAGGCTCTTGTTTCGGGGACGAGTGATGTGCAGTGGGGATGGCCTCCAGGCTCGGCATCCTCTCCTTTTCCAGGAGGGACTCGGTCTCTGACTGGACACAGTTCTCATTGGGTGGAGTCTTCAAGTCCCTCATAATCAAGGAGTCGCCACCAGGCTTTAAGACAGCCAGGAGAAAGTGTTTCATTAGAAGGAGTCCTTGAATGCTGGGGGATGAGGGGGAAGCTGGGTGAGGACAGAGGAAGGGCAGAGGGCTGGGGAGTGCTGCCATTTTGTGGGTTAAGGTCTGACTTGAAGGACTGAGCACACCCTGTGACATAGCTATAGCATTCTTGGAAGCCTAGGTGTCCCTCCCTGATTCCTGGTATTACAGTGGGACCCATCAACCCACTCCTGCTCCACTAAGCCTGGGTAAGCATGGGGGCAGGTGTTGTGCAAAGGGAGTAAGGGGGAGTTATCCACTATGATCAAGCCAATAGCAAACAAAAAGCAGGCCCGAGCAGGAGCAAAAGAGCAGGTTCCCATAGTGGCTTTACCGTGGTATGAGGTTGTTCTTATCCAGGATGTTTCTAGGATTTAATGCACAGACATCTACTGCTGAATGCATTCTGCCTTCTCCTTTTTGCCTGCTACAGGAGTTTTAAAACACAATGTTTTAGGTCCTTGACATGAGGCTAATAGATGCTGCCTGTTCTACACTGCACTTCTAGGCCTTCCTATCCCACGGTGCCTTCTCTTTTTTGGAGGGCATGAGGGGGCATCCTATATTAGGAGATGCCTGTAAATACAGGCAGGAAAAAGCAATCAAGCCCTAGGGTGGAACACATGTTGCATGAAAACACAGTGCCCATGCCCATGTATCTCACATACCTCCTACTGAATCTGTTTATGGGCTCACCAGGTTCCAGGCACCAAAGGATTAAAGAGCTTCCTAACATCAGTTGGAGTAAAAAGCCCAAACTGTACTCTCCAGAATGTCTCCAGATTTGGTTTGCCAGAGACTTGGTGCTATTCATGAAGTGGATTTGATTCTTTTGATGGGAAACCATTCTCACTTAACGTTACCTCACCTCACCCATATACCCCACCAGCCAAAATGCTGCCATTAGCTCAGCAATGTGTGGGCTCCAGGACCCACCAAGCCATTATCTTTGCTGCTGAGCTCCATCTCTTCCTCAAGAAACAAAATCCCTCTTCTTGTTTGGGATAGGTTGTCTCTTTTATTCTAAGGTTCAAGGCCTTTTCTGCCTAAGTGAGGGTGCTCAGTGGATTCTAAATTTCAACACCTCTCACTTCTTACACTGCTGGGTCCCTTTATTCCTCTGTGTTGCTATCCTTAGGGCAAGACTCCACTGAAGGCAACAAAAAGTCAGGCTATCCCAGGGTATCACAGGAGGTATCTTCTATGTGGATACGGTGAGGAAAATTGCAGCATTCCAGGCACCTTCTACCTGGACATGCCTAGAATCTCTCACATGGTGTCTAAAACCTTGACATAGGCACCTTTAGGTACCTAAAATCTTGACATACCTAGAACCTTTGACCACACTGTGGCTACCCTGAACCTTCATGTATTTACAACCCCTGATGGCATGATTATAACTTTGAGGTTCCTAAACTAAAAACTTTGAAGGGTATAACAGTTATCTACAACCTACCAAAACCACTGGGTGGTACAACTGGTATAGTCTATGTGGATATACACTGTATACTTGAAAGCACAGAAAAGGTCTTGTACCTGGACATACCCAAAACACTGAATATCACCACAAATGCCTTACACCTGAATATATCTACAACGTTTGGATGTACCTGGAACAACTGGCAGAACAGCAGGTATTTGTTACTTGGACATATTTGAAATGTGTGGAATATCCAAAAAAACTATGAAAACAGCAATCACTAAAGCAAGGTAGACACTAAAAACCAAGAACATTTCCCCTACCTCACCAGGTTTACCATGCTAATCCATCAAGGATGACAAGCTCTTTGCTGCCGTAATGCAGGGGAAGAGATGGACAAATAGCACATTAGAACTTACTGAGATACAGTACTTATGGTCATCCATGGTGGTGGCACATAGATGGGCAGGAAATATTTAAGAAAATGTGTGGTATCAAGGAATGTTTGCACCAGAATCCTGGAGTTATGCCCCTTGATTTTTATAGACCCCATGCTATGCCCAGTGTTATCACCTCCAACCAGCATTACACTCTTTCCAAGGGACAGTGTGTTTAATGTGGTTATTCAACTTTCCAGGCTCTTCTCTTACCCAGGTCATACTAGAATCTTGAGTTACGAGAAAGTTAGATTCTAGCCTTATCCAAATCCAATCTCCTACCCTGTGCACACAGATATATGTGCACTCCCTGCTCCTGGCTGGAAGAAGAGCTTTTGAATTGTGTGTCAGAGGCCACATGCATGTAGCAGGAAATGTGAATTCTCTTTTAGCTCTTGGTGTCCAAAGCTTTTGGAGTAAGTAAGAGTGTCTGGGTTCTGTCCTCAGTGAAGTTCCACGTGACTAAAAAGGCAACAAGCAAGCAATCCCTGACTGGCCAGTGGCCACAGCATTAGCTCAGCATTTAACTATGAAGAGAGAAACCCTTAGATCCAGACACTGCACTACCCACAGCAGCTGCTGAAGGGGGCAGGGTGGGGAGAGCTGAGGGAGAGCACTGGGTCCTGACCTAGGGAATTGGCTTATATGGTACAAAGTCTATGGTTACCTTTCCATAGTCAATGGCTACTCCATCAAACTCACTGGTGGGCAGAGATTTCCGCTGGATTGTGAGTCGCCGCAGGGACGGGAGACTATACTTCAACCTCCTACCTTGACCTTGTTAAAAAGAAAAACACAAACAAAACACAAGAGACACAAATGTAACCTATCTGCAAGCAATGATGGGAGCTCTGAGTGAGGTAGATGAAGCAGGAGGGACAGGATAATGGGCATAGCTGAGATGAACGCAGCCAGAGGAAGGCGTTCATGCGGCTTGCCTAGTGGGACTGCTGCCTATGCTGGGATAAATGCTCAGCCACACGGGATCCTAGTGGTCAGCACTGACCATTCTAGTGACAATGGCAGAATCAACAGGAGGGGATGGCTGGAGAGTCTGCCTCTGGTTCATCCCAGTCCCTAGAGCCAACAAATGGTAGCAAGGTTAGGTGCTACCTAACTGGGGCTGACTGGGATGGGCATCCTGAAGGGGAAGATTTTGCACCCCAGCTGTCTTGTTAGCTGGGCCCAGCACTAGCACTGTTTCTGAACCATGCCAGAGGGATGAAATCCTTCACAGCACTGATACAAACACAGGCCAGCTGGGATTCCTTAATGGAGTCAATGTCTTACAGCACAGTGTAAATCCACATGGAGAGGTTCACTGGCACCTGGACCCACATCTCTGATCACCAGCTCTCTCCCATCTTCATGTGTAGTGCAGAAGCCCAAAAGCCTCCTCTCAGCCATGTAGACGGGCTTTTCAATGCATTTCATGTCCCCCCTCTTCCTACTACCACTCTTGCTGCTACTTAAGACTCGTGCAGTTTGACCCTGCTAGTTTATGACACCTTCTCCTACACCTTGCCTGGCAGAGGAATATTTTGGGCTCGATTCTCCCTTGCAAAGAAATACCATCCTTTGTGCTGCATACTCATTGCATGCAAAGTGGGCGATGCACACTTGGGATTTTCAAAGCCATCAAAAGGATTTGGACAGAATGGGAACTGAGCATTTGCACCTTCTGAGAAAGCTTTGAAAATCAGGCTAAAAGCAGATTTCACATCAAGAGCTGCATTAAAACAACAGTCATGTTGCAGAGGCAAGCAGTCAAATATAGGAATTGGCAGGGTACATGTGTCTGTGGCCCCTGCCCCACTGGCATTCAAGCAGGGAGGAAGAAGTTCTCAACTTCTGAATATACAGGGGACAGTAGCTGGAGGTACAGGGGGAGCAGTGGAGTAGACTGGGACAAGGAGGCTGGGTCTGAAGGTGGAAGTGGGGAAGACAATTGACTAATAACAGTACGAGTGTAAGATTAAGGATCGGGGGAAACAGATTGGCTTGGCAAGGAGACAGGGATCAGGTGCTGGATGAAGACAGAATACTGGGACAGGAAACCAGGAATAGGATGTGGGGGAAGAATGAGATTGAACAAGTAGCTGGGGTAAGACTGAAATGGGAGATTAGTAGGCTGGGGGCACGGTGGAGGAGGAGGTGGGGAGGGAGGTACACGAAGAAAACTAGAGCTGGCTGGGTTATGAGACAGGGACAAAGTCTTGGTGGGGGCATTGATGTCAGATGAGGGGTCTGGAGAAAGAGGCTGGAACAGCAAAGTAATGGGCTTGAGGATCATGCACTGGACTGCATGGCCAGTGGGGCAGGAGAGAGAGACTGGCTAAAAAGCCAGGAGGCAGAAGCTGGGACTTGCCAAGCAAGGAGACTGAAATGGAGCTCAGGGCCAGGGTGTGTGACAGGGGTGACGGGGAGCCTGGAAGGGAGACAAGGTTAATGATGAAAGCAAGCATTGGATTGTGCCTGCTACAGTACGCTTTCATGAAAACCACAGGCAAAAGGCTTTATTCTGCTCTCCTGATGGCCAGAGGGTGACAACCTCCTACTGCTAGTAGTTGCTTCAATACTTCAAGTGGCAGCAGGGGTCTGTAAATTGGGCCTAGAGGTCCCAGCCCTGCAGGTGGCCTTGTTGGGGGTGTGGGGTAGGAATAAGAAGCTATAGAAAGATTTTCCCCCATGTGATTTTTTAACTTTAATGCACTATCCAACTATGAAGAAACCCCCATACTAGAACCTTGCAAAGGCTGCGGCATGAAGTACTCCAAAGGACAGGAAACGCTAACAGTAAAGCTGCCTGTGCAACTTGTGCACGGATCAGGGTGCAGACTCATTACAGAGTCATATACTATTTTTCCACACAAAGCCCCTGCCCTTCAATGCACAAGATACACCACGTTCTGGGATGAACCAGCGGTGTGCAGCAAAGCACTCCACACTGCTCCAGTGCACTCTGTAACAATATGCCTGGACCTCAGAGGCAAAACCAGCAGCAGCAAAAAGGAGGAGTCCAAAGGAGGAACAGGAAGTGAGAAGGAGGAGACAGGAGGAGGAAGGGAGTTAGAGAGGCTGGGGTAGAACAGCCTGTCCTGTAACAGCTAAATAAGAAACTGCTATAATAAAGACACTGTTTATATTAAATAGGGAGCTGTGCCTTGATTACCCAGACAGGCTCATACGAAACATGGTGGAACCAGAAAGTCTGTGAGGAAGCCCAGGATAAGAGAGAGACCTGGGCCCCAGCAGTGCTTATAACAGATTGCAAGAAGCATGGAGGGACTGAAGCCCCCAGGACAGCTGGGTTTCAACACAAAGAGCTGGACACAGACATAGAAATGATGGAAGCAAGAATTCAGTTTGTATACAGAGTTAACCGTGGCTGATAAAGAAGAGAAGATGAAGGTAAAGCTGCTTTGCTATCTAGTGGGGGGAAAATGCCGTGAAGTAAGTGCAACACTGTTGCCAAGGAACCCGGACACACTCAAACAGTTAATAGAAGCATTTGATGCATCCTGTGACCCCATGAGACTTTAGAGAGATACCAGTTTTTCACCCAAAACCAAGAGGAAGAGGAAGGAATAGAGGCCTATATCACAGCGCTGAAAACTCTGGCATCCTCATGTAACTTTGGAGACATAAAAGGCTCCCTAACCAGGGTTTGGATTGTGTGTGGCACACAGGACTCTGCCCTGAGGGAGAGACTACTGAGAGAGGTAGATCTAACCCTGAAAAAATGTCACCAAATTGCAAGGGCAGCAGAACTGTCTAAACAAGGGATCAAAACGATATCAACAGCCACATGCACAGAGCAGGTTCACAGACTCAACCAAAAGGACTTTGGAAAGCAGGAACCTGACAGGCCAACTGCAAATGCCAACACTATAGTTCAGTGCATGCGCTGTGGGAAACTACATGGAAGGCAGAAGGACAAATGCCCAGTGTATGGAAAAGAGTGCAAAAAATGTGGAAAACAGAATCATTTCAGGGGTCAGTGTCATAGCCACCCAAGTAGAAAAAAAACCAGTCCACTCAGTGATGAGGGATCAGACTACAGATAAGGAGAAAGTTTTCAGTGTAAATTTGACAGATTCACAGACTCATAGGATTACACACATTACAGATAAAAGTGGGCAACAACTCAGCCATATTTACAACAATGATGCTAGAGCAAAGACCTCTAAGATTCCAGGTGGATTGTGAAGCCACTTGTAATTTCCTTCCTGTGAATCTATTGAGTAGCAGCATCAAAATGGAAAAATGTCACCAAATGCTGTTAATGTATAACAAAACAACTGTGAAGCCACTGGGAGAGTGCTAGCTGACTATCAGGAATCCATGCAACAAAAAACAGTACCGCCTGGAATGTATAGTGATTGACAGAGCAAAGACCCATCCACTGCTGGGCAGCTGGGCAGCACAGGCCATGGATTTAATCACAGGGCAACACCATAACATCCTCCAGGTCACAGAAGAGCAAAAATGGTCATTAAGTTCACAACCTAACGTTCTGTTAAGATATGGAGACATATTCCAGGGCACTGGACTCTTTGAAGGCAAACTGAAGTTAGAAATAGATCCACAGGTGTAACCAATACGACTGCCAAAACACAAAATTCTGCTAGCCCTGCTGAAGCCACTGAAGAAAGAATTGACAAACCTGCAGAAAAAAGGCATCATCACACCAGCTGAAAAAAGCACTGACTGGATCAACAGCCTAGTAGGAAGCTGCCAGGCAAACTGAGAATCTGCATTGATCCGAAACCACTTAACAGGGCACTCAAAAAAAGCCACTACCCACTGCCAATGATTGAGGATGTACTATCTGACCTGTCTAGGGCAAAAGTGTTCACAGTTTGCGATGTTAAGACTGGATTTGGGCATGCGGAGCTAGATGAATCATCCAGCCACCTGACAACCTTTAGTATGCCCTTTGGCAGGTATTGCTGGTTAAGGATGTCCATGGGGATCAGCCCACCTCTGGAAATTTCCAGCGGAAGCTGAACCAGGAGCTGGAAGGTCTTCTGGGTATCAAGATTGTGGCTGATGATATTCTTGTCATAGAAGAAGGGGATGATGAAGAAGAGGTGATCCGTGACCATGATGCCAAACTGCAACAACTCCTTAACAGATGCCAGGAGAGGAATATTGAATTGAATGCTGACAAAATACAGCTGAGAAGAACAGAAGTATTCTAAATTGGACATATGATGACTTGGGAAGGACTACATATAGACCCAGAGAAGGTGAGAGCCAATCTGGAGATGCCAAGGCCACTGGATGTCAAAGGAGTCCAGCACCTTATTGGGATAGTTAACTATCTGTCCAAATTTTGTGCACACTTGTCTAATGCTTGTGAGCCATTCAGGTTGCTAACACACACTGATGCAGCCTGGGAATGGGCACAGAGACCTGGGAGGAGGCATTCAAAAGAATTAAAAAAAACCTCATCAGTGAGGCCGCAACACAGCTGAGCAACTAGTACTACTGTGATGCATCAGAAGGCAGTCTGGGAGCAGTACTGATGCAGAACCAGCAGCCCATAGCTTTTGCTAGTACAGCAATAACTGAAACCAAAAGGAGATATGAACAGATAGAAAAGGAGTTACTGGTGGTATTGTTTGGACTGGAACAGTTCCATCAGTTCACATTTGGACAGAGAGTAGATGTGCAATCAGATCACAAACCATTAGAGATCATAATGATAAAACTCTTGCTGAGTGCTCCTAAGAGACTTCAACACATGCTGCTGAGACTCTAGGACTATGATGCGAGTATAAAGTACTACCCAGGGAAGTCTCTGAAAGTGGCAGATGTACTAAGCAGAGCAAACCTTCCAAAGTGGAACACAGATGGCTCTATAGAACAGGAGATAGAGTCCCTTAATATGGTACTAAACTTACCCATCTCCAGAAGCAGTCTCAAAGCAATACAACAGAGTACAGAACAGGATGGTGTGCTACAAGCAGTTAAATGAACCAGCCTAGAGGGTTGGCCACAGCACAAGGCACAAGTACCACCAGAAGTTGCCACATACTACCAATGGAGGGATGAACTATGTACACAGGATGGAATTCTGTTCAAGGGAGATAGGGTAGTGATCCCAGCAGCTCTGCAGTGAGATATCATGAACTGACTCCATGCTTCACATATGGGAATAGAGTCATGCCTGAGGAGAGCATGGGAGTGCATCTACTGGCCAGTCATGAATGCCCATTTGAGAACATACATGGAGCAGTGTGAGATGTGGAAGCCATACAGTGACAAACAGTAAAAAGAGACATTGAACCATCATGACATCCCCTCTTGGCCTTAGGAGAAGGTAGGGACTGACTTGTTCAATGTTAATGACAGAAATTATATGGTCACCATAGACTACTATTCCAGTTTTTGGGAGGTGGATTACCTCGAAGACACTCAGGCAGGAATGGTGATCAGGAAGCTGAAGGCTCATTTTGCTTGGGATAGGATACCTGACACTCTGTTCTCAGTCAATGGCCTACAGTCCACCTCAAGAGAATTCAAACAGTTCTGCACTAGATGGGAAGTCCAGCACAAGACATCATCCCCTGGGTACCCACAAAGCAATGGGAAGGCTGAATCAGCAGTAAAGACAGCCAAGAGACTCTTGCTGAAGGCAAATAAGACTGCAGGGGATCACTACCTGGCTCTATTGGACCATTGCAACACATCCTCCGAGGAATGGACAGTAGCCCAGTCCAAAGATTAATGGGCTGGAGAACTAAGACATTACTCCCCATGAGAGACTGTTTGCTGAAACCCTGGGGGGAAGGGGCAACAGTACATGGAAGCAGCTAAAAAAGCAAGTCAGCAAGTATCACAGTACAACAAAGGAGCCAGGGACCCAAGACCACTGTGCAGAGGGGAAAAGGTCTGGGTACAACCAGTAAGTCCACATGTGAAAGAACAGCAAAAGGCCACCGTTGAGGGTGCAGTGGCAGATGGATTCTATGATGCTGTCAGAGATAGTGGACAGCAACTGAGATGTAACCAGAATCAGCTGTGGAGAGCTGGCAGAGCAGAAATACACCTGAGCAAAAGATCCCAGGATCAGGACCAAGACAACTTTGACAACTGGTCAGTCATCAGTGAGCCCCAGAATGGAGAGAAAGATGCCATGGACTCCACAAAGGAAAGAGATACACAAGAAGAGTCCAGCCTGCAAAACAAAGACATAGACAGAACAGAAGCAGGTGTAGCACCCAGAAAAAATAAACAAACGAGAAGCAGGAGGCTGGTACAACGACCAACATATCTGGATGACTAAGAGTCCTAAAGAACGCAATAGGCCATGGTAAAGTCTCGGTCTCCACGGCGGGCTACGTGTTAGCAACCTCTGGCCCAACCAGGGGAATAAGTTAATCATTTGTTTTCAACTGTTGAAAGGAAAGATGTAATAATATGTATGGATCTCAGAGGCAAAACCAGCAGCAGCAGAAAGGAGGAGTCTGGAGGAACAGAAGTGAGGGGCAGGAGACGGGAAAAACAAGAGAGTTAGAGAGGCTGGGGAGAACAGCAGTCCCTGTAACAGCTCTGTAAGAAACTACTATAATAAAGACCCTGTTTATATTAAGTAGAAATCTGTTTCTTGATTACCTAGACAAGCTCACATGAAACACTGTCTGGAGGAGCCCACCCCCCTTGGTTAAAGTTAGAAGGTGTGGACTGAATGAGGCAAGGGGTTGCAGGAAGAGACAAGAGGATATCAGGTGGAGAGGAAGAACTAGTTCCTCTATGTCAGACTTTTCCAGACTTTCCATGTGATTCTGGGCAAGTTACTTAAATCAAACTTCTTAAAAGTAAGCACTAATTGTGTGTTCCTCATTTTCCTGATGCCTAAGTTGAGCCCTGTGGGTCTGATTATCGGAAAAGCTGGGCATTCACTGCTGTAGCTGAAGCCATTGTGTGTTGGACTATATACAGTGCTGTGTGATCCTTAGCCCTCCAGATCAAAGGTGCTTCAGACAGGGCACCCAAACTAATGGGTACTTTTGCCCTCAATCTTTCTGGGCTTCAACTCTCATCTGTGAAATGGAGATAATGCCACTTCTGAATCTCACTGGAGTGTTGTGGAAAGACTTTCATTACAGTTCATCAGGCTTTCAGATGCTCTTGGGATGAGCACTACAGAAAAGCCCAAGAGGAAATCGATGATTCTGTGTGCAGAACAGGGTTTGCATAGTGCACAGAGCCCATAAAGTGAACAGTGGTGAAAACAAAATACAGAACAGCCACTCATTAAGTGACCTGGGTATATGCTGTGTGCTCAGTGAGCCGGGGTCTTATGGACACATTGCATGTGTTCATGAAAGTTGAGGCTATCATGACGCACCCATACAAGAGGCTAGACTAAAGCAGAACGTGCAGTTCTGGCATCTCCTACTCCAGAGCACAGGACTTGGCAATCTTAATAAAGGTATTTTAACATAAGCTTTAGTGCACACAATGTACTCTTCAGGGTGTGTACACACAATCTATTTAATTCATACCTGCATAAACTCTATAGTCACACAGATTGGAAATGTTAAATAATTATTAATCTATGAGCATCTATATTAATATTCTAAATACAGTACACTTCAGCTACACTGATCATGGTTAGAAATTATAAAATAGGTATGCTCCAACATTAATTTAAAATGTACTGATACATATATTTGAATATTAATACCTCAAAATAAATACAGACATACATTTACAGACATTGATTTACATTACTTCATATATATTTAAAAATGTACACATATATTAGAAATAAATATCACATATGTGCATACTTTTTGGTATAAAATCTGCTTGCTTATTAAATGTGCTAGTGTAAAAATCTCTTATCTATATATGTTTATGTTACTAATACACACCTATAAAGACAGCAGTCTACATAGTTTGAGCATATATACTTTTTAATGGTAAAGCATTTAAATTTCATGTTAAAGTGTAGATACTACATTTATTGTAAACATTCCCAAAGTAGCTAAATTGTGAAACATTAATGGTAGGTCACTACATTTTAAACGTATTGTTCATCCAAATGCATACAGGTATACATACATTTCATACATATGCACACTACAGATTGCATAAAACCCTCCAAACTGATCTGTTATTGCATCTAATGTTACATTTAACATTAATCAGTATTATTCAGATTTATTCACACCATATACATTCATATATTTAAAATGCCTCATGCTACATGTATCATATAATGTATATTGTTCAATGCGTCTACGTATGCATATTTGTATTAGATGTAAGTTGGTTATTTGTATTGTTAAATAGCATTTAGGAAGCAGCGATTAGGCTTTTAAAAGGTTCCTTTCTCTCTCTCTCTCTCTCTCCACCCTTCCTAAATTCAGGCTAGGGAATGGACTACATGACCTATGGAGGTCCCTTCACCCTACTTCTCTATGATTGTATGAATTCCACCCGGTTCATGCAAGCCCCTGAAACACTTGCACTACACCCACATTCTTAAAACCAAATGAAGTGTGACAAAGTTTGTAGGAACATGGCCTTAGACTGCAAACTCTGTTCCTGATGCAGCAAGGCTGAGATCTAACTGGCAAGGTAATATGAAGAGCCATAAGACTACAGGGTTCCAGTGTACATCTCTGCAACAGCACCACATGCATCGCTTCTTCTGGGACCAGTGCAAGAATACAGCAAAGCACACTTTTTGAAACAAGCCCTTTGTTCTTGTCACCTCCAAGGAATTCCAGCCCCATTGACAAGGGCACATTTAGAGACTTTCCATGTCCCCCACAGCTTTGAAGCAGGCTGCAATTCTTCCTCTGGTACTCCTCCTCCTCCTCTTTGCAATTGTTTGAGTGGAGATGGTCTCCACATTCAGGTCAATTCTTGGATTTCACAAGCACCCTAGATTTGCCATATGGGGTCAGCGTACAGGTTCATCCAGCCCAGTATTCTGTCTCTTAGTGGCAGAGAGTGAATGCCAAAATGCAGAGTATTTATGCAGCGCTTGTCTCCACTAATCTACCCTCCTGCCCTTTCCCCCTGCTGCTTCCAGCACGTGGAAGACTAGAAAGTCCTAATTAGGAAGCTGCACCCCTAACTATCATGTTTCATACCCACAGATGCATATTTCCTATGTTAATCTGTTCAACCTTCTTTGGAGCTGGTTAAAAGACCAGCCTTTATAGCATCCTGCAGCAATGAGTTCCAGCAGCTAATTACACAGTGTGAAAAAAAACAAACTTCCTTTGCTTTGTTTTCCATCTGCTCCCTAATCACTTCCTTGTATGACCCCTAGTTCTAATACGGTGAAAGAAGATAAACAGTAAATCCCTATGGATGTTCTCCATGCCACTCATGCTTTTAGATTTCTTATCAAAGATCTCTTATTTCACCCTGCTGGTGACCAGGGGAATTTAGAAGTGAGGCTAGTCTTTCATTCATGGAGACAGGAAGGAAGGGAGACAGACACACAGGGCACTGAGATGTTCAGGCCCCTGCTCTAACTCATGGTGCTTTACATAACATTCACCTGCTGGGTCAGGGGCGAGGGGATCCCGCCTGCCTGCAGGAGTCTGGGGAGCCTGCCTGCAGCGGAGGAGCTGCCCCTCTCCTCCGGCCCCATCCCCCACTCTCAGCTCAGGGGCTGTCTGCAGGAAAGGAAGGGGAAAGGGGAGAGGGAGCAAGCTGCTGGCTGGCCTGAAGTGGGGCGGGCGAAGCTGGGAGGTGGGGGGGCTCCAATCTACCCACTGCCTACTCCAGCTCAAGCTGGCCAATCCCCAGCCCACAGCTTGCTTCCCCTCCCAGTTCTCTCCTTCTGACAACCCTGATAGTGCCTCAAATTAATCCTAGGGAACACAAGTTCCCTAAGGTACTCCAAAGTGAAGCGCCTTCATTTGATTCTTCATTTGTTGAGGCTTAATTTGTCACATGACTGGCCACTTTAAAAGCACTTTGCAGCTATGCACTTTTAATGTCACAGCACTGATCGCACGAGAAATGTAACATCTGTCTATGGCCAAGGTATATGGGCTGGCAAAGACAGGCATGAGAGTCTCTCTCACCCACGTCACAGAGGAAGAGACCAAATATGGAAAAGGACTCAGGCTGCCAGTTGTAGAGAGTCCTTGTCAGCTTCTCCCATGGGAGAGTGCTTTTTGCCCTGTCCTTCCTGGGCTGGAGGAGCAGGGAGCTACTACAGCTTCCTGTGATCATGAAACCCTGTGATCGTGATACGGGAGGTAAATGCACTGACTGCCCCTGGTACCACCTGCAATACTAAAGTGAAGTCCTCTGTGTGGGTGACATTGCTGCCCTCTGCTGGGATAGGTCCTACAGTGTAAGTCCTGTAGGATGTATACTGGTAAAAGAGACTCCCTTTGCTAGTTTGCAGGGCCAACTGCACAGTGACATTAGAAGGGTTACAAGTCCTGCTCTACTGTCACCTCTATGTCCCCATGGCAACTGTGCGGAGTTTAGCAACATATGTGGGCTTCTCAAATGGCCTCACATTGGTTACCAAGCTGCTGTAAGTGTCCAGGCGCTGACTGGGGTCAGATGCGATACACAAGCACAGAAGTGGAAGTCACAGTGGAGGACTGGGGCAAGGAAGAGAAGGGAGGGTGGCTGCAGAAGGAATCCAGTTTGAACCTTCATACTCTCTGCTTCCTTCAGCCACAGCTCAGCATGTGGGACTGTGTTTGTTCTGGTTTTTTTGGCTCACTGTTCTTCTGGCTTTCATCAAACTCCAGAGCTTCAAGCCAGCCCGCTTAGTATGACTGGGTTACTCAGATCATCACCTCACAGGCATTTCTATTTGGACTTTCACATGGGCTGATAACAAGGGACAGATTTTCCAGGACCTGATTTCCACTCCTGGGCCAGTGCGAACTCACCTCCCATTAGGCTCCTAATAAAGACAAGGCGTTCCAAAAAACTCAGCACCTAAACTCAGTAGAGGGAACGGGACAGGTGAATACTGTTATGATGAAGATTGCTCAAGACAGCCACGGGATCCAGACAACCACAGGCCTTATAAAATTATTGGGTGTTGGCCCTTTGAGCTCAACAGAAGGAGAACGGGATCCTTTATGTAGTGAAGGGAGTTGTACATGACGGGGACCGCAGTCCTAGGACTAAGCCAGGCAGCAGGTAAGAGCTACACTAGGGAGATTATAGTTTCATAATTGGTAGGATCGGAAGGGATCTGAGCAGATCATCAAGTCCAACCCCCTGCCATGGCAGGAAAAAGTACTGGGGTCAAACGACCCCAGCAAGGTGTTCATCTAGCCTCCTCTTAAAGACCCCCGGGGTAAGAGCCAGCACCACTTTGCTTGTAAGTTGGTTCCAGATCCTGGCTGCCCTGACAATGAAGTAGCGCCTCCTGATATCTAGCCTGAATCTACCCTCTGCCAGCTTGTGACCGTTATTTCTAGTCACTCCTGGTAGTGCTCGGGGGCAACAGGGACTCCCCCAATGCCTGCTGGTCCCCCCTGACTAGTTTGTAACAGACCACAAGAGAAGGCTGAGGAGGGATCTGGTGCAGGCTGAACAGGTTCAGGTCCTGTAGCCTCTCTTCGTAGGGCCTGCCCTGCTGCCCCCTGATCATGCAAGTGGCCCTCCTCTGGACCTGCTCCAAGTTGTTCATACCCCTTCTGAAGTGCGGCGCCCAGAACTGGACGCAGTACTCCAACTGCGGCCTGACCAGTGCCGTGTAGAGGAGGAGGATCACCTCCTTGGAGCTGCTCAAGTTGCATCTGTGGATGCATGACAAGGTGCGGTAGGCCTTCCTGACCACATCCCCACACTGTCAGCCCACGTTCATTTTGGCATCAATAATGATTCCAAGATCCTTTTCTGCCTCTGACAAGAAGGGATTTCCCCAGCCTGTAGCTATGCTGCTGGTTCTTCCTCCCCAGGTGCAGCACCTTGCACTTGTCAGTGTTGAAGCCCATCCTGTGCTCATCCTCCCACCCCTGTAACCTGTCTAGGTCCAATTGCAGCCTATTCCTCCCTTCTAGTGTGCCCACATTTCCCCACATCTTAGTTCTGTCAGCAAATTTGAACAGGGTGCTTTTAACCCCCTCGTCCAAGTCACTGATGAAGATGTTGAACAGCGTGGGTTCGAGGACCAAGCCCTGGGGGACCCCACAGCCCTCCAGGTCAAAAATGACCTATCCACCACCAATTAAAAGGAGCTTCCCTGACTGCAAGCTCACCAACTGGGATAATAGTTGCAGACTGTATGTGTGGGAGGAAGAGGCACTTGTGAGTATGACCATGAGACCAAACAGACAGAAAAGGCTTCTGGGGCACAGAACTCATGGGAGTAGCAGATCTGACAATACCTGAGCAAGGGAATTGCCTGCTGTTGTCAGCTTCTGCTTGGTTCAAGAAAATGGGACTTTGTGCACATTCCTTATAAACAAACAATTTTACACAGAGAATAAACCCAACATGTCCACAAAGAAACATTGGTATGATATTCCAAATTTTGCCTAAATGCTTAGGCCAAAGGGTCAACAACATCATACTAACTAATTGCATTAGCTGAACTAAGATACTTCCTAGCAGATGTAGAAGTGACAGTAACAATCAGCTGCAGTTATAACAGCTCCAACACCTTGATCTATGATTTTCTGAAACATTCCTTTTTTAGGACAAAGGTTTCCAGGCATGGAAAGGTAAGTTAACTTTTAAAGGAAACCTAAAGGAGAATGTGAGTCATTTTAAAATCGGAGGAGCAAAGAGAAACACAAAACTAAACTCTGACCTAAAAATATATCATGCATTTTTCCAACCAAGTCACAACTCAGATACAGAAAGATTTTGAAGTCTGCAGTGCTCTGAAGGTCACAATGGATCATATGTGGAACCAGACTGATGACAAAGCTGGAAGATGTGGAAAAAATATTTTTCAGTATGGGCATCTCTAAAGCAGTTATTCTGTAACATCTCTGGCACATCAAGGATGCACAATGTTATCCTAATGACATGAAAAACTCACTATTCTTAAACCAGGCTGAAAAATATTTATGCTTTCATGTGATGATAGAAAAGAATCACAGAGTTGCTTTCTTCCAACACTGAACAAGGAGCTCTAATAGAATAAAGTGAAAAGCAAAACTGCCCTCTCTGCTTCATTGTAAACCTTCTTCCAGGAAGCATCTGAGGTCTCCCTTGCCTTGCTGCAGGCAACACAGACAGGAAGACAAGTGTTCTTCTCTTACCCCTAGCACATTGGCCAGTGTATCATGGGTGCACACAGCCCTGGCCTTGATTCTTCACAGTTCTGTGCTGGTGTGAGTGGCAACATCCAAAGAGGAGTGTGTGTTACCACTCTGGTAACATTTCACACCCACTTTGTACTGGTGTAAATAACTATCTGAGCTGCAAGGCAGGGGAGAATCAGGCCCTAAACAAACACACAAAACTTTCACAGCACACCCAGGTTTCTAATCCTTGTCATTTCTGACAATGGAATGTGCAGCCCTTTCAGTTGCACTTTCAGTGGCATCAATTGGAGCAGCATCTGCTGCCATCACTCCTAGACTGTTGCTGTTGGCTTAGGGCAGTGGTTTTCAGTGGTTTCAGGGTCAGGTCAGCCCTCTGCAACTTTTCTGAATGTGATAGCACCCCTCATTGAGAACCACTGCCATGCTCAACTTAGCTCAGTAGTTGTCAACCAGGTGCTCCTGCACAAGGTAAAACTGCCTCATGTACTAGCTGTATATCCAGACTGGGAATAGCAGTGGCATGCACGATGGGTGGGAAAGCCAGCCTGTGCTACAACCTTTTCTGGTTTGACCCTGCATCTCCTAGGCACAGAGATACATGGAATAGGTGGAAGCATCCTGTGTGCCTTTTTTCCCTGAGGAGTGAGGGCACACTTGGGGAAGGGCTGCTGCTTGAGCCAGCTCCTGTCAGCTTTGGGGTTATCAAAGAACCCTAATGCAGGAGGAGTATGCACATGTCTCAGCCCTGCATATGGGAAAGTTTTACCTGGCTGCAGCAGCACCTCTATCACAGCACCACAGGGGGTGTCTCAGGGCATCCCAGGGTGCCCCACCACCCCTGCTGAGAAACACTACCCTATGTGCTCCCACCTCCTTGGATGCTTCCCATACATGCACCAAGGGTACAGGGATCACAGCCCAGGGTGGAAGGGCCACATGGAGTTATAGGAGATTGACAGCTGAGTGGGGTAAGGGTACATGGGAAATATACTGGATCTGAGGTTTTGTAGGAGACTAGTCAGTTCTGAGCTGTTGATCCCAAATCTTGGCCTTCCAAAGGGCAGCTGTGGCCTCATAGCCTTGGGGAGGAGAGAAGACAAACTGTGCCTACAAGAGTAGTTCTAGGTCTGCTAGCCAGCAACCAGACCAAAAGAGCATGTGGTGTTTCCTTCATTGGTGGGTCCCAAGGACAATGGGCCTGATTCACTGCGTGATGGAACAAGAATGGTCCTAATGATGCAAGCACAGCTTTGAATGGGGCTGCAGGACACAGGAAGACTTTGGGCCCCTGTCTGCATGCCAAACTAATACAGGCCTGCCACTGAGTCTCAGTGGAATGTGGTTTTCTTAAATCCCCGCCTAGCATCAGTGCCCCTGGAAGAGATGTGTGGCTATACCACACCATATGCACAGAACGATGCTCTGTGTGCTGGAGCGTCATTTGTATAGGATGAAGAACTAGTTTACTCCCTGGAGGATGTTTCAAACGCTCCCTTAAGCTGGTCCCACTATCATCAAGACAAACCTGGACTGCTCACAGCACAAACTGATGTGGGTTTAGGCTGATTCCACCTGTGCACAAGTACATACCACAAGCCAACAAATGGACAGAATACAGTCCACTGCCTGGAAATATATTTAAAGGGCAGCATCACATCATCTAGTTTCCATAATAACTTGACTAGCAGTGCTAGATTTTAAATATATTCTCTACAGCTGACGACAAGATCCACAGAGCAGACAATCCACAAGACAGGAAGACATTCTTTTAGAATATAAAGATGGACAGTGCTTACTCAGAGATCCTCAGAGCATTATTTCCAGTCCTGGCACTAAGCTGCTGTTTGATCCTGTGTAAGCCACTTTCCTTCTCTGGGCTTCTGCTGTTTCCTTCCTGGTCCAGTCAGACTGCAAGCTCCTTAGGGCAAGCACTGTGACTATGTGTCTATACAATTCTCTGATCTTGGAAGAGAAATCCAAGTGTCACTCTAACACAAGCAGTGCTATGAATCTGCCTTGGAACTTATGGGCAGAATTTGGTCCTCTTGGCTCTGGGCTCCTGAGAAATTTGTTTCCTACCAGGGGTTGAAATAAGGACAAAACCCTAAGGAGTGCATCCTGGTGGGCTGCAAAGCTGTGTCACCCCTGACCTCAAGTCTGAACCATGGAGAGGCAGTGTCATGGGAAGGGATACAGGGGAGAGGTCAGACTCCGTATGTCATCACCATCCAGGTCTGAGAAACCAAGGACAAGGGAAGGACATGACCCCATGGTTGCTCCAGCCCAGCAAGGAGCAGGCTGGGGAAGATGCTGATCTCCAAACACCCTCCTGGTGCTAAACGAGTCAGCAACACTTGTCTGTGGTGTTCATGAGACGTCCCCCCCCCCCCCCCGAGCCTTTCTTCCTCAGAATACTGACTCTGACAGTGACCACAGACTAAAATACCTTCTAGGATCTCTGCCGTGTCTTGTTGTGGAGTGTGTGGGGAGGGGACCCCTTCCTGATCTCTTGAGTGATCTGATGAGATCCTGAGGGATGAAATCAGCTTTCTCCCCAGCATCCTGCTTAGGGTCATACCAACTGGTAGACAGGAGCTGTATTGAGAGTACCTCCCCATCTTCCTGTCCTGCTTCTTTACATTTTGGATGCTCTCACTCCAGGGTGAGTCATTCCAAACCAGCCCACAATGAGAAAGCAAGGGGGTGTTAGGACAACAGCTCAGCCAGTTGAATGGGGACTGGGGCTTTGAGCCTTCTCTCTAAGCTACGTGTATGAAGACATGTAGGAAGCAGACTCTGTGTTTGAAACTGCAAACAGAACCAGCTAGGCAGGCCACAGGTGAGCCATGGGTGGACAGCAGAGGCGCAGATTGGTGGAAAAATAATGGATACTGCCCCCAGCTTCCACTAGTACACTGGAAATGAGAAGGCTGAGCTGGGCTCAAGAGGCTGAGCAGCCTATGGAGGGAGAAGCATGCAGGAGAGGTGGGGGCACAGGTACTATATGTTGAATATATATCCTGCTTCTAGCAAAGTCCAGGAGAGGGTAAAGATTATAGAGGGTTACATAGTACATACATACAGCAGGGGTATGCACAGAGAAGGAGCAGGTATAGACAAGTTAGAGAGCAAGTTAAAGAGAAAACACAGCTTGGGATGGCTGGGGCTGCACACAAAGCATGAGATTTGCTGCTAGATATGTGTGTGGGGACTGATTAGGTTTGAGCAGCAGGGACTCTATGTGTGTGGCCTCCCTACATTTGCAGGGAAGCTGCTCCAATGCACTGTAACTACAGCACGTTGGAGCAGCTTTGATTAATTGAGTCTGCTGGAGCATGGTAATTACTGCACTCCAGCAGACTCCAGTGTCATGTGTATCAGGGTCCTTGCACTGAAAAATGGCAGTGAGGTGCTTTAAATCAAAGCTGGTTCAACGTGCTTTAGTTCAAAGAACCCCACCACCATTTTTTAGTGCAGGTACACTGATACATGTGCTGTTCCGGGCACTTGCAATTGCAGAAGACTGGAAACAGTGATCCAGGTGGGCCCAGGTTATAGCCCTGTGCTCCTAAGGGCTGGGCTTAGTGTGTGTGGAGCAGAGGAAGAGATGTGTAATGTCATATACAAAGCCTGGCAACCAGGGCTTGGCTGAGTTGTACAGGAGGTCTAAGTTATAAGTGAGGTTGGAGGGCAGGGCCTGGGCATCTGAGTTCTGGCTGTGGAGCATGCTGAGAAAAAGGCTAGGTATGGGGAAGGCCAGCTGAGGGCAGATGTCTAGGGGGTCCATTTCCCCTGGATGATAGTTCTACCCCTGAACTGTCTTTAGGCCACAGGGTGGCAACTGTATCGTTCCCTGTGCAGAAATGCTTCCTCCTCCCCTCACTGCACAGTACTGGCTCTCCATGGATCTGGGCTTAGCAGTAGCAGAGTCTCCGAGAACTTCCTTCGGTCATGGACTGCTTCCCTGAACCTTCAGCAAGATAGCCACCCGAAGTCAGGGGTAAGGGCCCTGTTCCAAGCCACCAGGCTGCCTGTCCCCCAGTCACAGGCACCTCTGAGTTCCAGAGAAAATTCCAGGATTATATTTGCCAAGCAGAGCTGAAAGCCCACCAGCACACTGACTCAGGGCCCCAGGGCAACACTTACCTGAGCGCCAGCTCTGGGACAGCCGATGATGGAAGCTCCGGCTGGCGCTCTTGGCCACGAGCTCTGCCAGGTCTTCGAAGTTGAGGATGAACATAATGACAGACCCCTCCTCGTTCTTCACTGGAACTACGTCCACCAGGCACCGCAAGCACGATGCTGCCATGGGAAAGAGAGAAGGGGTCAGACTGTGCCTGGGGGAAAGGCATCTACAGCCCTTGTGAGCCCTGTGCTTGGGTCTACTATGTGCTCAAGAGCATGAGACCCCTGGGGAGATTTGGGATGACATTCTATATGGTGCAGCTAGTGAGAACCATTCTGGGCTCAAGAAAGGTGGGTGTGATGCTAGCAGTGCCTCTCTGTCTTCCTCCAATGGCTGAAACATGGAGAGAGGTTTGTGAGTCTGCCCCTGGCTCCAAAGCAGCAGATTCCAAGCAGTAGAGCCTTCTGCTTCCAAGGGCAGAGGTCCCAGAGTCAGTCCTGAAGATGGTCCAGGATTTCCATCTCTGAGACAGTTAGAACAAGCTCCTACCTAGGGGTGACCCCACAGGCTGCTATGGCAGAAGGGGAATGACTGTGACACCCTACCCATGAGGCTTGCTCTGGACTGGTATGGGGTATAGTGACCTGGCTTTGAGTACTCAGGGCCCAGAGACTAATATACTTGCTGCTGGTGGGGAAGGGTGACTGAGGGATAGAGACCTGGGATCAGGGACCTGGAGGGGCATGGTCATGGTCCAGCTTGCTTACCTGTTGTCTACAGAGTTGCTCTATTTCTGCTGCATGAGGCTTGCCCCACTCAAACTGAAGCAGGTAATGTGCATGACAGACTACTCCCTGCCAATGCTTACCCCAAGGGATTGGCGAGGAGCTAGATGAGGGGCTACAATTTTCAGCCAGGCCAGGGGATCCTCAATGACTTGGGCACTCAGAACTAAGTTGGCTTTTTGCCCCAAGCACCACTCTGGCCTTTGTCCCACTCTCCAAGTTGAACTCTCCTGAGGTCTCTAAGGGTCTGGGATTCCTCCCCTTTCCCAGTACCAGGCAGAAAGGAAGGAGCAGAGGCAGTCATTCTGGAGATCACTGGTTCGGTACCTGGAGTGAGTTCACATGGCAGTTATAAGGAGCATCTCTGGCAAGGACCTCTGGCTTTCAGCCTAGAGCAGGAGCATTCTGTGGGGACTGTAGTGGCTTCCCAGAGACCACACTGGATGCATTTTCCTACTGCATAACCAGTGTGGGACCCCCCTCACTGCTGTGCAAATTAACCCCATCCCTCAAGGCTTGTACTGGTGATTTCCCACTTGCCCCACTGCTGCAGCGTGAGCAGAACCCTTCCTCCTTTCCCCACTTCTGCCACATGAATTTCCCTGTTGCCACCATCATGTGGGCATTCCCCACTGCCCCATCATGTGAGACCCTGCTGCTGCCATGACTATGCATCCCCCACCCGCTGCTGCTACTCAAGTAGCCCAAGCTTCGCACCTGAGCTCCTGAACTGGTGCTGTTGCACAGGCAGCAAGCTCATTGAGCCTCCTAACACAGTGCCCTGCCCCAGAAACCCTGGCCACTGCCACTGCAGCAGCTGGAGCAATGGAATCAGCAGTAGCCATAGAGAAGCCCAGGGGCTGCACATTAACCTCTCATGGGCTTAATGCAGCCCACCAGCTGCCAACTGGACAGTTCTGCCTTAGAACTACATATGTGCATTGCTATAGCTTGAACCAAGAGCCTGGGCTCCTTGGCCAGGCCTGTAATGGACTCAAACAGATTGTGGGTCAGGCACCTGTGGCACTTACCAGTCACATCTGTCCTGCAAATTGTCTTTGTCCCCCTGTCCCACAGTGTGCACCGTGCACCACTCGGAAGCCATCTGGTCACAAGTTAATATCTCCTGGGGCTGGGGATTCTTGGCAAGCCCCTTGGGTACCCAGCCCTTAATCTCTGAGGTTTGTTTCTTTGAGTAATTAACTGTAACCTGATAGCAATGGGATCAGAGCAGTGGGAATGCACAGGAAGAGACTGGTTGTCCACCATGGCTCACTGTACCTCTGGGGGCTCCTGGGGTTTTGTGCTGGCTCAGTATGCCCAAAAGAGCAACTGCAGAAGCAAGAATGCCCAAGTCATCTGGATCCCATGACACATGGATGTGAATGGCTGAGAGGATTTGGGTCCAGGTGGGCATCAGCACAGTGTCCACTAGCATTTACCAACCACCCCTGCAGCTTTGCCCCACAGGCCCCACAACTTCACCATTCCCTGCAGCTCCCCTGCACTAAGCAGTCCCAGAGACCCCTACATCTGCCCCTCTTCCTGCCCCATGTCACTCACCAGCTTCCCAAAGAACCTCTTAACACATTCTCTTCTTTCCATCCAATAACCCTTCCTAGACCCCCACTCCATACCCTCCCACCGCTGCAGCGTGAGCAGAACCTTTCCTCCTTTCCCCACTTCTGCCACATGAATTTCCCTGTTGCCACCATCATGTGGGCATTCCCCTCTGCCCCACCACATGAGACCCTGCTGCTGCCATGACTATGCATCCCCCACCTGCTGCTGCTACTCAAGTAGCCCAAACCCTGCACCTGAGCTCCTGAACTGGTGCTCATTGAGATCCCCCCACATCCTCTTAGAGAAGAGAGCTCCTGGTTCAATAAGGTCAGTCCCTGTTATCAAAGACATCTCATTACAGAGTCCCTTACTTCAGCTGATCCAGCTCCATCCAAAGAGCAAGCCCTGGCCTTGTCCCCAAGGCCACTGTAGGGAGGCTGCTCCCAGACCTCTCTCTTCTGGTGGGTAGAGTCCTCCTCCTCATTCCCAGCCTAAATCCATTTGTGGACAGTTCAAACCCCTTTGTTACTGTGCGAGCATTGTCTTTTACCTTAAATAGCTCTTCTCCTTCTCTAGTGTTTGCCTTAATGTATTTATAGAGAGTTATCACATCCCCTCTCAGCCAACACTCGACTGGAATAAACAAGCCAAGTGCCTTTCTTCTCCTCTCTTAGCACAGGCTCTGTAGTCCTTGCTTAGTCCAGCAGCTCTGCACCTGGACCAGCTGGAGCTCTTCTCTCTTGAACCCAGGTGACCAGAACTGCACACTGGATTCCAGATGAGCTCTCAGCAGTGCCTTGTGCATTATTACAGCTGGAATATATCACTTGATACATCCTAGCATAGCATTTGCCTTTTTCACAGCTGTATCATACTTAGTCTCATTATGACTGGCTAATGCCCTCAGGTCTTTCTCCTCTTTCTAATTAATGAGGTCCCAGATCCCAGTACTTTGTAGCATTAAGCTCCCTTCTATTTCTATTGCTCCAGTCCTCAAGGACATCCTTCTCTCCTGCTATTATATTCTGATCTTCCCCTGTATTGACAACGCCTCTCAATTTGATTGATCAGAAAAGTTCATCATCACATACCTATAGTTTGTGTCATGGTCACTGATAAAAATATTAAATAACAACTGTCCCAAGACAGAGCCTTGAGGCACTTCACCACACACCTCCATCCAGCTTGATAATTTCCTTTTCAGCATAATCAGCTGTCATCTCCCTTGTACCCAGTTCCTCACCTCCCTGACAACTGTGGTGTTAATCTTGTATGTTTCTGCTCTCCCTGCACTCACCTGCCTCTCCTCAGTCTCTAGTTCCAGCATTTCCAGCAATATGCCCACTCCTCAAGCTTTTGTAAGCTTTGAACAGTGGTAACCTCATTAGTCTCTGTGCTGACCCAGGGCCTCACTTCTTCCCCCCACCTCCCAAACCGTCATCCCCTCTAGTCAGAAGCCTCAGGCACCTCACATTAGCCTCTAAGCTCCCCCAAATCATGAAACATGCTGGCCTCTTTGCATGATTACGAGCAGAGACTAAGCAGACATAAGTAGCTACTCTCTAGTGGGTGCAAACAAAGCTTTTCACTGTGTTGGTGGCCCAAGAGAGAATAACTCTTCCAGGATGGTGCAGCAGAAGGGAGATAGTGAGTGGCTGAAATAATGCTCAGTCTTGCCTCGGTTCAACACCCCAACCGCATCCTGGCCACACACCAGCCAAGTAGACAATTTTTCCAAGCATTCAACAATGAGCAGGATCAATGTCTACAACA
Source organism: Caiman crocodilus (assembly GCA_030014935.1). Taxonomy (NCBI): domain Eukaryota; kingdom Metazoa; phylum Chordata; order Crocodylia; family Alligatoridae; genus Caiman; species Caiman crocodilus. The sequence continues at coordinate 125,934,704 of JAGPOW010003648.1, read as the reverse complement.
AAGTATATTGGGTCAAGACATTCTGGAGAGATGAATGCATCAGACGTTTCTCCTGGACTAGATACACCTCATCCAGCACACAGCCACGCTTCCTGACAAGACTTGGAAAGTAAATTCATGGGACAAGAAAAGAACAAGCATGAAGAAAGGCCTTCTGTGCTGATTGGAAGGGGGCCACCTGCTGAGGCAAACAACACAGCCCTCTGCAGGTTTGCTCAGCACCACAGTCAGAGGAGACTCCCTGGGGAAAGGTCTGATACTCTCAGCACCAGGACAAATGGATATTTTTCCTAAGTCTGTGTAAAGACACTGTCACTGTCTCTGAACCCACTGAACTTGGGGGTATATTTATTTTCAGAGTGGCTGGGCTGGATTATGAGCTGATTTTACAATGTTAAATCTGATCAGAACTGGTCATTCCCTTCTCCTAGAGCCACAGTTCTTCCCACCCCAGCTCTTGTCAAAGCAAAATAATGCACTCTGAACCTCTCTCGTTAAAGAACAGGAGCATAATTCACACCAGTCCATGTGACTTCATAGACTACTGGCCTTGTCAAGCAAACCTGGTATTGCTCTTTGATGAAGTTATAACTCTGGCTGATGAAAAGCATCTGGACATCATGCCCCGAGGCATCTGCAAGGAGCTGGATTCAATCCTGCCTGACACTGTGATTAAGGAGCTAATACTAAACATACTTAATAGGAAAAAAGCTGGTCAGGATTTCTGTGATGAGATATGCTCTTGGGAAAGCAGGGCAATCCAGCCAGGATATTTTTCAGGATGTACAGGTTTCTGCCAGAGGTTTGAGGTCCAAGGAGAGAGGGGGCATCTTTAAAGTGACCAGAGACAGAGGAATCCAAGGCCTGGCCTTGTCAAACACAAAAAAGATGGATTGCTATAATTCCATCTCACAGAGTCAAAAAGTTTTTGTGGCCAGATCAGCAGCAGTAGCAAGGTCCTGGCCCTCTGGACCTTTCCTTCACAGGCACTAGGACCCTGGAACCCTTCCCAATGTAAGGCCAAGTGAAGTCCGATTCTCTCCCAGACTGACCTCCACCTTTCCTACTACACAAAACAACCTCCTTCAGTCTATTCCCCACCCCTTTGAGGTCTCTCACCTTTGTAGACATCCAGAAACCACCCACCTGAGTCTCATTACTGGACAGGGCAACTGGGCCCCCTGCTGAAAAGCACCAGCTGGAATAGTATCTGGTCCCACCCAGGTGAAACTGGCCCACCTCCAGTTAGGAAGCCAACCAGCCTGTGACAAAGATGTTCTTATTCCAGTGAAGGATGGAAACAAGTTTTGAAACTTTGCACACTGCTACACACTTAAACAGTCATCCCCTTGTCAGCTATACCATATTGGCACACATTAAACAGATTAAAAACTAGCGGGTTGATAGATCATCATAGTCAAGTGGGAGCTGTACAAAAGGTCCCACTGGGATCCATTCTCCACACTACAATGATTTTTGTTAGTGCTTGGGAAGACGAATATGTGCTACAGAACTCAGAACACAGGAGAGTCAAGGACTTGGAGATCTGGCTATAAAATGTGCCTCTCAAGGAAGTCTCTAAATAAACTCAAAGGGTTATTTTTTCAGGACAGTAATTTTATATTAATTTATTTTTAACTGTCAGTTAAAGTGTTGGTAATTAAGAACTCTGGAAGAAATATGATGCTTAAGTGTAGTCATCTAACTTCATTACACACTCTGCTTATAATCGGCTAATAGCTAATTGCCATGCAAGTACTATGGCAACTCTGGGCACTGGTTTAAGTGGGATCCTGGGATGAAATCCTCCCAGCTGAATAAAAGAGTGCTCTGTTAATTGGAAGAGTTTGGCATTCAGGTGTTATGAGCATGTTCCTTCTCAAGAGCAAGAGGATCTGACCTGCACATTTACACAGGGGAAGAAGGAGGTGTAGGCTGTTCTCTTTTCCTTCTATGCTCCTCTCTGTGTGTGGGAAGGGCACCTCCTGTGGGGTGGCTGTTTCCTTCTGCATAAATGAGGTAGGAGGGAGTAGGGCCTTGTACCCCTCTCCCACACAATGACGCTCAGGGAAGTAATCCTGCCATGTGAAGTGGAAGGGGCAGGAAGGAAGTGGCTGAATGGGAGGTCTCTTGTTTCTTGGTTCAGTCCCTGGTCTATTTCTGAAGTGGCCCAGCCTGAACTGCATCTTACCTGGGGCCCAATAATATGCTCCAGCCCCTAGTCAAAGACTGCCATTAGCATTTACCATCCTGTTCAGGCATCTCAAAGCCCAACACAAGCTGCAGACACCCCTGCAATGGAACTAATCTGTATTCACCTTAGATCCCAACTCAGGCTGTTCAAGACCTCCAAGGCAGCTGTAAAGACATCAGATCAAAGATCCACCTGTTGAAGTAATGAGTCTAAAGTAACCAGTATAAATCACTGTGGCTGGCCCTCAATGAATGTGTTCAGGTTCCATCCAGGAGTTTGGACACACATAAATGTGTCAGTACATTTTATGCATGGGGAAATTGAGGCACAATGGGTGTAATGGCTTGTAAATGTCCCAGGAAAGTCCATTTCACAGCCTGAGGTAGAAAGGAGATCTCAAGATCTATCTGCCTGTCAGCTACTAGATGAGAATGCTCTAGTTTACAACCCCCAGGGTTAGCAGCATTTACAGGGTTTAATCCTAGAGGGCTGCAATATTTGAATACGTAAATCAACCAGCCTTGTTTCCAGACCAGGCTAATAAGGAGCTGCATGCAACACAGAGCTTCATTTTTCTACCTCACCAGGCAGTGGCTGCATGATCAGGATTTAACAAGCCAGGGGCTCTGGGGAGAACAAATTCCTTTGCTGAAGGAACACGCACAGGTTTAAAAACAATGGCATTTGACAGGATTAATCTGATTTGCAGACTGGGTAACTGCATTGCCTATGTCATGGGCAAATGGCCTGCTGCTGAACGCAATGGCAGCATTTAACAGAGTCTGAGCAACAAGGTGACCCAGACTGGGCTGATTTAAGTGCTATTTAGGAAACAGCCCTGATCACAGATGTGAGGCCTTGTATCATGTCATGTCATTTTCACTCTAGTTCGAAGAAGCAGGGAGCCTTCCAAAAATGCCTGACAAAGAATTTGGTATCACAGCAGAGAGACCAATACTGCTACTTTGCCAGATCATGCAGAAGCAATCACGTAGCAGGCAGTCCTCAACTTAGGATGTTTCGAGTTACAACGAATGGCACTTAGGACATTTATAAACTGACACCCTGTTTCGACTTTCTGATGTTAGTTTAGACTTTACGATGCTTGAGCCGATGCAACGCCACAGCAGCAAACAAGTTCATTGCGTCACCCATCTCCCTGGAGAACATCTGTCCAAACTTTCTTGGGCACTTCCTCTAAGAAAACAGACAAGACTCCAGAAAAACCTGCAGCCAAGACTCCTGAGAAGACTCCAGCCAAGAACCCTTCAAAAAGTCCAACCAACAGCTCTTTAAAACATCCAGCAAAGTCACTTCAAACAAGTCCTTCCAAATCAATATGATTGCTATTTACAACATAAATACATTAATGTAGCTATATTACTCATCTATAATTGACTGAAAACAAAATTCTGGGTTATTTTTGGTTAAAATAGGGTAATCAGGCCTTGGTTCAGGAGCCAGTCCCCAGTTTATAACATTGTTCCTATGGGAAAATCAGTTATGAGTTATGATGTTTCAACTTAAGAGGCAGTTTTCAGGAACTAATTGTGTTGTAAGTCCGAGAACTGCATGCACCTGACAAATATGTTAGTTTATGTGTACTGATTTACAAATATTAAACAGGTGCTAGGGTCACACAGAATGTCAATGGAATTGCATGTCAGTATATGATCTGCCAAACACAAAGGTAATTATACGCCAAGGCACTCTGAAGACGTTTCATAATTAGCTGCTAAGCAATGACATGCTGAAACAACAGGAAGTTATGTTGCAGTTCCAGGATAGGGGCAATATGAAAGCACACTGACAGAGCATAGTTCTCTCTGTAATGGCACCTGATGCACTTAAAGCAATCCTAGATCTGGTTGCTCCTGAACAGAGCACACAATTAAGATCTCCTTTAGAACAGAAGGATCTATGCAGTCAATCCTGGTGCTGGATGACCCTTGAAAGGTGTCATGGCTAATTAGGGTAAATGTACAAACTGCTTTATTTTTTAACCACTGAGTCAGAACTATGCCCCAGTATGGTGCTGTCTGCTAGACAAGTTACTTTTTGGATAAGCTGTCAAACACAGGGCCTGAGAGCATAGATTCACTGATAGTAAGGGTGAGATAATATTACCATTTATTTTCTAGGGGTCCTGTGTCCCTTTCCACACAATACAGAGTGGGGTTTGTTAAGCACAATAATGTGCTGGCCAAAGTCAACAAAAAGAAATTACAGTTTGCTTCTCTAAAAACAAAGAGACACAGGACTCTTCATCACTTCCTGGAGAGCTAAAACTGCTGTTAAGTAGCTACCCTGTTAAGCAGTTCCCACCCCAAGGCAGCTGCATTTTGATTTGTGTTATACAGGCACAATCCATAAAGCTCCTGGCGACCCTCTAAGAGAAGAGCTGCTGTATTAGTGTAGATGGTTAGCGTGATGAAAGAGGGATGTGCTAGGCACATGTTACAGCATTCTGCAGGCACTTTTCATCATGTCCCTGCCCTGGAATGGAAAATCCCACTGTCCTGCTAGCTCCAATAGAAGAGTTGTCCTCTCTGTGCCATTTGTAAACTGGCAGAGCATGAAAAAATCTGCAGCAATCTTTTCCTAGACTTGAGATGGAATTGGGGTGAGGCAGGGAGGAGAGATACAGAAGTTGTCTGCTTCTAGCTCTCATCTGGACAAGGCTCTGTGGAAAGTAACCCAAACATTCTCCAAGGCAATTAGTTCCTGGGCTTGTAAGGCACAGGTTCCTTATCTTGCTCCTGTGCTTTGTGATTAACAGGCCAGCAGTTTGCAAATAAGGAGGATTAGCACATCAGCAGGCACTAGGACTTGCTGATGTTTCTATCTGGAACTCCATTCTCTGGCAGAGCCAGTGTTCCCAAAGCTTTTCCTCTGATCTGCTGGGGAAGGGAGGGGTGGGGGCAGAGGGAACAGTTGTCTTTGTGTGTACAATTTTAAATGGCTCAGACTCCGGTAATCAGGAGCAGATGGCCTGTATTGCAGAACTTCAAAATCGGTCCTGACGTCAGTTACGCGCGCACACAAAGGAAGGGGGAAGAAATAGACAGAGTCAAATCCCTTTAAAGACCCAGACAGCTGGGAGATATATACACACACACATACACATGTACATATATACATACACACACACACACACACACACATTATATATATATATACACCCCATATACATATACACACATATTGTGGAGGGCTAGCAGCGGGCACTCCTGCACTGAGCCGCCCACTTCACTGCACCCAACCACCTACCAGGCTCTGGGTGCCTCCCTGGGGATGCCTCATGTCTGGCCGACACCCTTCCTGGAGCACACCCATGAACTCGGGGTCACCGCTGCCACCACCCAGGAGTCTCGGTCTGTCTACGGCCCTGTGCCCCCTGGGATACACAGGCCTTGTAGACTTTGAGGGTGCTTGACCACAGTGATCTTAGTAACCAAACCAACAGACAGGTAATAGAACAATGGCAAGAAAACACCTGATAGCAGAGTTTAGGAATAGACTAAGATGGCATTCTGCTATCAGGTGTTTTCTTGAGCTGTGGGCCCAGGTGTGTTTTGTCTGGAAGGGTTCTCTTTCATACCCAAAGAGAAATCAGCCAACGCATGAGACAAACCATAACAACAATACACACAGAATATCAAAGCACATTGGGGAGTTCCCATGCCAGAGCACTCGGGTAGGCCCGAGTCCATGCGACCCACTACCCAGAATCTCCTTGTAACAGAGGGTTTGCTCTCCCGTTGTGGCTTTCCTTGGAGTGTTCCATGGTCTTCAGGGCATTCTGCTTGGTCTCTGCTTGCAGGTGCTCCCCAAGGAAGCTGTCCTGCACCAGTCAGCTCATGGCTGCTGCAGCAAAGCGTCCTGGGTGGCTAGCTTGGCCTGAATGCACATAGCTGCTCCTAAAGAGCATCTTGCTGCTGAACTAGGAGGATGGCCTCCTGTCCTGGGGCCTCCCTCTCCTCCTGCAACTTGTGAGACTGCTGCCTTAGGTCATCACACTATACCCTGTGGGCTGTGGACTGCTGGTGCAGCTCCTCCTGGTGCCGGTTTGGCACCCCCAGCAGGTGCTTCCTCACCTTCAGGGTCTTTGCTTCCTGCTTCTGCATGAGCACCTCTTGTCTAGCTAGGCATTTGGAGGGGGGATTCTGGTGCTTCTGTCCAGAGTGCACCTTCCCCCACAGAGTTGTTTCTCAACCCCTCCTAGAGAGTCTTGGCTTCCTCTGCCACTGTTTGACTGGACTCCACCCTAGGACAGCGCCTCAGCTTTGAATGGCATACCTTGAGAGAGGTCGTGCTGACGCTTGAGCTGGGCCTCATTAGTCTCGTACTCGTGTTGGTGCTGTTAGGCCTTTCTTTTTCAGTCTCTCCACCAGTTCGGCCATGGTCATGTGGTCAGACTTGCTGGCCATCCTAGCTAACTACTCTTTTCAGTTGACCCGATGCCAAATTAGAGAATGTTTGCTCAAGGGTTTTCAGTGACTCTACTTCCATCCCCCAAAGTATGCCTTCTAGACAGCGGACTATGGGATCCTACCACTACCACCATGTGTGGTGGGCCAGCAGGGGGCACTTCCATGCTGAACCACCAACCTCTCTGTGCCCAACCACCTACCAGGCTCTAAGTACCTCCCTAGGGTGCCTCATGTCTGGCTGGCCCCCTTCCTGGAGCACATCCACAAGCCTGGGGTCACCTCTACCACCACCCAGGAGTCTCTGTCTGTCCACAACCCTGTGTCCCCTGGGATACACAGGCATTGTAGAGTTGAGGGTGTTCAACCCACTGCTAGAACTTGGGGTGCTTCCTTTAGCCTGAAACTGAAATAGTGGTCTCCCTTAGTCAGCCGGACGACAGGGACACAAAGACATACCCCTCTCCCAGCCAGGTCACCTTGCCTAGAACGACGGAGAATGTTATTGGTTATAGGGAATAGGTTTGGGGTAGGGTACAGGATAGAGAGGTATCACAGATTAACCTTAGAGCAAACAGTGTGGCTAGGTAGCCTTTGATTACAGAACTGCTATACTGCAAGCTGTATATCTAGATAGATCTCAAGTAGCTTACTGACAAGTATCATCCAGAGACTTGTTGCTTTCCTCTGGAGACAGGCAGTTTCTTGTGTGTCCAGTTTCAAGACAGAGAGGGAGAGGGCTGCAGCTGTCAGCTGCTCTTCCTTTCTCCCCAGGAGCCTTTAGAGCTCTAGCATGGAAGTTCTCTCCCTGCTTTCCAGCATGGCTCTCTCTAGCATGGCTCTGCTCCTCCTTCTTTATGGGGACCCCTTTTATTCCCTATTGTGACCTCATCACTAAGGTCTTGCCAGGAGCAGCCTCACTGGCTGAAGCCCAGTAGTTTCAAATAACATTGCCACGGGCTAGCTAGCAGTGACCTAGTCCAGGGGTTTTGAAAGGGCAAAAGATGACTGGAGGACTTGGGATTCCCTTTCCTCACCAATCAGGCCCCAGAGACTCATCCCTCATGTCCCGATTGACTCTTTGGGTCACCTGGAGGGGGATAAAAATGGCAGCTCAGGGAGAGAGTAGTGAGGGGCCATGAGGAAGGAGTTTTGAAGAGCTGGGTCAGCAGGGTGGAAGTAGTTACCCCAGAACGCCTGAAGGAGCAGGACCTGCAGGCAGCAGTTGGACCCTCAGCAGCATGATGTGTGGCTGGCAAGAGAGGCTTCCTGCTGGGCTCCAGGATCCCCTACAAGAGGCTGTGGCTGGCAAAGGAGCTTCCTGCTTCAGCAAGGGTCTGAGCAGTGACCTGAGGGGTTCCCAGCTCAGCTTCCTGCTCCTCCAATCTGAGACCAGGCAGCTTGACTTGAGTCCCGGACTCCAGGAAGGTCAAGACCCCTAGCAGCTTAAAGCACTATTAGCACTGGTGGCTGTGTGGCAGTGTGCCTGCCTGCCACATAAGAGATGCAAGTTCAAGTCCCAACTTTGGTGACTTGGGGTAAGTGAGCTAGCAAGGAAGAATTTCTTCCTTGTGTCCAGTCATTGTCTTCTCCCTTTCTAGGTACTTAGGCCCTATATTTCTTTGACATTTTGTATTTTGTGCCTTTTTATATTTCCCCAACCAGTATTGTTTGCTCTGCTGTTCTCACTTTATATTTTGTTAACACTGTCTTTTATCAATGATTCAAAGTGTTTGAACTTTGTTAAACCCTGCCCCTTGGGGCACTGTAGTGTCCACTATACCCCCTGATTATGCCTATTATGTTGCCAGTACTGTTCCCTCCATAAAAGATATATGGTTAAGTCCCCAGTGGTGGTCTGGCTCTGCCTCTGCTCTACATGGGGAGGAGAGTCCCTACACCTCCCATAGCACTTGTGCACCTGCTTTGATCCCTTCAGTTGGAGAGAAGGTACCTTTTTTGGAGTACTGCCTGGGTTACAACATCATCTTTCCAGATGAGGAAGCTAGCCATGCGACTTGCAGTGGCAGGGAAACTTGAGAGAAAAGGAGCAGGTTGCCCCTGCCCTCAGAAACGTATCTGCCCCAGGTTACACCTCAGGATTACCTCACCCAGGGAATGGGGAGGGTGGCTTGCCCACCCCAGTAACCATGGTAACCAAACTGATAGACAGGTAATGGAACAACAGCAACAAAAAATCTGATAGCAGAGTTTGGGAAGAGACTACGATGGCATTCTTCCACACATAAATACATCTATATATAGATGTATAGATCTTTACATGCACGCACATATATCTTTATTTATTCCATGCATGTAGGATAAGTCCATTAAAGAATGAGGTTGGGGGTTTTCGAGAGAAATCCACTGAAAGGGGAAGTATGGGAAAGCAAGAGAGCTAATGTGACGGTTAAAACAAAAAGAGTAGGTCTGTAAATATTCCTGTAAATCCTAAAGCTGAGCTTCTGAGAGAGCTTCTTGCTCTCTCTCCAAGTACATGGATTTCTGCTGGGTAGATGCAAAAGTATCTCTGAGACTTTCAGGGATGTTCCAAGAATTTGCTAAAGATGGCCCAAAGGATGATTCCTGGGAAGATTCCAGCTGGGAAGAGCTTTCTTCTCTCTCCAGAATTCTTCTGTGTAAAACATTTCTAGCCCTCCAGTCAGAAACAAGACCACATGACCTGGTGCCCAAGCACACGCCGCGAGATATAGGCAAAGAGCCTACTCAAGTTTGAACAGTGTAATCACCAGTTACTGATGAGTCCTCACAAATAACGAATGTGTGCAAAGAGAACTGAGCTCCTTTCCACCCCTCATCCCCCAACTAAGAAGCCTCATTTCTAATGAGCGTTGTTTGTCCCCAGGAGTTCAGCTAGCTGCACTAATGATTTGCTGTCATCCAATAGCATCTTCACCTTGAGAGCTCAACAAGATTTACAAAGCAGGGGAAAATATAATTATCATTACGATCACTACTATTCCCCTGCAATTTGCAAAATGTGGGGAATGTTATTATTGTCATTTTATATCAGAGGGGACTTCAAGAGAGACTTTTCCAAGATCATGGGTTACTGCAGGCTGCAGTCAGGGAAAGGACCCAGAAAATCCTCTACCCTCCATTCTCATCACTTAAGTCGCACTCCTTCCCAGAAACAGGAACAGAATTGGGGGCGTTGACTCCAATGCTTTCTGACTAAACCACTGGACACACCCTCTCTTGGAACTGGGAAGCTGGGAGAAGAACCCAGGAGTCCACTGCATTGCTTATAGAGGGTGAGAAATTTAGGCTCACCTACTTGGTGCATCATGTAGTTTTAGAGGCATCAGATCAGGCTGCTGCCTGATTAGATGAGACCTGAAGAATTCCCATGGCACATGGCATCAGAGCATTCCTAGTATATGGGCTCTCTTCCCATATGCTGTTTGGATCACGAGGCCTGTATAGAGTTACTCAGACTTGGCTGAGCCATGCAAGAAGGATCGGTTCACTTCAGCGCGACGTGTAACAGCTGCTTGCTGTGTTCCTGGCAGGGACTTGGAAGCAGCTCCTGGAATTGAATCTGGGACCTCAGGAGACAGAAGACCGAGTAAAGACTGATGAGAGCAAAGCAGCTTTGTGGGGAACAGCTGCTAAGTAAGGAGGGGCATTGGGGCCCAGTGCTACTGCTTGTTTTCTCTTTCCCTTCCTTTGCCCCTCAGTCCAGCCTTTAATTAGGGATGAGCTTTCCAAAGCTGCCTCCATTTAGGCACTCATTCATCTGCACTATCCAGGGCTCCAGTGAAAATCCTAGCTGGGATTTGGAGGCACAAGGCTACCAGTCTCTGCAATGGCAGGAGATTGACTGTGCATGCATCCTGTTGCTTTACCTGAGGAAAGTTAGTGTGTTATTGTTGTGATCAGGCACTGCGTTGGGTAGTTTTGGATAAGGGCCACTCATGCAGTTCTAAAAATAGGTTAGACAAATACTTCCATAGCAGCAGTTCTCAACCTTTTTAGACTTTGAGAAACTTTTCAGAAGGCATGAGGCACCCCTTAATAGGCTCAAGGTTCCCCTCAGAAAATGCCAGATCTCAGTTTTCATTCATTTCTTGACTATAGAAAAATACTACAGCAATTCTTCTGTTGCACAGAGCTCAGAAAGACCAACAGGTCAGAGCGTTTTTAACATTATGGATTCCTATTTGACTTCTCTAGGTTTATCTTGTGAATCATCTTTGTGCACCTAACAGTGCTAACAGGCAGTGGCACCCTGAAGCACCCTTCAAAGGATCTCAAGGCATGCCAGTGCAATCACGGATCCCTGGCTGAGAATCACTGTTGTAAAAGACGACTTTGAAGAGTGGAGGCTAACCTTTTCAGTGAGTGCGCCACAAATTAGCCCCGCACCTTTCCCTAGTGGCACTCTAAATCCCTTTCCCTGCCCAAGATGCTGCTCTGTTTTCTGCATTTTTCCTTGTGCTCCCTGCCTGAGCTGTGCCTCTACTTTCTTCTTCCTGTCCTATCTGTCACTGTGCTGGCTGTCTTCTCCCTGGTCTGCCATGTGCTACATAGAGGCTGCCTCTGCTACTTGTGGCAGGCCAGCTGCCCCTGGCTTAGATAGAAATGATCCCGCCTTCAGCAAGGAGTTGGATTAGATAAACAGTTGGCAACCTTTTCAGGCCGAGGACTGGAATGGCCCAGTTCAGGCCAGAGGCAGGTGGACCCCGCCACCACCACTGCCACTTCTCTCTACCACAACATCACGGGGAGAGCTCCAGAGCCTCCCCTCACCTTCCCCCGACCCCCTTTCTTCTTGCAGCAGCACAGGGAAAGCTCCTATAGCCACCGCTTCTGCCTATAGCCAAAGCACCCCCACTGGTGAAGTTCCGTGGCTGTAGGCCAGATCAAATGGCTCCAAGGGCCGGATCCAAACCATAGGCTGTAGGTGGCCAATCACTGGAGTAGATAATGTGCTGAGGTCCCTTTCAGCCTTATTTTTCTATGATCCAAAAGCTTAAAGTCCCAATGCTTGTGGAGTGGCCAGAGCAGGCTGGCAGGGGCACTGTTCTTGCAGTAGGATAGTAGGAGCAAAGCATAGACTGTCTGCAGTCTGAGGGGCCAAGCAGAGCAGCAAAGAAGAGCTCTGGTCACACATACGTATGTGTTTGCTAATGTGTATGCATACAAGTGCATGCCAGTGTGCATGTATACACATGGGTGAGTAGGTGCTGATGCATGTACATGTGGGTGTGCAGGTAGGTGTATTTGCCCAAAGCAGGTAGCAATCTTAAGACAGCTGCCAAATGTGAGATGCTTTCTCTCCATACTTGAAAAAGCAGCAAACCTACCAGGAAGAGGCTTCACCCAGGACAGGAGCAACAACATAAGCCATCCTCTAATTGTTTATGATTTGCCTGAGGCAAAATTGAGAGAGCTGGCAGAGGAGATGCACCCAGCAGAGAGTGGTTTCCTGGGTGATGCTGTGGCTGGGATTAATTAGGATGGGAAGCCCATCTGGAGGAGGTGATGGGACTTTCTCTTCCTTCGAGTATAATGCCATTTTACCCTCTTTGCAACGATGCTGTGCATCTCCCCAACCCAGCACTTTGGAATGCTGCCGCTCATTGCAAGGCTCTCTTGCCCCTGCCCTGCTGTGCCCCTGCCCTGCAGCTGTTTGCCAAGCCTGTGTTGCAGGAAGGTAGATGGGAATGTGGGGAACAGAGCACTAGCACGCCACCTGCTCCATGGCTGAGGTTATGGGACCTTAGCAAAGCTGTTACATGGGAGCAATAGTCTGGGATTGAAGGCAGTCACCAGAGCTATGTGCCAGTAGATATTGGTGTCAGCAGAGCTCTGCATGTGCCAGGAGCCAGGCCTGAAATGGCAGGGTGCGCCATAGGTCAGAGTTGAAGTGCTATGCAGGATGGTGTATGGGGAATCCAGGGCTGGAATAAAAGGAGCTTGGTATGTCAGGGATGGGGTGCCTCTGCTGGTCTGTACATGGCAAGCAGGTGTAGCTCAATTTTACACAGCTGCACCTCCAGCTTCAAAACACTTGTTAGAGCAACAGCATCATAAGATCTTGGCCCCAGCTTTATCCCCTGCCTTAATCTCTCCCTGTCTACGAAACTCACACTGGGCCTGTCTGTCCCTCCAGCTCCTTCCCCTCACCCTGTCATACAGGGCTGTCCAACTTTTAAGTGGCCAGGAGCCACATACCCTGGTGGACAGCCACAGGCCCCCAGGCTGCAAGTCCCCTGCTGCACCACATGTGGAGGCAGTCCATCCCCCTTCACTTTACCCTCCCATACCAGGAATGACAGTAGGTAGGAGTCTAGAGGCTGCACATTAACCTCTCATAGATGCCAGTTGAACACACATGCTCTAAGCTCATTGGATGCACTGCTGGCAGTCAGTCTGGAGTTTACCTTTTCCCACTCACCTGATCCCTCCCCGGTTTGCTTCCCTATTAAGACCACCCAAAGGCTCTGGTGCCTCCTAGCCTAAGCTCAGGTTCAGTCCTTCAGCTTCATCATCTTTCACCCAGCAACTGTCTTTGATGCCACTGACCACTTCCTTCTTGGATCCTTGTCCTCCTCCTAGTTCTCCCATGGCTGTCCTTTCCTAGTTCTTCCCCACCTCTTCAGATGCTCCTTTGATGCGTCTATCATCACACCAGGTGATGGAGTTGTGCCCCCCACTGTTGCCAGGCAGGCAGGGGGCATGTGGCTGGAGTGGGGCTCCTGGGGTAAGGGCAGCATCAAGGGCAAGAGCTAGAGTGGGACCCCTGGGGTAAACTCTGACCCCTACCTCTTACTCTGCTTGTGGTGTGGGTTCTCGGTCTGTAAGACGGAAGGGTGACACTTACCCATCTCAGGTGTGGGCTTAACAGATGTTTGCAAAGAGCCTGAAGATGCCTATCTTGAAGGGACAGGCTAACTGCAGATCTGCAGCCAGGGCAGGAAAGGGAATGTACCTGCTGCAAGAAACTTAGGAACCAGTATTAGCCTACTCTAACCGATACTTGCTTTCAAATGTAACAGCTGCATCTAGGCCCATTTTCATGAGCAGGCTCTTTTACTAGATCCTCATTTCCAAGTAATATTAGGGTTGGGGGGTGTGGGGGGCGGGGTATAGGGCAGGGGCATAGGTTTTGGTTGTTTCTTTAATTGTGGATTCAGCTGGTAGGCTTGAATGGAAGGTTTCCCTTCCACTAGGAACCAAACCTGATAGGTGATTATAGGCAGTACCAGCTGCTCTAACCCCAGGAAGTCTTGCAGAGCTAAAATCCACCCGGAAGTATCAGCCAATGTCCCTGTGGAGCCATGGGAAGGCACATAAGGCCACAAGGGCTGAGGTGCCACCAAGATGTATGACACCCAGCTCAATGGATGCCCCATTTGAATACAGGTCCTGCAGAAAGCATAAATGGTAAGAGAGGAGGTTTGGCTGGGTTCCTGGGCATGGGATGTACAAGGGAAAGGACCTCCTCTGTGATATTGTCCACTGTTAAACTGGTTCCCAGTCTTGGGTCTCTTCAAACTACCTTATTACTACTGGATCGATGCCAATCTATACCAAGTGTCAGTAACCCACAGTCCATGGGCCAGATCTGGCCCAGAAAAACCACAGTGACAGCAGCAATTTGATAGCAGAAGGGTTTTGTGGTGACAGAAGTGCACTGGTGGCAAGGGAAGTGGAGGCAGAAGATGGGTCATATGTTGTTACAGTGAGCAGGTCAGAAACTTGGTGGTAGTGGGGAGATTTGTTGACAGAACAAGTACTTGCAGTGACCTGCCTTTGCCTCAACCACCATTACTTTGATCCACCACTGCTAAAAGGTTGCCAACCCCTGATCTACACCTGTGGCTGGTACCCCATTGTCTCAGACCCAGACCTGCTTGTAAAGATGTGCTCCAACCACTGAGCATGACTAATGCAACTCCTCACAACTAGGAATGAAGCTGAATGACCTGACAGACCCTTGATTATGAATTCATTGATCTGGGAGACAAGATACCACATGGGGTGTGTATTTAGCCTGTGGCACAGCGAAGCATCTCTACTGAGCCTCTCTGTTCTTCATCTAGACACAAGACTCCTCACTTATACTCACCACAAACAAAGAAAACACACAAAAAAGCCTTCTACAAATTGATCAAGCTCTTCCTAGAGGAGAAAGGTGGAATTTTCCAGCAAGTGACAACTATTTCCAAACACCAGTCAACCTATTGCTGAAAGTATCGACATAGAAGAGCAGAGATGGCAGGAATATGAAATTTGATGACCGACTACTCCCACCTTGATGGGGGGTGAAAGTCAGGGCAGGGTCCACTCTTCATGATTCAACATGAGTTTCCATGGTGATGGGTAAAGATGCATCCCTGACCATGACATCCCATTACTGATATCCCCCTATGCCCATATACACCAGCACACATTTGAGTTCTCCTCTAAGCTCCTATCAACAAGGAACAAACCAAACCCAAGAAGAATTTTGCCTCTCGAGAAAGAAGTGCCAGCAACTCCATGAAGTTCACTAAGTGCTATGCCATGACTACTCATTTAACAGGCCAGGAGCTCAGACACCATTGTGACAGACCGTACAAAAACCCCCTCAGACAGACAATCCTTAGACAAGAAACTGTGACATTGTCACTAGCAAGCATCCCCCAAACATAACCCAGCTGCAAATAGCTCAGAACAATGTGAGCCCCCCTGCCCATATGTGTACAAACATACATGCACACACACATACATGCACACACACATACATGCATGCACGCATGCACAGGCACACAGAGCAGGCAGGTTCTCAGACCCTTGAGGACCAGGTTGACTTTCCAGCTAAGGGCAGGACCTGCTTGAGTCCAGATGCCTGACTTGCAGTTGTGATGCATGCATTTTGCTGCCTCTTGTGCTTGTCAGTGCTACAGGAGGAGACTTGAGAAAGACAAATGGGAGTTTTCAAGGACTTTGCACAAAATATGATTAGGCAACTTGAGTACATCTGTGAGTCTAAGTCATGGAGCAAAGCAAGACACTAATGGGCTTTGGAGAGATTTATGGACAAGAAATCAAGTGGGCTGTGATAGAGCTTCAGCACGGAGGAATCAAGAACTTCTGGGCCCAAGTGGTACCTATATCCATGTGAATATAGCTGTATCTGCTAGATCAATACTTTAAGCCACATTAAAAGGTCCACTGCTCAGAGCCCCACCTTGAATGGTGCCTGGCACTAGCAACCATGTAATGTGAAGTAGCAGCATCTTGTAACTAGCAAAATGCACCACTGGGTATGTGGTGGCATCACTCAGAGGACTGAGCTCTCTCTCAAGTATGGATGCAAGCTACCCTGTGGCCCCTTCTCAGAAAGGAATTGTCCCAACTAGGGGAACACTTGCTTCACCAGGTGCTACTGCTCCCAGGGAAATTCAGAGAAGTGGGAAGCGTTGCCAGCTTCTTCAGAACTTGAACTACACAGCATAGGCACGCAGCTCCTCTTGCTTCTCCAGAACTAACAAAGTCATGGAGAACAGACTGTTCCCATTCACTAACATTTTTTCATTAGGGACCATACACACTTCAAGGGCAGGAAATTGTTAATTCTACCTACTGTGGCACTGGTACATGAATATTAGCTTCACTGGAGGCACTTGGTAGAGAACTCATGAGTCTTGACACCAACATCTTGCTTTAAATCAGATGTTCCCAAAGTTTTGTTTTCAGGGGACCATTTAATGGGTAAGTCTATTACAGGGGACTGCACAACAAGATGAACTGCCTTTATGTTCATTAGATGTAATGCCTCACCTACAGGGTGGTCTTGAGGAGTGTCTAGCAGTGCTGATAGCCACTTGGAGAGGGAAGGCTGCCCTCCCTACTGGCTTGCTAAGCTTATCACAAAGGACATCCATTATCCTTAACGGCAGAGTGCAGCGCTGCTACCGAGTATTACCAGTCTATTCCTATGAAACAATCACTGCCTGCAGCTGCATCCTTCAGCTGGTACTATTAAGGATTGCTACCATGAAAAGGTCCATTTGCTAACTGTCCACAAGCTCCTTGCAGACTGCAAGCAGCCCATGGGCTCCTGCTCCAAGGAACACACCCTTGCTGAGACAGAGAAGAAACCCAGGAGTCCTGTCCAGGCACCCACTGCCAGTCTAATTATTAGACCACACCCCTACCGACTTCCCGTCATGTCTCCCACGACCAAGAGGAGACAGGCCTGGTCTGTATATAATATAAAGGGGGATTCTTTACAGAAGCTGCTGGATACAGGTGGACTGTGGCTCTCCCTGGTATTCTCTCTCAGTCTGTGCTGCCCCATGTCCCACACAGCTGTCTGTAGTCTCAGCTGGCTGCATCCAATTCCCAGGTTTCATTTCTCTACCTGCAGTGCCCCACTTGCTGCTGAGCTCTGCCTGTTACATTACCTTGATGCTGTGCTCTGATCACCCAGAGGAAGTTACTACAGCCTTGCCAGCATATCATATTGTTCTGATTACAAGTCAGCCCTGCATGTAAGTTGACCTTACATTTTCTGGTTCAATTTTAAGGGGAAAAAAATACAGAGAAAAAAGCTGCAAGTTGATAACAATGGATAAAGTGTCCTTGCAAAATATCACAGCAGAATCAAATCACCAAGAAAAGGACCCAAAAGGTTAAATGTACTAAAAATACTGAAATAAAAACTGTCCTGGAAAATGTTGTGATATGTATGAATCATACAAAGATACAGCAAGTACAGAAGTCCACACTGTAGATGGTCTGATTGTAGGTTGATTCCATGTATGAACTGAGTGAGATTTTTATAGTTTTTTGGAGGGGAAAAAAGGATAATTTTATAATCTGAACACCATGGTCGTCAATAGAAATTATGAGGTTAGCTCCTGTTCTTATTGAGGGTACCCTGGTCATTCTTGGGGCACAGTGCACACATTGTTCTCTCTAACACTTGAACCACAAAATAGGTGCCAACTAGCCCCCCCAGTACTCACGTTGAGCCAGCCGATATAAATCGGCCTCTCTCCATTAACGGCCCTGCTGAGAGTGTGGCCCTCTGAGCCTTGCCTGGTAACCCAGTGCACCTTCCCTAGTCTAGATTCCACATGGGCCCCACACAAGTCATGATAGGAATTGGGCTGGACATTTCTGACCAAGGGTAGCTTCTGCGAGGAAACAGTGATTCACTACACCTGAAACTTTATATTCAGTTAGGATGCAGTATTAACTGGGAAAGGTTCCTCAGCTCAGGGATGGAACATCTAGCCTGATGGAGGGAGAGAGAAACCCCCACAGTGATCTGTGGATAGAAAGGTTGCTCCCCTCAAATGTGGAAGACCTTGGGTTCCTGCTCCTATATTTCATTACATTTGCAAAGCAGAAGAGCTTCAACACAAGACAGACCCAGTCTAGAACAGCCTAACCTCTGGCAGCTAGATGATGCATGTCAAGCATAGAAGAACAGCGAAGCAGGGATTTGAACCCTGGGTTTCTGCACCTCAGGCTGCAGGGGCCTATGCCTTGCTTTCTGGTTTGCCTGAAAAATTCTACAAGGTATCAAGATGATTTATGAGGTCCTGAACAGCTAAAATGAGGCTGGCACAAGAGCATGTTAGGGTGTCTTTCCCTATCCATGCTGCTGCAAAGAGGTTGTATACACAGAGGGCATATATCCAAACATAGCATTTAGGTCCCAGGATGTGGTTGGGCCCGGGTTGGGTGTCAAGCAGGAATGGCACTGAGCTGCTGTCTTTGGATGGAGGGAGGAAACCACATGGAAAAATCCACTGTTGTGGCTAAGAGGCGTCAGTGGCCTGGTATCTGGACCATGATTGGAAAGAATTTATGAAGAGGAAAATAATCATCGGTGAACAAGGGAGTACATAAAGGTGATTTATGGTGTTACAGGGAGATGTCCCAGAGAGGAAATGGTGTGTGTAAGAGTCCAATGCTGTGCAGTTTAATGGAGCAAGGCACAGGGCTGGAAGGACAGAGGTGCAGGGAGACAGACCAAGGTAACGTAGCCCCAAGCATGTCGTTTTGTGGGCAACAAAGGCCTGATGGACTGATGGGAGAAGAACTGATGTAATGGAAGACAGGGGGAACTGGGGCAGGAAGCAGGTGTGGAGTGAAGCCAGAGGTGGCAAGTGAGGTTGGTCAGGGGCCAAGCCCACACTCGAATGTTTCTTTAAAGCTGCATCTTGGGTCTGGAAGGCTAGAGCCCATGGCTATCTGAAGCCCCAAAGCATCCCTGACACTTCCTGCTTTCTCCTGGGCTCAGAATAACACCCTAGCAGCTCCTGCAAGGTTCTCTAGCATCTCACTGCCAGCTAGAACCTGGAGCACAGAGTTTTCAGGTTGGCTTTTGTTTGCACTGAATCAATATGCCCATTTTTGCCTTCCCAAAGTCCAGCCAGCAAATCTGATGTGCACTATGTTGGTTAGGAAAGCAGAACATTCCTTTGCCTATGGAGAGAGAGGCCCCCATGATACCCCACAGCAGAAGGCAAAATGCCTGGCTTTAGCACACAGCCTTCTTTCCTGGAAAGGCCTATCACTTTTATCACCTGCCAGGTCTGACTCTGCTCCCAGTCTTTTCCTAGCTCCTGCAGGGCTCTGTCTGCTCTACATAATGCCTCATTAGCACCTCAGAGAAAGCTCTACTTGCTGCAGTAAGCATATCCTTCATCTCAGTCCCCCTGGTGCTCTGAAATCCTGTGTTTGGGAGCCTGCTGTATTGCTCTGTGTAACATGGACAGAGAACTGTCTCTGTCTGTCTTGTCATACTATTTACCCACCCATCTATTGGCTCAATCTCTCTCTCTCTCTCTCTGAAACCTTGCTCTATTTTCTCTTTCCATCCATCAAGCCACATAATCTTTTCTGACTAGTTCTATCCATTCATCTGATCTTTATTCATCAGTTCTTATTCCTCCATTCATCCGCACATCTATCCACAAAATCCAACCTACCCCATCTAGTCATTTATGAGGTGCCCATAGATGAGATTTATTTAGCAGACTATCTGAGAAAAATGCAGTTTTGAGCCCTTGTTTCAAGGTTGGTCACCAAGTATTGAAAATATGGCTCTCAGCTCTAAGCCCTTTAAACAAACTTGCCCCTAAAGAGCTGGTGGGAGCTTGGCCATTTTCTGAAACGATCCACAGCAAAACTGGATATCAGGTCCTCAGTACTAGGCATAACACTGCTTTTCCTCACAGGAATGTGGTGAAGAGAAATCCATGGAAGAATGAAATACTACAGTCTTTTTGCACATATTACATCCCCCCAAATAAGACATGCACCTTGTTTTTGAGAAGGCAGAATGAAGAAAAGATTTTTCCAGAGATATAGCCAAAAAGAGCAATGATACAACCTAATCTTCAGCTCACTCATCCTTGCTTTTCCTGCTCAGACAAAAGCTACAGTTTTAACTTTCACAGCTGAGCTGTTAGCTGCTTTTGGTTGCTCTGCCAAAAGCTGAAACTAATTGCTGCTGAAAAATGGATTTCATGGGCAGATCAAGGATTGTAAAAAGAGCTAAAAATAGTTTTCAGGACTGAAATAGGAAGAGAGAGACCAGAGGTAGCTAAACTGCAATTTCTTCTGCCATTTCTAAATTGCAAAGAATAGCTTAATTAGTGGGTTGTTAACACTTGTTATATGCAGAGTAATTATCAGGAATCAAATAGCGTATGATCAGCCATGAAGTCAATTGACTCTCTCAGCACTGGCTGAATAGAAATGCACCTGCTGCTATTTTGGGCAAAAAACCCCCCAGCTTCACAGCTTAAGACACGCACCTCAATTTTGAAAGGCTAATTTTTTTTTGAGGGGGGAGTGTGTGTGGTATGTGTATAAATATGGCATATCTTTATCTATGGAAGTAGAAATGATACAAAAGTAGGGTTGGAAGGGATTTGAGGAGATCATCTAGGCCAAGTCAGGATCATCTGTCTAAACCATCTGAGACAAACATTTTTCAAATCTATTCCGAAAACTTCAGGAATAAACCCTCACATACGCTTACCAGGCATAATGCTCAAAACACAAACACCTATTTACTTGCCACAGGTAAAGCAGGGAGACAAGGCCACTATCATGGATAGATAAGTCTTTTGTGGCAAGAGGGCTCTGTAGCTGGGAAGAGATACCACTGTTTCCTGTGTATGGTATATATTTAAATATGCAATAGGTTTCTTGCTTGGTTCTGGAGAAGTACTATTCTGTATTTCAGTACAGATTCAAATTATTAACCTAAGAAGTACTCTCTCACTCACACTTGCCCACTCGCTTGCTCGCTCGCTCTTGCTCTCTCACTCACACCCCTTTCTCTGACACTTTGGTTTTGCTCTTTATTAGCCAATTGTCTTCATCTGAAATAAAGTCACCTAACCTAAGAAATGCAGGATGTGGAGCGAGTGTCAGATGCACACAAATGCACAGTATGGTTGCTAGAGCAATTCCAACTAAAAACATTGCTCCCTATCACTTGAACTAAAAGGAGTAGCTTCTGCACAGCTAGTACACTGGCACAAAAAACTATAGCTGGCCACTAGGGGGAGAAGATCACACGCTGCAAATTTATAGCAATTGCCCTCTGTGGGGAAAACATGGCAGAACAACCCCTCAAGGAGGAGAAAAGGCTATGAACAAGAAGCAAAAGAGGGAAAGGATGAGCAGCAGCCAAGAGGACAGAGTTTTAGTTAAAGCAGCTGCTATTTCTTTTAAACTGAGCCCATTTGGAAGCTAAGCGGCATCCTTGGGCTAGTCCCAAGTCAGGTAGAGCCATTCCATTTTCAGTTCTTCCACTTCTTGTGTCAGTGGAAAGGGAGATGTGCAGGGGCAGTGGGAAAATGAAAAACAGAGCTCTTATCTCAGGGCCCAAAGGATTAAAGCCTTACAATGAAGTCTGAGCCTGTCTTTGTTTTTGTCCCAAACTGATTTGCCCACCCCTTGGACAAAAGCCAGCAGAAAGCCAATCTGCTCCTGCCTGTATAGGTTTTAATTGCATTTCCACTGTTTTGCTAAGCGTAGTGTAATCACAGCTTTTTATACAACCCCCTCCCCCCCAACCCTGCTGTCTGACACATGTGCTGCGTGCAAAAGGTGTTACTTTTCTCTTGATTGAACTAAATGCGCCTTCTGTTTTGCTCACTGAGAGTCACAACCAGCAACAACCTAGAATCATAATTTGGACCTGTTACACACACAGTAACAACAGAAAGCTGGATTCTGCTTTCCCACTTCAGAGTTACTCTAGTTTTACATCATTGTTTGAGAACAACAACAGCCTCAGTGGCCCTGGTGTCTGCAGGAAATGGTTTGCTTTAATCATTCCTTCTTCAAACACATGCACACAGAATGCTACTCCTGCCTGAGGGCTGAAGCCAACCCCTATACAAAATGCCCTCTCTCAGGTTGTTCAGGTCCTTGTTACACTGATCTTTGCATCATCACTAAAACACCTAGTCCTGGCCATTGCTCTGTTAGTCTGATCCAGTATGGAAGTTCCTGGAGGTAGCACAAAGATGCAGACATTTCCTGTACTAAAACACCTTGCTAGGATAATTAGGGGGCATCCCACATACCTTGAGCACAGTATCCAACCTACAGATATTACTGGAATGACAGAAGTGCTGGTCTGGCAGTTGTGAATACTGCCCTAGCTCTCCAGGGTGCCCTTCCCCACCTTTCAAGGGAGCCCCATTTCAAGAATAAATTGAACCAAAATTAAGTTAATTTGGATCCAAATTAAACCGGAAAAACCAACCTATCACTTACTGGGTAGGGTATGTCTAAGGGCAGATCCCACAGCATGATCTTCAGAACAAGTCTGAACTGATAGGGGGAGAAGCAGGGAAGACAGACTGAGCCTTGCTCCTGTCATGGCAAAAGACAGCCCAGCCTCTGGGGAGCAGAGAAAATGCTGTGTGGTGCGAGTCTGGCAGCCCTGGTGAAAGCATCATGTGCCTCATTCTCCCTGGTCAGGCCAAGCCACACTTTCTAGCCAGGGTAGCTGCCACCCAGGCTATGCAGCCTGTTCAACAATGCTTATTTTTCCTCTATTGACCTTTGGAATTATGTTCATATTGGAAAAGGATCTGACCTTGCTCTGGGGACCAGGACTTTGTTTATCCCCTGGCCCGATAGCAGCTACCTCCAGCCTCTTCCACGCCAACCTGCCCCAACAGTTCTCCAAAAGGACTATGCTAGGGGTGACTGAAGCCTTTGGTCTCCATGACTCACTGGGCCTTGGGTCAAACTTGGCTTTCAGCTGGGTTAGGGAATACACTAACGTGTCCAAAAGTGTCCTGGCATCTGCTGACTTGCTCGGCAAATTGCAAGATATGGCTGCCAGCTGAGAGCTGCTTTCAGCCACTGTCAGCCTGGGCTGGATTTGACCCTTTAGTCCAGGGCTACAGATCCTTATCACCATAAAAATTCCCAGAGCCAGCTGGAATCTCATTCTTGTTTTCCTACTGTAGCCAAGTAGGAGGCTCATATTTTCCCCAAACCCTCTTGTCCCTTGACCTTGATAAAAGCAAGCATTTAATAACATAAAAAAATGCCATCCTAATAGGAGCTTTCCCTCCCCCAGCCTGTTTATCCTCAGCAGCAGTTAGTGTAGTTAATGTATTTGCCTGTATCATCAGTATTAAACTAATCAACAGGACATGGAGTTTTCCAGGAGTTGGACACAAAACAGCATTGTTATGAATATTAAAAAAGCAAGCTATTAATCTGCCCCTGGGAGCTATTATTGAATCCTTCCCTCCTGGCTTGCTGTGGGATTTAATCTTCAGGGTCTCATGGTAGAGTAGCTAAATCTATATCAACATTATATAATGGAGCACAGGAAAGAGGAGCTGGCAAGGGCATGGAGGTGAAAAGGATGCCAACATACACTGGGGTGCCAAACTGGCAGGATGTCTCTAGGCTGGGTATTTCAGAGCTCAGTACCTACTATCCAGGCCATGTTTTCCCAAGCACCAAATAAGCACTTGATATACCGAGTACTTCTGGAAATTTGGACTATTGCAATACTTAAACGGGAGATAAAGTCTTTGGAAGAATTTGCCTCAGCTTGCCACTGGAGGGGATGGGTCTGAGACCTCCCATAATGAAGGATCACTTGCAGTGACAGAAGACTAAGGCTACTCTGGCTAGCTAATTCTCAGGGATTCATACTGTAAAGTACTATTGCAGCCTCCTGGATGGGGACCTGTTACCTACCCATCAGTCACTCACAAGAGAAGCACAAAGATTTACGGGAGTCACCAATCATGTTCAAATCATTAACGGGTAGAAGAGGCGTATTCTGCCCATACAGTCCCATAAGCACTTCTACATCTGTAAAATGGAGATGAAAAGAATTAGAGTCAGGTCAGTATCAGGGCTGGGACTAGAACACAAGTCCCTACTCCTGGGCTGGAGGCCCATTTAATCATATAATTTTAGGGCTTAGGAAGTCACCTTGGACTCCTTGCCATTTAGGAGTTGAGTGCTGACCATTCAAGGGCCAAAGGTCAAGAGGTCTTAGTTCACAGCTGAGCCCTATCTGCAGATCTAGAAATAGTCACCTTCCTACTAATTCACAGGATCACCTTCATCACCTGACATCCTTCAAGGGTTGTAGGTAGAATGTTCCTCCACGTGAGTTCCTTCCATTATCCTAGAGAGGTGAGGACAGCAATATTCCTTGCTGAATATGTAGGACAGGGGTTGTCAACCAGAGGTATGTATACCCCTGGGGGTACTTGAGAAGACCCCAGGGGGTATGTGGCAGTGGCATGGAGAAACAGGGGACAACTTCCAGTTCTGCCACCAGTGCTTTTGGTTTTGCTGCTGCATGTGGGTCCCCCCCCACCAACTTGTCAACTGGCCAGCCATCCCCCTGCTCCTTGACTGGCTGCCGGGAGTACCCCGACCAAAATAGGTTGAAAACCCCTGCTATAGGATGCATCTTGCTGACAAATCTTTACTTACCCCAAATCCAGCCTGCCAGGAGTCTTGCAGTTTGGATCTGGACCCGATAGGATGAGTGGTGGCAGTAGCAAGCCAAGTTATGCCATGTTGATGCAAGCTGTTGCTTACCCCCTTCCATTGGACATGGACTGTTTTTACAGAGCATCTGACCAAGGTTCCCAAGGTAACATGTATAATTCTTTCATCTTGTGCCTGCTTTACAAACACCGCAGCAGAAGAGTATAGGTCTGCATCTAGGCCTGACCCATGGGAGACTGAATGGCATAGGCTCCCCCTTGCTTTTCCAGCTCCTGTACAGTTTGTCCCTGCTCCTTGCTTTCTCAAGGAAGGACTTTTGCCTGCTGCCCAGATATGTCTGCAGGGCTTAAGTGGAGGGTGCTCAGCACTACACTGGATCAGGGCCTTGTGTCAGAGGTCTGCACATCAGGGGCATTTTGAGTGCTGAGCTAGTTAGCAAATGAGGTCATGTCAATCAGCTGTAAGCACTGAGCCCTTGCAAAACTGGCCCTAAGCATCCTCCCTTCTCCTTTTTGTTTCTGGCATACATCATGCAGGCATAAAAGAGGGCCATGGGTGTCCTTCACTTTATCTGTTGACTCTTGTCCAGGCTGACAGCTCCTCCTGGTGGTAGCAGTGCTTCTCGCTCTCCATGTTAAGGAACATAAGGGAGGTGGTGAAACCTGGCATTTCCCTTATGATGGAGATTCTGATATCCCAGCACTTATTCCTGCCCTAAACTAAGGCAAAAAGTCAAACTTGAAAGTTTACAGTGAAGTCTGGCCCATGGGCCTGTGGTGGACTCCATTTCCCAGCATCCCTTTCCCCCATCGCTGCAGCTGGTTTCCATGGAGACCCCAGCAGCAGTGGGGCTATGACTGCTGGGGCCAGTCTCCATGGAAATCCTGGGCCCACGCTGTGCTGGGAGGGCATGTGGCTGGGTGGAGAGCTGCTCTGGGACCAGGATCTTGTGGCAGTGACAGTGTGGTCCAGAACTTGGGCAAAACTGCTATCTGCTGCCTGCACGCCCTGGGCACAGGCATAAAGAATCCATTACTGATAGGCTAAAGGACAGCCAAAATGGCTTTTTTAGGGGCAGATCATGCCTGACCAACCTCATTTCCTTCTACAATCAGGTAACTCACTACTTAGATGGGGAAAAATGAGGTTGATGTCATATACTTGGACTTCAAAAAGGCCATCAACCTAGTCTCCCACTATGTCCTCATGGTAAATTGGGAAAATGCGGCCTCGACTATTTTACAGTCCAGGGGGCTAGGTAACTGACTCCGAGGTAGAACCCAGAGAGTACTGACTGATAAAATTGAGTCAACATGGCAGAAGGCAACCAGTAGCATCCTTGAGGGTTCAGTACTCAGACTAGTGCTTTTTAACATGTTCATCCACTATTTGGATTTGGGTATTAAAAACAAACTGGCAAAGTTCACTGATGACACCAAACTATGGGGAAGCATGGTTATGCTCAAGGACAGATTGGCAGTACAGGCTCACCTGGACAAGCTTGTGAAGTAGGCAGACCTCAACCCGATGACATTTAGCATAGAGAAATGTAAAGTGCTCCACCTGCAATGCACAGTCAGGCTTGTCAGCGCTATGCTTGGAAACCAAAGCTGAAGACATGTATCAATCCGTGTTCAGAGTATCAAGTCAAAGGCTCAGACAAGGTCATGATCAGTGTAAGCAGTTGCTCAGGACTAGGAGATCCAAGACAAGAACAGAAGCAAGCAGGACAGTCTAAGACAACAACACCTAACTATATTGTTGTCAGGACAAGGCCCTGCAGGAAGTGGGAGGATTTTACTTAGACCTCTTCCTTTCAACTCCTGGTGGCCTGTTATAGCATGCAAGTCAAAACAATAAAAACCACATGAATCATCTTGATCACTTCCCATCAACAATGCCAGCAGCACCACTGAGCTATCCATCCTGCATTTCAATTAGTTCAGTTCAGATTTCCCAATGCAGGCTGTTTCAGAAGAACATGCCTGACCCATGACAGGAGGAACAAGCAGTGTATACTCTATTCTTGTCTTTCGGTCCCTGGGAAAGGGCTGGGAACCACCTGAAACCCTTACAAATCTCTGCCTGCCTCTCTGCTAAGGCAGTGGTGGAATCAGTTGAGGGCGGATGTGCCAGCCAGGCCGTTTTCTTTAACAAGTCTCAGGCTCAGCAAGCACAGGTGCAATCACAGCTTCATGCCTTTTAAAATTATCCTATTAACACTGAAACAGCAAGAAGCTGGAACCATGCAGCCCTGGCATAACAGAGCTGTCCCCCTGGGCAAGTGCCTGCAGCTGCAGCTACTCTGGAGATTCAGCCAGCTGTGGCTCTGGTCCATGTTTCATCTTGGCTGAGGAGGCCACTACAGAGATTCTTAGAGAGCCTTGAAACATGCCTCCCTCCAGGCGCAGGCACACATACCTGCACATACCCCAAGGAAAAGCTGTGCAGGGCCTGATCCTGGTGTGTGGGACTAATTGGAAGCAGTATGAACTGATCCTTGTGTGTGGAAGGATCCAAGTGGGGTCCAAGTGGAAGCAATATGAAGGCCAATTCAGCCCATGGACTAGCACTGTGCCATTCATTTGGTCTGCAACTGGTGCTCTCTCAGGTCCATTACCTTCTCTTACTTCAGTTCTTTAGCAGGCCCTCTGCTGGATGGGCACTAGTATCTGCCTGGTGTCCCTCTTGCCATAGGTCATGCACGTGCTGCTGGAGCAGCTTGCAAGGAGACATCTGAACCAATCCAGATGAAACATAGGGTGGGCAGCTTAGCAGTGATCACTGATAGGAAATGACTATTTTCACTATGGTCTCCTTTTGATAAAGATGTAGGGAATTGCACCTTTAAGAAATTCTGGCGTGAGATGGCTGGAACTAGCTTGCCCTGTTATAATGCTGATCAGTTAGAAGAGAGACACTGATTGAAGCAGGTCTCTGTTAGAGTCCTGTCAGATTCCTTACTCTGAGCACCTGCTGAACACTGAAGGAAATTGCTTGAGTGGAAGAAGAGTGCTCAAAGACTTAGTGCATTCTGGTTCTGCTGGACATGTAGAAGACACCTGGACAAATTTTTAACAGGGCTTCACTGTACCTGTTAGCAACAGCTGCTAGCACATATGTAGGGGTTAACCAGAACATAGGTAGTGAGGCTGGGGCAGGACCAGCTCACAGTAGGTTAGGGGAGCAGGAACACCTAGGTCATACTGGTGCTGTGACATGGCCTTACGGAGGTAGAGGGGGAAAGGGGTGTTATAGCCTTCCCATTAAGGACTTGTAGCTCCTACTGGTTCACCCAAGTCACTTGATTCTCTACCGGGAGGGATGAGGCTAAGCTGGGGCTAGCCTTTGGCTAGTTGCCTGGTGGTACTACAGCCTGGACTTTTGACTGCAAGTGCTAGAGTTTCAGGTTTGAACCTCTGGTGCCTTGACATAAGGGAGCACAGCCTGAAGGTAGCTTTACTTCTAGCAGTCAGCACCAGTATTTCTTCAGTATGATGACTGTCTTCCAGTAAATAGGGAAGTCAGCAAGTCTAGAGATGACCCAGAAGGCCAATCCAAGATCTGTATGTTTGACTGCAGACATAGCATGCAGTTCCAGAAGAAAGGAGTAGATCCTGGTGATGTTGGACTCCCAGTTCTTTCCCTTTGTCTCTCTCCCTTATCTGCCTCCATAGTAAAGTGAGTTTGGTCAAGTGTTGATGGCCTGCCTGTCACAGCACCACTGATTGAGTACTTGAGGAGGCCGATACATAAGTACTGATATTAAGATCACATTTCTTCAGGTGGACCTTCAAGGTGTTTTTGACTCTCTTCTTTTGTCCACCTCTACAGCACTGGCAAGTTGGAGCTATATGGCCTGTTTTGGGAGCCAGATGTCAGGCATCCTTATGTCGTCTTGTCCAATGGAGCTGGTGCCACATAAACATGGCTTCAATGCTGGTGGCGTTTGTTTGAGCCAGAATGCTGGCGTTCATTTCGGTGTTCCTCCAATTGATATGGAGGGTTTTCTGAAGACATTGCTGATTGTAACATTCCAAGGCTTGTTGCAATTACATATCCTTGTTCGATTCCAGTTCTAATGGTGAAAGGGTCTATTTCCAAGCCTTTGCTTAGAACGGTTGCTGAAGAAGTTTGATGATGGTAAAAAATTTTAGTGGGCATCCAAACCTCATCAGGATCTTCCATAGGTCCTCTCTGTTGATTGAATCAGAGGCTTCTGCCAGGCCAATGAAGATTATGTAACAATTGCATTGCTTGTGTCACTTTTCCTGTAGCTATCTAGCAGCAAAGATCATGTTGATTGTAACTGTGACTGGTTTGAAACAGCACTGGAACTTGTGTAGAATCTCCTCGGCCCGGGGAGTGAACCTGTGGAGGAGAATGCAGGCAAGAACCTTCCCAGCTGTGGACAGGGGTACAATGCTATGTTAATTGCTGCAATCTGTTCCATCTCCTTTCTTTAATATGGTTATGATTCTGGGATCTCAAGTCACTGGGAGTCTGTTCATGTTTCCAGATTTTCAGAATAATGGCATGTAGCTGGAGAAAGAGGGCTTTTTTTCCTAGAATGCTTACGGATTTCAGCTGGCCCTCCATCAGGACCACATGCTTTGTTGTTCTTCATCTGCTTAATGTCCTTCAAGGCCTCTTGCTAGGTTGTTGTCTGTAACACAGTCCTTAATGGGGTGTTGTGGAATCACTTTGATGGTATTATCTTCAACATTAGACTCTTGGTTCAGAAGCTCTTGAAAGTGTTACTTTCACTGCGCATAGATGGAGATCCCTTTGAGACTGTTGTTCTGTCTTTGGACTTCAGAGGCACAGCTCCTTGTGTTCTTGGCCCATAGATAGCTTTTGTTGCACTGAAGAAACTATGCATATCATGGCTGTCAAAATTTCTGGCAATTTCTGACCCTGAAGCACTTAATATCTTTCACAGTTCAATCAAATAGAGGAGGGTGAAACTATATTACAGGAACTCAGAAGCATTGCTCTCTCCTGACTGAGGGACAGGGGACTTGAAAAAATTGGGAAGGGATAAAATACATCCTCCAGGGAGTAGAGGGAAGAGAGAGAGAAAGCTGGAGAAGCCTAGCCATTCCAGAAAACTCATGGTCCTAAGAAAGTTTTCTGAGACAGAGGTGGAAAAAAAAGGGGGGAGGGGAGGGGAGGGGAGGGGAAAAGAGCTGTATGGACTCTGTCTGGGCCTCATGGAAAGAATAAAAGAACCAGGAGCCTGGGAAAATGCCAGAGGAACTGCAGGGTAGGAAGAGTCAGCAGGCTTGGATTATGGGCAAAGTCCAAGGAATGGAATAAGTATGTAAGAAAGGAGCATCTTCCACTCTTTTCTTTTAGAAAATAAATTCTGGAGTATAGGCTGATGCCAACCCTTGCATCAACAGGCAAACATCTGTAGGAAACCAGATATGCGTTCAAGCCCCAACCATGGGAGATACTATTTCCTCAGATACCATTTCAGTTGGGTTTAGAATGACAGCATTTTTTGGAAAATGCAATACGCTTCAGTTTGCAGAATAGGCACCTAACAGTGGACATGATAGTAGTCTTGAAATACTTGAAGTGCTACACTTTTTCTCTCTTGCTGCAAATGGTAGGATGTGGGTCAACGGCTTGAAGTTGCAGCAAAGTATGGTTACACTGGATGCTAGGAAAAAACTTCTTCACTGTTAGAAGACTGAGGTGGTAGAATAGAGTGCTTGGGGAAGCTATGGACTGTCCATCACTAGAGGCATTCAAGAGGTTGGACAGCCATAGGTCAGGGATGATATACAAAAAACTATGCCTATGTTCCATTAGACATTTCCCATGCTTTTGGCCTTTGCTAGTTGCCGCTTAGGGCTGGAAGGGAATTCCACCTCTCATCCTTGGCCCTTTTTGCTGCTGCATGTCAGGATTGCAGGGTTTTTTTGTGTTTCTGAGGAAGGCATTGAGGGTTGCCTATAGCCAAGGCAGGGAATTTTGACTGTGGTATATCAGTGCTTCTGTTGGGACTTAAAGCCAGAGCCTGGCTAGAGGTTCTTGCCCCTCCATTCAGGGTAAAGTCATATTTGCGGTCAAGAAGGACTTTTTAAACCGCATGGTCAGATTGGTATGAACTGTGAGGGTTGTTGCCTTTCTCTGTAGTGAGGGGCATGGCTCTCTACCTGGGAGCTTTTGAGCATTTATTAAATAACCTTTTACAGAAGCAGAACATTGGCTGCTGTGGTCTCCCTGCCTTACCTGTGGCAGGTTAGGGTGTCATGATCTTGTGTTGCATCAGGGCTGAATGTAGTTTTACTAAGAGGATAGACTAGATGACTTACTGAGGTTCCCTACATTTCTGCGATTCTTGCTGAAGAGCGCTAAGGTTCACACGGACAACTTTTCATCAAGGGCAAGGCCATCCAACTTCCAAACAGCTGGGGGCCACAGCCCCTCTGCTGTAGCATGTGCACAGATGTCTCCCCACCCCCCAAACACACACCCTGCTGCACTGCACATGCAGGTGGTACCCCTCCCTCACTACACTGCATTCCTAGGTGGCTACTGCAACATATAGGTGGCACCCCCACTTCAGTTCCTCTGCACCATACCACAGGCTCCCCAGGCAGCATGGGCTGGGCTACCCCAGCCCCTGAAGTAGCAGAAGCAGGAAACAAAAGCTGAAGGAGTGAGGGGGAGCCTAGCGACCCCAGCTGAAACAGCAGCCAGAGTGATAGGGGGAGCAACATTCATATAGGAGCCAGGAGTCCACACATTAACCCCTCACAGGCTCCATGCAGCACACAGGCCAACAAGTAGACAGCTCTGATCTAGGGGGAAATACTACAAAACTAGGGTCAGATTGGCTTTAGAAAGAACTAACAGAGATGGGCTGAAGCTGACCAAGCTACTGTGTAATGGGAGTCACAGGCTTCTGATGGCAGATATCACAATTGGACAGGCAGAAGACCTTGAGGTAGAAGCCAGGCCTGCCCCATAAAGGGATATAAAGAATCTTTGGAAAACAAGGTGTGCAAGGATATTTATGCCTTACCTGTCTGCCTGAAGTAGCAACCTCAGAGCAACACAGTGCTAAGATGGACTGAGCTAAATAAAGGGTCTGGGACTGGATTGAGTTAATTGAAGTCCTGATATGCCAGGAGGGAAAGTGCAAAAGTAAGTTGTCCACAAACACTTTCCAAGAGGGTACTGGACTGAACCACTCCTTTTTATACCAGAATGGTCATAATCAGAGACCAGAGACTTCTATATTGCAGGTGCTAACAAAAAAACTGAGTGTTAATATGCCCCAATAAAAAAAGGATGCTTTGGCCTCAGTCCATAGAAGTAGAAAAAAAAAAAGTTTCCCCGTCTTTATTTATGGGATGCCAGTGTTAGTTGAAGCTGACCAGAAACCACTTACTCCTGTTGCCAAATGTGGCCTGGCAAGCTTCCCTCCTGACAATACAGGGAGTATTTTTTTCCAAGCTATAGATGTATGACTTGCAATTGAATCCCAAACAGAAGACTTGGGGGTTGCAAACAATCTCCAAAACATTTGACAAAAGGCCAGTAGAGTACAGTCCAGAGTTAGATTATCTATCAGTCTGATTAAAAAACAACGCTGTCTGTTCTCAGGTGACATGGGGAGTGCGACAGAGAGCTACCAAGTCCATCAGAATGCAGTTGAGGCAACAAGCACGGGGTGGCTGGGACAGCATATTCTTGGTCCCTACTATCAACCTAAAGGGTGCTCTCTGTACTAGATGTGATTTAATTCCCAAGGTGTTACAGAAAAAAAAGAGAGTCTTAAAAGGTCATTTTGGAATTTAAAAAAAATTTGATAGAAGAGCCAAGGTTCCTTTATACTGGACTCATATGGGCAGTGGCATTAAGCTACTGATGCAACTTGTTGCACAAGCCAAAAATACTAGGTCTGTGTGAAGCAGCTAGCATTTGCTTTGGATTTGGCCAATTTGGGGAAAGCAATTTGATTCAGGGATTCGAACTGCTGTCCTGATTAGATTCGTCCAAATCAGCCAGACCATCCCCATCCCCCACCCCAGCAATGGCTGCCCTGCCTGACCCAGCTCCCAGCACTTGGGCCTGGGGGAGGGAGGGGAGGAGGGAGCCAAGGGTCAGCAGGTACTGCCAGGCAGGAAGTGATCCCCGTTGCCGCCCACTGTGTTGGGGGTCTGCATGGGGCAGCTCCAGCCCTTTAGGTTTTGTTTTGTTTTTTCTTAAAGAAACCCTGGGACTCACCACTGCTGTGGGTGGGGGGCAATCCCTGTTGCCCCATGCCACATGGGGGGCTCTGCAGGAGCCCCCAAAGCTGCACCATGAACAGGGAGTCCAGAGGCTTTTCTCCACTTTTTTTTTTTTCTTAAAGGGCCAGAGCCACAGTGGGCAGGGCAGATGTGTGGGGGGGGGTTTGGGGGAGCAGGGGGGTCAAAGGGACTTGTGCAGAACCTTGCCATGCAGTGTGGGGTAGTGCTAAAAATTGCCCTCTGCCCTGCAGCACCCAGTGAGCACTGGGGCTTTTGTAAAGCATTGGGAGCTGAGGCAGGTGGGGCAGCCATGGGGGGGCTGGAGGAGTGGGTGAAGGTCAGGGGGCCTGGCAGCGGTCCCCCCCATGGTCCCCTCCCCTGCCCCTAGTACTTATTAGCTCAGAGTGGCTGCAGCTCCCTGCTTCAGCCACTGGAGCACTGCCCAAATCAAAACTCTCTGGATCTTTGCTGAAAATTCGGAGAGCTTTGAATCGATTTGGACCTTTAAATTGGTCCCCCAATTCGATTTGGTGGCAGAATTTCTGAATCCAAATCAGGCCAAATCTCCTCTGAATCGAATAGCTTTGCACAGCCCTAAAAAAAATACAGGCCATGGCAAATAAAAGTACAGGCCATGTCAGGAAAAGTTGACAGAATAGACATAGCCTGTTTACATCAACTGAATATTAAAAAAAAAAGTTACCTGTCTGTCGAAGACTATTACGCTCACTTCCCCAAGCTACTGTCATGAGAAGATACTGCAGCTAATAAAGTGATCTTTCATATCAAATCTAAGTTCACTAGATAAAGCACAGCCAAGAGTAATTTCTAACAACCTGTCTGTAAAGAGAGGGAATAGCATTTAAGCATTTTGCCCTAAGATGTATGCTAGATGTGTTTATGCAACTGCTGGTCCCTGTTACTTATCCAGTCCAGTGGGTTGGTAGAAAACATTGATGTAATAAGGTACCTGAGAAAGGAGGTACTTCTTATCCATCATTCACTCTGTTTAACTGCAGAGCAATGTCAACAAAACATGGATTGTACCCTGTTGACATTGTGGTCAAAATGAAACTGAAAGCTAACAAGCTCTCAGCGTTAGAAACTGATGGGATTTTTGTTTTGGTGATCTCTCTTATGGGGAAGCTGTATTGTTGAGAGATGTTAGACAAGCTTTTTGGCACAGCATACCTTTCTTCAGGGCTGAGAAAGAAAAGAAGCAGGTACAGCCCAAGCTAAACACCAGATTAAGCAAAAATGTTTGCTTAAACTTCTTCTGTAAATGAAAATAGTCGAAGTGGAAGAGGGCTGTATTCTTGGAGCAAGTGGAAGATATCAAAGCTATCTTTGCTTGCCTAACATCTCTCTCAGCTACACATTTGATCCAATAAGAGATAGCCTACTGAACTATCACAGCTACGGCAATGCCTCCAACCCATGAGAAATTGATGTCAGACACTATAGCTTTACAGAAGTACAAAAAAAAAAAAAAAAAAAGAGAGAGATGGACAAGGCAAAGCAGAAACAGCTCAGTATATTTTGTGGTCCTTGAAGCTGCAACCATTTAAATGTCCATAATGCTGGATATATTTATAACAGTGTTCCCAAGCAGCAATGGCAGAAGCAGCAGTCAAGTCAGCGTATGAAGTTGTCGCTACACATGGACAAACTGGGGAGAACTAAGTGACACCTGTGCATGGATGTTTGATGAAGTGTCTCTGAAGTCCCTCCTAACCCTGTGATACTTGTTCAACTCCCAAAGGAGAGGCAAGGAACACTGGGTGACCTCCTAGAGGAGACAGTCACAGTACACGGAAGTAGGGGAGTCCCAGGACAGGACAACAGCCAGAAGTGGACTATATAGTGGTGCTGATGTCTCCAAGGAGACCTGCAGGTCCAAACAACAGCTCAACATGACACAGTGAACTTGCTAGTTAGCATAATTAACTGGCTAGCTCTAAGCATTTAAAGTTCTACTTTTTTTTAGTTTTGTTTTTTTGGTTTTTATACAAGGTTGAGCACTAGTCTAATGTACTATTCCAGCAATCGATTGGGGGAGAGGGAGGTTCTATGCACTGCTGAGCTGATTTCAGGACATGCAGAAGCTCAGACCAATTACAAGGACTGTAGCTTAGCCACCTCCCCCTCCGTAAGCCCAGTAGATCACCGGAGACACTTAACACCAATCAGAAACATTTCCCAAGTGCCGTTCTGATTAAAGCGCTTCTCCTCCTCCCCCTGGAGCATGTGTAGAAGTGCCCCAATGTGTCATCCTGCCCTGCCTTCTCCCTGACTTCAGACTAACACAGCTAACTATCTCTGTTGCTAACAGGAGGACTTGACCCTTTATAGCTGTGTTCTTTGGCATCCTGGGGGGCAGCCAGATGAGCCCACACGTGCTTCTTGCCACATCTCAAAGCAGCTTGAGACACGGTAAGAGGCACTCTAGGAACAAGAAGTTTCCTGCACTGCATATTCGCAGCACAGGCTCAGAATTTGGTACCTGGATATCCAAGTATCAACAGCCCCCCCCAGGACTGCACCTGGAAGCAACCAGAGGCTTGGGTCCTCCACAGAGACTCTGGTAGCTGGCCAGAGCATCTCTATGCCTGTCCCTGGTCCCAATGCTGCAGCATGCTGCCGGCCCATGCAAGGCAAACAGCGATGCAGGCTGCAGCAACCTGGACCCAGGCTCTGCTCCAGACAAGTAGGGGGTTGGAGGAGGTGGAGGGGCTGTGAGGGTGTGGGAGACTGTGGGGTGGCAGCTTGGGAGGGAGAGAGGGATGGGTGTTCCCCCCCTCAAAACACACATGCAGCCTCAGCCTCCCCACATGGCCCACAGCTCACCAGCAGCAGCAGTGGCCACTGGGGCTCTAGGGGCCTCCTGGCATAGTCCCTCCATAGGGCATGGAGCAGTATGGCTTGACCTTGGCTGCCTGGCACCTGGTGGTGCCTGTGCCATGTCACACAGGCCCTGCCCAGCCTGGCACAGTGCACCTTGAGGCAGCTCTCAGCCACTTGGGCTGTCACCTGGGGCCCTGTGCTGTTCAAGGGGACTGCCTGTTGCACCAGGCCGTGTTCTGCAAGCACAGGCTCTGCGTGCCATCAGGCTTGGTCAGTTCTGCGCATGGAGGATGCAGCCCAAGGAGACCAGCAGTCCCCACAAATGGGGTGGCCAGGTGACAGCCTGAAGATGCATGATGCCACACCAAGCCAGGCAAGGCCCATGCAATATGGTATGGGCAGTGCCAGGGCCAAGCTATGCTGCCCTGCACCACGCAGGGGGCACTGTGCCAGGAGGCCTCAAGGGATGCAGCTGCTGCCAGTGAGCTATGGGCTGTGGGGGGGGGGAGGGTGTAGGTGTCAGGGGCCATGCAGGTCAAACTATGGGCCCTGCTTGGGGGGGGGGGGGGAGGAAGGGAGGGGGAGGAGAGGGAACCCACCCCTCCCAAGTAGCACCCCACACACAGTCCCCTTGTGCCCCCCATATTCTACCCTCCTGTGCTCCTTCCCTCCCCTCGCAAACCCCACATCCCTCCCACCCCCCATCAGGATGAGACCTGCTGGCAGGAGCTATGCGCGCAGGGTCAACGGTCTCCAAATCCTACTTAATGAAGGGGCCAGGGGGAGCTCCAACTGTTCTATGATAAGAAAACCAAAAGCAAACAGGAAAAAATACATTCTAAATATTTGTATGTTATTATGATGAGAGAGACACTGGTAGTCTTCCAAACTGCTTTAACATTGTAAATATATCAATAAAACATTGCCCAACTGATCTCCCTCTCATTTTAATTGTGGAAGAACATAGATTTTGGGGTATTTTAAAGAACGAATCTGGGATTATTATTTTTTTTAAAAATCACAGACTTTGCAGTTTTTAAATAGGAAACACCAGGATTCCTGCTAGTGAGGTAAGTGGCAGGACCCAGGCAGAGAAGCCTGCTCAGGGCTGGCACCTGGGACCCAACTGGAGGTGGCTGACCTCTTGGGGCCAGGAGGACATGCTTTAAACTGTCAAAGCAGGCCACCACACCGAGAACATCTTTTAGGCAATAGCTGTCCAGACAGCAGGGTGGTGCCACACATGGCAGTAGTGCCAAAGGCCAACTGTGCAACCACAGCCTGTTGGCAGCTGGCACAGAGGTCCAGATGCCTCTACTGTGGCCTGCAGTCCCCATTCAGGTCTGGCAGGCACACACACAACCTTGGGGCCACATGCTGTCACAGGTGGCAGCAGGTCATAGCCAGGCAGCAGCCCCCACTGCCAGACTGCTGCAGTGGGTAGAGGGTGCAGGGAACTCTGTCAGGGCTGCTTCAGCAGTCCATCTGGCACAAGGGGCTAGTGTCTCCAGATACCAGTTGGCCAGGCCCCAGAATCTTCTGTCTTTTTGTCCATTCAAAATTGCCATGGGCTCTAAGGTCTACGTGGTAAACTAGTAGCCCTCACTATATGGGGGCTAATGGATGAATGGAACAACTGATTTTTTGGGATAATCAGGGAAAAAAAGAAGATATGAGTGACATGAGGGCCAGAGTGAAAACAAGTATCATAGTATCTAGAGTCGGAAGGGACCTGGGCAGATCATCTAGTCCGACCCCCTGCCTTGGCAGGAAAGAGCACCGGGGTCAGATGACCCCGG